>CM035157.1:28691800-29057585 GCA_020205615.1 Panax quinquefolius
AAAGTTTTGGCGTAGAAAGCGGTATAAGTTTTCTTGAGAATATCCTCGCCTACCGATTCGAATACTCTTTCTAAGGTAAAGGGGTATTATTCTTTTCGTATTCATGAAGAGGTTATTTTTCTCTCAATACTTTCGTGGAAATTTATTATTCCATTCTTTAATATTATGTTGGAATAACTTTTGTACATGTAATCTGTATATACATGGTGAAATTCTTTTGTTATTCCATTCTTTATTATTACATTGGAATAACACCCATGTCATCTTGGTCCTGTCGCATGCACAGTGAATTTTATTGTTTTTCCATTCTATATTATTACATTGGAATATCACATATGCATGCGAGATTACTGCAGTGACCCAGTTCCATTCTTTATTATTACATTGGAATATCTGTCAAGTCGGATTCTGCGTGACACAGTTCCACTCTTTATTATTACGGTTGGAATTACACATGCATGCGATTACATTGCATGCTGGTGAATTTTGTTTGTTATTCCATTCTTTATTATTATATTGGAATATCATGTGCATCGCGGATTCTGCGTGACGTTCCATTCGTTATTATTACATTGGAATATCACATGCGTCATGCGGATTACGCGTGACACAGTTCCATTCTTTATTATTATGTTGGAATATCATATTTATGCGGTTTAGGCGCGACTGGTTCCATTATTTATTATTACATTTGGAATAACACAATGTCAGCATCGCAATTCAGCGCGTCACGGTGAATTATACATTATTCCATTCTTTATTATTATGTTGGAATAACGGATCTATGTATGATTCTGCGTCATGGTGAATGATCATTAAGTATTCATTCCTTATTAAATTGTGGAAATGATGCATACACGTGGATTATCGTATGGTATGGGAAAAAATTCATTTCTTGATTTCATATATTTATTATACTCGGTTAATTAAAAGTTTTGGCTTATATACTCCATGAAATTAGTAGAATATCACGGATATTTACTTAACTTCATCCAAGTGTCTTTTCATGGAAATATTCTTACGAGCATTCTTAAATTTTACTCCACAAGCGGTTATCATGTTGACAATTTGGACATTATTGAGTTCGGGATAAATTAACTTATAAATCTTTAAAATTTATTCTTGAACTTGTTTTATTGAATTATTATGTCATTGTCATCATCCTCATGCTTATATTGTGATGAAAGTCATCTTTGGCTTACGATGCGTAAATGGACTTGGTATGATTATGACCCGAGAGATTATTGGTATAATAATGACACACTTGTAATATTATAAATGATGTGGTAAAAGTCCTCGGTTGGCACATGAAGTACATTGATGGACAATTTTTGGAATGATTATGACCCGAGGATTATTCGGTATAATCATGACCATTGATGATTTAATTAATATCCTTGGCCGCTTAGATGCGAGGATGACTTGATTATCCTTGGCCCTTAGTCAGTAGAGAATAAAATCTACCATCTTACATAATTTAAAGGTTTTTCATCACTTTTATCGCTGAGACTAAACTTAATAAATAATCCACACTCAAATAGAGTCCTCATTATATTTATTATCACACTATTTAACAAAATAATGAGGACTACTAATGCTATCATCTGGACTGTAAATCAGTTCCTCGACTCGTCCCGGCTATATTCTCATTTCCTAAAGAGAACAATGAAAGCAAAAGGTGACTCAACTTGCCCGGTAGAAATATTATGACTAAGATAATGCGAGAATAAATTATCGTTAGCCTTGACAGTGTTAAATTGATAAAATATAACAAACATCAAGTTTAACTACAAAGGAACAAGCAATCCATTAAAAAGAATCAAGTAGAGAATAAAATCTACTATCTTTTTATGATTTAAAAAGGTTTTCATCACTTTTATCGGCTGAGACTCGACAATAAATAATCCATCATCCTACACTCTACGGCGAGGATATTCATTAGTATCACAACCACAAATTATCCATACACAGCCGGGTCGAGGATATTTGTGTATTCATCGATGGTCATGATCATCTTACTTGAACAAGCTTCCATCGATGCCTCACAGGCGATGAGGACTTTTACAACATCATTTATAACATTACGATCATGATTATCTGGAGTTAATCCACAGTGGTCGTAATCATACCAAGTCCATCTATATACTTTCATACCACGGATGACTTTCAACATAATATAAACATGAGGATGATGACAATGATATGAGAATTCAATAAAACAAGTTCAAGAATTAATTAATCCGAGGAACTAATAACGTCCAATTGTTAACATGATACTTCTTTGTAGAGTAAAATTCAAGAATGCTCGAGAAGAATATTTCCGTGAAGCGATCTTTGGATGAAGCGCAAATATCGAGGATATTCCACTAATTTCATGGAATATAAAAGTTAAAACTTTAACTTGTTGAGTATAATAGAGAGGGAATAACGAAGAAATCACCGGGGCATGCGATAGTACGCACAGACGAGTTATTCAATAGAATAATAAATAACGGAACCGGTCGTGCGTAAGCGCTTGGGCATGATATTCAACAAAATAATAAAGAATGGAATAACAAAAAGACTTCACTAAGGTATCGATAGACCCTGACGAACGTTATTCAGCAGAATAATAAGGAATAGAATAACATAAGAATTTCACCAAGTATAGGGTGGCAGCGTATCTGAGTTATTCAACGAATAATAAAGAATGGAATAACGAAGTTCTCTTACGTGAATCTGAAAGAAATAATACCCCTTACCTTAAAAGAAGCTGGATATAGGAGTAGTGAAGTAGCGAGAATACTTTTCTTCTTTCTCTGGTTTCTCTACTCTAGAGTTTGGTGAATTCATAAGAAATAATGAAGGAATGAGCTTATTTATAGGAGAATGGACTGAATAGTAACTAATTCATGAGCGGTCGATTGATTTACTTTTAAGCAGACGGTCCGTATTGATTTACTATGCAATATTAATAAAATATTCTAATAAAACAAAATTTTTTAAATAAAATATAATATATTACTATTTATAGTCTAATAAAATAAATAACTTTATAAAAGTATTACATTTTTTATATTAAAAAGATTTTACTATCTGAAACCTTTATCACGAGCCTTATCTGAATACTATGCGTAATAAAATATAATATATTCTAATTATTGTCTAATAAAACAAATAACTTTACAAAGTATTTTGTTTTTTATATAAAAAAGATTTTGCTATCTGAAACCTTTATGCGGTACTGATACAAACACTATATCGTAATAAAATATAATATATTCTAATTATTATACAATAAAACAAATAACTTTATAAAAGTATTTTGTTTTATATAAAAAGATTTTACTATACAAAACATACTTATCGTAATAGAATATAATATATTACATTTATAGTCTAATAAAACAAATAACTTTATTAAAGTATTCTATTTTATATAAAAAGTTTTTCATTTTTTATTACATTAATATCTACTAATAAAAATAAAATTTATATATATATATATATATATATATATAAACTTCAAGTGACTTCAATAAAAAAGACACCTCGATATATTTAACAACATTTATCATCATTATTATAATTCCATGATATTAATCGACCGTGTCGTTTTCTGTAGGAAAGAGGGGGCTTTCGATAAAATTTCCCCTATTGCGGCATGATTAGGTGACCAAACCTCTCATTGGCGAAACTTCTAGACATAGTTAATTTTGCAAATAATAATATTAATAACTTTGTCATCTCGATTATTGATTTAATAATATATAAAATATTGACAATAATTGAATCAAATAACGTGAGTTCTTGTCTGACAGCAATTCTTGAGCGATAATTGAACAAAAGCGAGTGACTTCTCATGTAAGCATCGATAATCAATCTGGTGTGCTCTTTATGCAACCACAGCGTATTCTTTATTCTTTTCTCTTTAGAGTAGTTCAGCGGTTTTAGCGGTAAAACTTAATAGATTATTTTCATAAAAAATATTTTTGTTGTTTTCTCGATCAAAATGATAATTCTTTAGTTATGGAGTCCACCGATGATTGTGCTTGGTTATGCGAATATACCTGTTAAAGCGAATATTCCGGGACCAATCGAATATTATATAACAACTTGCGTACTTTTGCAAAATTTATAAATATTACCCATGACTATAACGTTATATCAAATCCACACCGTAATATTCAAAAAAAATATTTCGAGAATTTAAATCTTTATTCATAAAATTTGGGGTCTCACATTTGCAGTTAAACTTGTTGTGCATAGACACTCAAAATTTTCTTCACCACTATTACTAACATTGCGGGATGGCGTATTAAGTCTTTTGGAGATAAACATGGAAGGCGACTTACATCCATTAGGATCTCTTGAAAGTTCAAGTTCAAAGCTTAGGGACACACAGGAACATCTTTTCAACCGGAACACACCGGAAGGATCATTTCAACCTCGGAGATAACCTCGAGTTTTAGTACTCGGTGATAACCCCGAGGAATCTTGTTGCTTGAGTTAAAGTGATAACTCAAAATGCTTGTTTCAAACACGTGTTATCAACTTCAATCTCAAACCTCCTGTAGGCACTCTTCCCTCAAACCGGAGCTAAAAGCGGGTGAGCGAGGCACATTCACAAGATGACCTTGTGGCATTGAAACACTTTAAGTAGTCGATCTCGGATGTAACCACGAAGCGACGTCTACTTTACGACTCAAGCCGTGAGCGATAACCCGTTGAAAATTGAAACGTCATCTTGCCCCTTGACACACTGGCAGCGTCGTCTCACTTCCGTACATACATACATACATCCAACAATGTCCCATAAGAGCAGGAGGAGTGATCCGGTGACTATTGATCAGCGTGGCGATATCTGGGATAGAATTTGAAGCTTGAAGATCATGGGCATGGACCCTTCTTCGACTTCATACAACCTCTAATCCATGTCATTGCGTAACTCTCGAACCTGAGCAATCAAAGAAGAAGGTCACATATACCTCGTTCGGATGCTTGGATTGAAGTTCTACAAGTTTGCCGGACATTCTGAGGTTCACGCGAGTGCATGTACTTGAGGGCAGCGAGACCCATGAAGCTTGGGGACACCTCGACCCGATCGCCGGAGTGTAGCTGCTTGTTCTTCTTGAGTACACTAACGGACCATCGATCTATAAATATAGACCTTGGGGTCAACCATTTGAGAGAGAGAAGAGAGAAAAGGCGAGGAAGCCTATCGATTTACTCTATACACCCCGTATTGAGTGTTTCCTCGGTTTAAACACATGTTAGCTCACGTATAGCTATACTTTTATCCGGCGGGGCAGAGTATTTATCCACATAGAGTCACAGTCTACATTCGCATTAGCATTGTAAACCTTCTTACATTCTATAAAGCCTTTCTTTTCATATTAGCACACGTTGTTATGCACATTGAGAGTTGTGTTGTGTGTGTTTGCCCAGGACTTGGTTACGTGGTTTTCATTTACATGCGTATATATATACTTATATATATTTATATATTTTATATATGGACTCATCTGATGAGCCTAGACTTATGTTTGGGCGTTTACAAGCTTATATATATATATATATATAGATATATTTATATTTCTTCTGCTTGGAGTTTCCTTAAATGGCGAGTTGATTGCTTTTCTGACTTTATTTACATTTAATCTCACAGGAGTTTACTTCATGTGATTGATTACTTTTCTGACTTTATTTATATTTCTTCCACAGGTTTACTTACATGGTGGTTGATCAATCCGTATATATATATATATATATATATATATATATATATTCTGGCTTTTATATATCTATATTTAGATCCCCATGGAGTTGCTTGGTAGTTGATCATGTTTGTATATATATATTCTGACTTATATATATATATATATTTGCTTCTATTTTCCATACTGAACTACGATGTCGTGTGAACACAGGAATCGTGTGATCACAGATTATTCATTGAATCTAGATTCGGTTCCGTGATGGACATTTTTCAGCTATAAGCAACTTGTACATTATTCTGATTGTCTAAATTTCCTTGGATGGGTATTTGTATGCCCATGAGGAGTTTGTACTTCTTTGTATAATATTTTTCTCGAAGATGCCTCGCATCTAGAAAATAAAAAAAACAAGGTGAACATTTAATAATAAAATGGAAGAATCAAGGCCTCAATTACTATTGAGCACGAGGGTTTGAAAAAAGCTCTTTTTACAAAACTTCATTGCTATATCTTGTTTAAAAACTAAATTTTTCTATAAATTCAAACCCTTTGTATATAGAGTGCGAATGAGGCGTAGAACTACTTCCAAAACAATTGCACGTTGATCCACACTTTTACCTTTTGCACACATATACTTGATTTCTTTGAAAGTGGCGATCAAAGTAGCAACACGGATGTCAAGTGCCTAACACCTTCCCTCACGCATAATCAAGCCCGAACCTAATGAATCTCGGTTTCACGAATCCGTTTAGCGATGTCGCATCAACTTGAATCGATGTCTGAAACCTTTTCATTTGTGTTGGTGCAACCGATTAAATCTGACAATGGCGACTCTTAAAGTAAAAAGTTGACATTATCGTGCCGGACCTTTTTCACTTGTTTTTTCAAACAAATCTCACATTAACATGAGAACACCAAAGAGCAATGCTTGAAAATGGACCTTTAAAAAATCCGGCGTCGACGGTGGCGACTCCTTTGAGGACTCGATGAAGGGGCTTAAGCCATTGTACTGGCTTTTCAAAATTGTTATATGCTTGTGTGAATGTTGCATTTACATTTATGATGAATGTATGCTGAATACATTTTATTTATTACTTTTATCTTATATCTGTCATGATATTAGTGCTTGTGGCATGTCATCATTTTGCATAAATGGTGAGACATGTTGTATGTGAATGTATGTTATGTGGTTCCTCCATCGGGAGGCTATCACATGTCGGTGTTTGATTCTTTGGACTCGTAGGAAGAATAATTCTAAGCGGGCTCGGAAAGGCACCACCCAAATTAAGCTCCGATTGAAAATGAATTAACTTCCGTTAAGTAGATTAAAATAATCTGGGTACCTTCATGCCAAAAAGTTGCAAGAGTAACCCTAAGATAAATTGACCTCACGATAAACCAAGCAGCGGAGAAAGTCTCTTCATACTTTCCATTTTCAATTACTTGTAAAAGCATTTACTTGTAATTTTATTCCATGTGCATCTTTATGTAATGGAAAATATGAAGATTATCTGTAGCAGCGTATTATCAATTAACACCGGTTTTTGCGGAGACAATATTCCTAAAAGCGGACGTATTATGATAACATTTACATTATCCTAAGACTAAACTACATAAGTCTTTTGTAGAGAAATCATTGGGCTGTTACCGCTCAAAATCCAAAAAGGCCACGAACCTACTGTTGACCATGTCTTCGTCGACTGCAATACAATCCACATGTTCTAAGTGAAGAATTTGTGGATTAAGTCGATAAATCACAAATTTGGCTATCTTGCTTAAAGAATTATGTATCGATCCACTCAAGGTACAAAGATACCTCCATATACCAAAATCCTCTACACGAGGAGGAGCTCGAGGTTTGGAAAAAATAATTCCGAACCTCGGTTGGATCGACTAACAAAACCACGAAAACACCCATCTCGAAAGGAGATCCGGACACCGGTGATATCGGAAAGAAGGTCCTCGAATGAAGGAAACTATCCGTGTTCTCAAAGGGATTGGAACACATTGAAGTGTTTTCATATCTTTGACCTTTGCATCTTTCACAGGTGTTACATTATCCGAGAGAAATTGAAACCTCGATTTTAAAGAGTAGTATAATGGATTAGGGATCCTTATACACATTTAAAGGTATTCATTAAGAACTTGGATCTTCTGCGAAAAAATGAAAAGCTCGAGAATGCATTTGTTTGAGAAAAGTCCCCATGGGCTTGCCGATTCATAGTATACAGTTAGAAAACTCGAATCCATGGGCATTTGGGAAGAGGCGGCTCACGCCTTCCTCACTCAATCTGTTTTTAATCTCGGATAGCTCTGGCCAGGTGCAAATTACCAAAGTCGAAATCGATCCTAATGAGTCTTTTGGAGAGTATGCTTAAAGGTGGGCGCCTTCTTTGCTCAAGTTATTCCTTCCATGGCGGAATCGAAATGGTAAATCACATTCATAGATATCTGAGAGCTCCTTTCTATGAGAGAGTCTTAGGTGGTATTGGCAAACCATTCTACGAAATGATCGAAGCACGGAGAGATGGTGAGATGGGATTGAAGTCTAGAAAATTTAAGACCTAGCCGCTCTTAAAGGCATTGTTCTTTGAGCACATCGGTCAGGATCTTATAGAAACAACCTGGAGGTCCATGAAGAAGAAAGAGGAAGATGTTTCCTTGATACTACAAAGGTCAAAAGGCAATCAGCGCGAGGAGCTTTCTCTGAGGAAACTACTCCCTTTTCAAGCACAATTTTCAAACCCTCCATTTCCTAAAAGTGGAGAAGTAAAGCAAACTCGGACGTTTAAACCCTTTAGAGGACTACGCTCGAGAATATTCTTGTTCTTGACTACTAAGAAGAAAATTACATCTTCTTCCACGGTCGACCCTAATCGGAGGGGTTTAATGCTACTCGAAAGTGTGCTTATCATCTTAGGAACACACGGACATGATACTCGAGATTATTGGACCTTGAAACATAAGATCCAAGATTTAATGAACCAACGGTGAGATCGTGGTCACCAAACGAGATCAACCTCATGTACAAGACAATCCCTTCCTCAATACAAAGAAGAAGATGTCAACATGATCATTTGGAGCCTTTGGGCCAGAGTTCTGTTTCAACAATGAATCACCCTCGATCATCGAAGATGGTGTTGACAAATGGGATTATCAAAGTTCGAGGTTTACTTATGGAGCGAAGATGAAAGCTCTTTACAAACAAATTGAGCAATTGGAAGAAGCTGGTGACCCATCGACATCAAGTCACTGCATGATTAATCGAGGCGAGAACAAGCTTATCTCCTTCCATTTTGTTATGAATGCTCCATCACCACCTTGAAAAAGAAGCTATGGAGGATAAGGTTACGAAGAAGCGAATGTTAAAAGCCGTTGGGATTTTGCCAATCGAGAGAAATTCCCATATCCGGGCCAATCTATGGAGGAGATCTTGCAAATGTTGATCAGCGAAGAAGAA
Organism: Panax quinquefolius; assembly: GCA_020205615.1. NCBI lineage: Eukaryota > Viridiplantae > Streptophyta > Magnoliopsida > Apiales > Araliaceae > Panax > Panax quinquefolius. The sequence goes on from CM035157.1 coordinate 28,700,957, forward strand.
TTACCTTCCTATACGCCTCCAATCAATCCTTGTTAGGGATGGTTCAATTACGATGAAGTGTGTAAATATCATTCACACTCTCTGGATCGCGTGAGAGGCGAATAGCCGGGCACTTTGCCATCGAGAATCTTATTGATAGCGGTGTCACGCAACTGCTAGAGATGATTACATTGTGCAACTCAAGAGTGGGAATGCATGTCTACCAAATGGAAGGGATCGATGGCGGTTATATCCTAAAGTGGATGATGAGGCGTCAAAGTGTTTCCGTCTGACCCGATTCACCTCAAAGGAGGCGACGATCCTTTGAAAGTGGCCACACGAGCCAATTTCTTTACCCTTGACTACTGACATCCATTGTAAACACAAAAAGTTCCATGGAATTATGGAGAAGTTAAAGGATCCACGTCTCATCTTCTTTTCGATTAATGAAGGAAAATCACTTGTATCTTCCTTAGCAGGTTATGAAACCTACTTGCGAAGCAAAGGGAAGATTCCCATGGAGAAGATTGAAAAATTCCTCCACTCTATGGGTCATGATGAAGCCAATGTGGTTTTAAGTTTACGAGAAGCTCCGGCTCCCGGATATCTATCTTTTGGACTTGGTTTTCTCTTCCAAAGATCATGAAAGATCTTATTGAAGGTTTTGGAAGAAACTTACTTGCCCAAAATCGGTGGATGTAGAAAAATTTCAACATCTGGTTGATCACATTTTCAACAACAATGTGATATCCTTCAGCGATGATGATATACCACCCAGAAGGGCGGACATTACTGACCGTTCTTGATTGCGATTTGTCTTAGGGTATATGCTAGGCGGAGTTTTGATAGATGGAGGCTCGTCTCTAAATATACGTCATATGCCACCACGGTGAAGATGAATGTCGATCTCAAGCGAATCAAGCGACCATCTGGCTATCGAGCTTTAATGGATCTGACGAAATGCCGTTGAAAAGATTGAATTGCCGATTGAGATTGGTCCAAATACATTCAATGTATCCTTCCGTCCTCGAGATAGATTCGAGATACTGACTGCTATTAGGAGACCATGGATACACATATGGAGCCGTTCCTACTCTTTACATCAACAACTAAAATACATCGTCAACAATGGTTTAGTCACATCTATCAGTTGGCCGGAGTATCACGAGCGAGGAGATCGCGATCATCGATTGAAATTCTAAAGTTGGTAGAGCCAATTTTCATACTCTAGAAGTGAGTACCATGATTACCATTCTATTGGAATATCACTTCTTGTACCCAATTTCTGCTGAGGTTATGTCGGCCACTCGAGAAATGATGTCGTTAGGTCATCAACCTAGAACAAGGGCTTGGTAAAGATAAGCGAGGGTATTAAGCACCTATTCAAGTGTCGGTCAATTGGAACATCTAGACTGAGGCTATCTGCCGATTCTAGTCGTAGGAATCCTCGTAAACCTGGCCGGTTCCTCAAGCTTAGCCTCAACTGCGATTTTTTATACCTTTTCCTCATGAATTGATCTAATCTCTAGTAAAGGTGCCCGGCCCATGTTGTGGCCATGTTGTTTCCTAAGCGGTGCCAATCAAGCAAAAAGCGTTGATTCACGATCCCAAAGTGGAAGAAAAGGAGCAGCGTAAACATGACATTGCCTTGATGATGGCGAGGCATCGCGTCGTTGTTCATAATGAACATACAAATGATACACCCAGACGATGATTGCCCGGATGTCGTGGTTATCATTAGGAGAAGGAGGAACGATAGCGATCCTTCCATCAACTGCGATCAAATCGGGACTTTGCCCTCAACAAATGGAAGCGACCTTTGCGTGCATTGGTCGACGAGGGTAAAATGGGCGAGAAAATCAAATGCGCCATGTAGATAACTTTAATTGCTTTCTTTTCTTTCTGATACTAGTAGTTATTTTATTAAGTACATACTAACACTTTTGTATGATCAAGCAGATTTGCATATATTAAGTGAAAGAATATTTTGTTTCGAGGACTCTGAATTTAGATGTGCATGTACTTGCGATGGGGTGCCTTCTCTCCTGAGGGTTTGTAACTTTGATGCAAAGTTGGACTCAAACTTAATGGATATCTGAGAGGACATTGAGACACCTCGGGAGATTAAGTAATCGGTCGCGAACAAACCCAAACCTAATCTTGATCAAACCACTTCTTTCAATCTTGGAACCTTAGAAAAGCTGAAAGCTAATCCAAATTGGTTCGGACCTTACCACAAATCGGTGGAATGACATGGTTGCACTATTAACCCAATTCAGGATGTGTTTACATGGTCTCATGAAGGCATGGTGGGTTTGTCCACTAACATTGTTCTTCATCACCTTCCCATCAAAGAAGGATTCAAGCCGGTTAAGCGAAAACTTCGAGCGATTGAAACTTTGAGTGGAGTTTAAAAGTTAAAGAAGAAATTGTGAAATAATTTCAAAAATGGCATTATCATGGTGTCTACATATCCAGTGGATATCTAACATTTTCCAGTGCCTAAACCGGGGAAGGTGTGAGTCTATGTGGATTACAAGGATTTGAACAAAGCTTGCCTTAAAGATAGCTTTCCGGTGCCTTTATCCACATTCTCATTGGCAACAACTTGCTTTCAATCGACATGTACTCCTTTCACGATTGCTTTGCGGGTACCATCAAATTATAATTATTGAGGAAGACCATGGGAAAAGCGACTTTCATCACGCCTTGGGAAACTTTTTGCTACAAGCGGTTGTCATTGACCCTCATCAATGCAGGGGCAACCTATTAGCGAGCTATGATGGCTCTTTTCCATGATTTAATGCATAAGGAGATAGAGATCTCGTGGATGACATCATTGTCAAATCCAGAATGGAAGAGGACCACTTAGACCATCTCGAGCTTTTCAAGCGAGGTTGCGTAAGTATAACTTGAAGTTGAATCGAGCCAAGTCGCGCTTTGGTGTTAAGTCGGTGAAGTTGCTAGGTTTCTAGTTAGCCACAAAGGGATTGAGGCGGATCTGCCAAAATCCGGGCTATTAAGAAATGCCCATTCCTCGAGACGAGAGAAGAAATCTGGGGACTTTTGGGAAGAATCGACTTCATTAGTTGGTTTATTTCTCGACTCACGGCAACTTTGTGAGCGATCTTCAAAATTTTAAGGAAGAACTCCTCTGTGAAATGGAGCGATGATTGTAAAAAAGCCTTACATAGACACTCTCGAAATTTTACGCACACTTGTTACTAACATTGCGGGAGGGAAGATTAAATCTTTCAAAGATAACCTTGGAAGGCGGTGACATCTAATTAGGATACTACTAGGAAGTTCGATTCAATTAAGACACAAATCGGGAACATCGATTTCAACCGGAACCTGACAAGAATGTGTCATTTCAATTTCGGAGATAACCCCAAGGTATCTGATTAAAAGGCCGTGACAACAGGAAGAGGAGGCGATTACTGTCTTGGCGATAACATGACATTCGGTTCAATCCTAGAACCAACATTGGGAGTAGGCGACTCAATCCTTGGTGATAGCCCCTAGGGATGCTTTTGCGATTCGGTGATAACTCAAAATTGTTTGTTTCAAACAAATCGATCGACTTCAAGCTTATACCTCTGTCGAGGCACTTTTACCTCGGACTCGGAGAGCTTCTGCGAAAAGACAGGCACACCCATGGATGACAATGAGGCATACAAACAAGCGGTCGAATCTTAGATGTAACCACGAGCAGCGTCGCTTTTACGCTCAAGCCGGCGATAACCCCGATGAAAGTCAAAAGCGTCGTCTTATCGCCTCAGCGTTTTCTCTCGAGGAAGATATTATCACGGCATACCAATAAGTAGTCAATCTCGGATGTAACCACGAGCGAATGTCTACTTTCAACTCAAAGCCGGCGATAACCCGGTGAAGAGTCGAACATCATCTTTCCTCTTGACACTTGCGCGTCGTCTCAACACTTCATACATAGATACATCCAACAATGTCCCACGAACCGAGGAGTAACAATCTCGAGTGACTATTCTGGCGTGGCGATACTTTGGATAGAATTTGAAGCTTGAAGACCATGGGCATAGACCCTCTTCGACTTCGTACAACCTCTAATCCATGTCGTTCGCGTAACTCTCGACACAAGCGATGCGAAGAAGGTCGAGATATACCTCGTTCGGATGCTCGGATTCAAGTTACGCAAGTTTGAAAGCGAACATTACGATGCATGATTGCGTGCTTGAGAACCCATGGGACCCAGCGAGGCTCGAATGCACCACAACCAGCTCTGAGTACAACCCGCTTGGTTGCCACAGGTGTACCCTCGACCATCGATCTATAAATATTAGCCTTGGGAATTGACCATTTGAGGAAGAAAGGAGAGAGAAAAGGTGAGGAAGCCACATCCATTTTACTTTGTATACACATCTTTTGAGTGTTTCCTCATCTTTAAACACTTGTTAGCTCACATATAGCTATCTTTTATCCGGATGGGCAGTGTGTTTATACATTTAAAGTCGTAGAAATCTACATTGGCGTACCCAACTGTAAGCCTTCTCACATTATATAAAGCCTTCTTCTCATATTATTTTACCTTTATTATACACATTGAGAAGTAATGTTGTGTGCGTTTGCGGAACTTGATCCAAGTGGTTTTCATTACATGCACGTATATATATACTTATATATGTATATATTTCATATATGGACTAACATTATCAAGTTATGCCTCGATTGAGCCTAGACTTGATGCAGGCGTTTATTGCTTTTATATATATATATATATATATATATACTTATATATATAATTGTTATGGGACATAAGCGATAAGCTTGGATTTTACATCAAAACATTTACTATATATATATATATATATATATATATATATATATATATATATATATATATATATATACTTATATATATAATTTTTATGGAACATGTCGATGAGCACTGGATTTTACATTCGAGACATTTATTACTTTTTTTATATATATATATATATATATATATATATATATATAATTGTTATGGGACATATCAGATGAGCTGATTTTTACATCCGAATTGCATTTACTATATATATATATATATATATATATATATATATATATATATATATATATATATATTTACATTTAAATCTGCTGGAGTTTACTTAAGTGGCAATTGATAAATTTTACAACTTTATTTACATTTAAGTCACCTTGGAGTTTACTTAGTGGCGAGTTGATAGCTTTACGACTTTATTTACATTTACGTCCCACACAGGAGTTTACTTAAGTGGTGGTTGATCATATCCATATATATATATATATATATAGCTTTTATATATTTACATTTCCGATCCCCATGGAGTTGCTTCATGGTGGTTGATTGTATCATGTATATATATATATATATATATATACTTTTATATATATAGCTTCTTACTACTTTCCATACAAATTGCGGTATCATGTGAGCATAGGAATCATGTGATCACAGATTGATCTCTTGAATCTAGATTGGTTCCCATGATGGACATTTTTCATTGTATGGCGACTTGTACATTATTTTACGATGTCTGAATTTCCTTGGATGGTATGTCATGCCCATGAAGAGTTGACACGCTTCTTTGTATATTATTTTCGAGAATGCTTCGCATCACTAAAATAAAAGCAAACAATGAACATTTAATAATAAAATGGAAGTATCAAAGGCCTCAATTACTATTGAGCACGAGGGTTTGAAAAACCTCTTTTACAAAACGTTATTGCTATATCTTGTTTAAACTGAATTTTTTGTATAAATTCAAACCTATGTATATAGGTGCTGATGAGCAGTGCAATACACTTCTTCCAAATAATTGCACATTGATCCACACACACACACACACACATTTATATAACAGTTTCTTTGAAAAGTGGCGGTCCATTTGTGGTAACACGGATGTCGGGAGGTGCTAACACCTTCCCTCGGCATAATCAAGTCCCGGACCCAAAATGAATCTCGGTTTCATAGACCCATTTAGCGATGTCAAATCACTGGGTCGATGTGCAAACCTTTTTGGTTGCGTTAGTGCAACGATTAAATACACTGTTGGCGACTCTTAAAATCAAATCGATGACATTATACATATGGGACCTTTTTAACTTGTTTTTTCAAACAAATCTCACATTAACATAAGAACACCAAAAAACAAGTAATGAAAAGGGACTCTAAAAATCCCGACGTCGATAGGTGGCGACTCTGCCGGGGACTCCAGTAAGAGGGCTTAAACCGCTATTACAAGCTTTTCAAAATTGTTATATGTTTGTGTGTGAATGTTGCATTTACATTTACGATGAATGTGTGCGAATGCATTTTTATTTCTTTGCATTTCTAAATATCTATACTGTGATATTAGTGCTTCGCACTTGTCATCTTTTTGCATAAACGGTGAGACACGTTGTATGTGAATATATGTTATGTGGTTCCTCCATCGAGGAGGCTATCTTGTCGGTGTTTGATTCTTGGACTCGTGGGAAGAATAATTCCAGCGGAGGCTCGGAAAAGGCACCACCAGTTCGCTCCGGTTGAAAAGCCGGGATTAACTTCCCATCAAGTAAATTACGATGATCAGGAACCTTCATGCCTAAAAAGCCTCGCGAGAGTAACCCTAAGATAGGTTAACCTCGATAAACCAAGCAGCGGAGGAAAGTCTCTTCATACTTTCCATTTTCAATTATTTGTAAAAGCATTTACTTGTAATTTTATTCCATGTTCATCCATATACAATGGAAAATATGAAGAAAATCTATGCATGCATGCATGTTATCAATTAACAACCGGTTTTGCAGGACAAAAATTCCTAAAAGCGGACGTGTTATGATAATATTTACATTACCCTAAGACTAAACTACATAAAGTCTTTTGTTGGGGAAACAATTGGGCTGTTTACATTTCAAAATCCAAAAATGCCACGAACTCTGACCAATCATGTCTTCTTGACCCGGTCTAATCTTTGTTTCACGAGAAGAATTTGATGGATTGAGTAAACAAATTAAAAGATTTGGTTGTTCTCTTTGAAAGAATTGCACTAGTCCACTCGAGTATGAAAGATACCTACACATATAGAATCCTCTACCTGAGGAGGAGTTCAAGGTGCGGAAAAACAATTCCAGAACCTCGATTGGATCGACCAATAAAGACCACGAAAACACCCATCTCAAAGGAGATCCAGACACCGGTGATATCAGGAAGAAGGTCCTTTAAATGGAGGAAACTATTCGTGTTCTCAAAGGGATTGGAACACGTGGCGGTGTTTAATATCTGAGACCTTTACATATTTCACGGTGTTCATTATCCGGAGAAATTCAAGACCCACGATTTTGAAAATATGATGGATTAGGGGATCCTTATACACATTTAAAGGTGTTCATTGGAGAACTTGGAATCTTATGCGAAAATGAAAAGCTCAAAATGCATTTGTTTGAGAAAAAGTCTGATTAGAAAGCTTGTTCATGGTATACCAGTTAGACAACTCAAAGATCCATAGTTGGGGAAGAGTTGGCTCACGCCTTCCTCAATTAAAACAATTTTCAATCTCGGATGGCTCTGGCCCAGGTATCAAATCACCAAGGTCGAAAGCGATCTAATGAGTCGTTTAGAGTATGCTTTCGAAGGTGGAGCGCCTTCTTTGCTCAAGTTATTCCTTCCATGACCAGAATCGAAATGGTCGTGACTTTCATAGATGTCTGAGAGCTCCTTTCTATGAAAGAGTTCTAGTTGGTATTGGCAAACCATTCTCTGAAATGATCGAACAGCGAAAAGATGGGTGAGATGGGATTGAAGTACGGTAAAATTCAAGACCTAGCCGCTCTTAAAACATTCTTGAGCACATCCAGTCCGGATCTTATGGAAACAACCCCGGAATCCATAAGAAGAAAGATGAGGATGTTTCCTTGATACTAAAAGGATAAAAAGGAAATCAAAGCATGCCTATGCATAGGAGAAACTATTCCCCTTTTCGGCTGAATCTTGAAACCCTCCATTGCCTAAAAGTGGAGAAGTAAGCGACCTCGAGCGTTCACACCCTTAGGGGACTCGCTCGAGAATATTCTTGCTCTTGTTTGCTCGGAAGAAAATTACACATCTTATTCCACCATGACCCCTAATGGGAAGGGTTTTAATGCTACTCGAAAGTGTGCTTATCATCTGGAGCACTGGACATGATACTCGAAGATTGTTGGGCCTTGAAACACAAGATTCAAGATCTAATGACAATGGTGAGATCGTGGTCACCAAACGAAATCAACCTCATGTGCAAGACAACCCTCTTCCTCAACATAAAGAAGAAGAGGTCAACATGATCAATTGGAGCCTTTGGACAAGGTTTCAATTCTAATGGTGAATCATCCCAATCCATCAAAATGGTGTTGACAAATGGGATTATGCAAAGTTCCGATTTACCGTGGAAGCGAAAGATGAAAGCTCTTTGCAAACAAATTGAGCAATTGGCGAGGCTGGTGACCCACCGGCATCAAGTCACATGCTTGATTAATCGGGAAGGAAGCATGCTATCTCCTTCCTTTTGTTATGAATGCTTCATCACCACCTTCAGAAAGCGAAGCTGTGGAGGATAAGGTTGCGAAGAGACCAAATGCTAAAGCCCATCGGGATTTTGCCAATCAGAGGGAATTCACCTATTTGGGCCAATCTATGGAGGAGATACTATAGATGTTGATCAATGAAGGAAGAATTACCTTCCTTCTCTCTCCAATAAATCCCCGTTTAGGACAGTTTAATTCTGATGAAGTGTGTCAATATCATTCACATTCTCGCGGTCACATCACAAAAGAATGTTGGGCACTCGCCATCTCATTCGAAATCTTATTGATAGCGGTGTCCTGCAAATAGCGATGATTACCTTTGTCTGACTCGAGGGTGGGAATGCATGTCTACCAAATGGAAGGATCGATGCAGATTATATTCGAAGTGGATGATGAGGCCCATCAAAAGTATTTCCCATACTGACCAATTCAACTTAAAGGAGTTGACAATCCTTTGAAAGTGGCCGCACTTAGAGCGATTTCTTTATCTTTCGAACCATAATATCTTGTTGTCGACACACAAAGTTCCATGGAATTATGGAGAAGCTTTGAAGGATCCACGTCTCATACTACTTTACTCACGATGTAATAGAAGGAAAATCCATTTGTATCTTCCTCAGCGGGTTATTAAACCTACTTGCGAAGCAAAGGGAAGTTTCCCATGAGAAGATTGAAAAATTCCTCCGCACTATGGGCCACATAAAAGCGAAAGTGGTTTTAAGCTTGCGAAAGCTCCACACACGATTTCAATCTTGGACTTGGTTTTCTCTTACGAGGATCATCGGAAGATCTTCTTGAAGGTTTTGGAAGAAGCCTACTTGCCAAAATCGGTGGATGTGGAAAAATTTCAACATTTGGTTGATCACATTTTCAACAACAATGTGATATCCTTCTTTGATGATGACATACCTCCGAAGGAATCGGTCATTAATAAGCCTCTTGCATATTGTAGTTTTATCTTTTGGGTACATGCTAGTTGGAGTTTTGATAGATGGAGCTCATCTCTAAATATATGTCCTTATGCCACCTTGGTAAAGATGAATATCAATCTCAAGCGGATCCAAGCGACCGTACGGTTATCGAGCTTTTGATGGATCCAGATGAAATTTTGTTGGAAAGATTGAATTGCCCGATTGATATTGGTCCAAATACATTCAATGTATATTTCCGTCCTCAAGATAGACTCGAGGATCTGACTTTGTTATTGGGAGAGCCATGGATACACATGGGTGGGTATTCCCTCCACCTTACATCAACAACTCAAATACATTATCAACAATGATCTAGTCACTTTGTCGACCTTTGGCGAAATGTCACGAACAAGGAACTCTACCAATTATCGACTTCAATTGAAGTTGAGCGGTTAGTTTCCATACTTTGGGAAGTGAGTAACACACAATACCATTCTATTGGGCACCACTTCCCGTACCCAAAATTTCTACGGCGAGGTTATATTGACCCTCTCGAAATGATGTTATTGGGTCATCAACACGGACAAGGGCTTGGTAAAGATAAGCGGTATTAAGCACCTATCCAAATGTCGATCAAATTGGAGCAGTAGGGCTAGGATATTACGCGATTCGAACATACAGGAATCCTCATAAGCACAAAAGAAGTTCCTCGAGCTTCCACCTTGCGCGGCGATTTTCTATACCTTTACCTCATGAGTTGATCGATCTCGATAAAGGTTCCGACCCATGTTGTGGCTATCTTTGTTTAAAACCGGTGCCAATCAAAGCAAAGAGGTCTTTATTCGATCTGAAAGTGGAAGAAAGAAATAGAAGCGTAAACATGACCTTGCCTTGATGATGGCGAGGCATCGCGTCATTGTTCATGATGAACATACAAGCAGATACACCCAGAACGATGATTGCCCATATGTCGTGGTTATCATTCGGGAAAAGGAGGACAATGAGCGATCCTTCCATCACTGCGATCCTTGGGACTTTGACCCTCGACAATTGGGGCGGCCTCCATACATTGGTCGACGAGGTAAAATGGGCGAAAATCCCTTTGCCTTGTAGATAACTTTAATTGTTTGCTTTCCTTTCTGATCTTAGCGATTATTTTATCAAGTACATACTAACACTTTTGTATGATCGAATAGTTGCATATATTAAGTGAAAGCATCTTTTGTTTGGGACTCGAATTTAGATGTGCTGTGCTTCTTGATGAGGTGCCTTCTCTCCACAAAGTTTTGTAACTTTGATGCAAAGTTGGACTCGGACTTGATGGACATCTGAAGAGGACATTGAGACACCTCGAGAGATTAAGGAATGGGTCATGAGACAACCCAAAGCCAATCTTGATCAAACCACTTCTTTCGATATTGGAACCTTAGACAACCTAAGCTAATCCAAATTGGTTCGAGACCTTACCACAAATCAGCGGAATGACATGGTTGCACTATTAACCCAATTCCAGGATGTGTTTGCATGGTCTCATGAAGACATGGTGGGTTTGTCCAATGACATTGTTCTTCATCGCCTTCCCATTAAAGAAGGATTCAAGCTAGTTAGGAAAAAGCTCAGGTGATTAAAACTTGAGTGGAGTTTAAAGGTTAAAGAAGAAATTGTGAAATAATTTCAAGCTGGCATTATCATGATGTCTACATATCCGGAGTGGATATCCAACATTGTTCTCGTGCCTAAACCAGGGGGAAAGGTGCGAGTCTGCGTGTATTATCGGGATTTGAAAAAATCTTGCCTTAAAGATAGCTTTCTCGTGCCCTTTATCCACATTCTTATTGACAATATTGCTCAATACAGCATGTACTCCTTTGCTGATTTCTTTGTGGGGTACCATCAAATTATGGTCGCTGAGGAAGATCGTGAGAAAACTACTTTCATCATGCCTTGGGGAACATTTTACTACAGACGGTTGTCATTTGGCCTCATTAATGCAAGGGGCAACCTATCGTGACTATGATGGCTCTTTTCCGCGATTTAATGCATAAAGAGATAGAGATCGTGTGGATGACATCATTGTCAAATCCCAAAGGAGGAAGACCACTTAGACCATCTCGAAAAACTTTTCAATAGGTTATGTAAGTCTGACTTTAAAGTTGAATCCATTGAAGTCGCCTTTGGTGTTAAGTTAAGCAGGTTGCTAGGTTTCTAGTCGACCATAAAAGGTATTGAACTGGATCCTACCAAAATCCGAACCCATCAAGAAATGCCCATTCCTCGAGACGAGAATGAAATATGGGGATTTTGGGAAGGATCAACTTCATTAGCGGTTCATTTCTCATCTCACGGCAACTTTGTGAGCCTATCTTCAAGTTGTTAAGGAAGAACTCCTCCATGAAATGAAATGATGAGTGTCAGAAAGCCTTCTATACAATCAAAGAGCAACTGATTAACGCTCCTATTTTGGTACCTCCCAGGGATGATGTTCCCCTGTTCATGTACCTCTCCATAAATGATGATGCCATAGATGTATCTTTGAAGCAAAAAAAGACGATAGAGACCAAGAATGAGCTATCTATTACCTCAACAAAATATTCAGCATCAGTGAACACAAGTACACTCTGATTGAGAAGGCTTATTGTGCTTTAGCATGGGCTTCATGAGGTTACAGCATTACCTCCATGGTCACACAACCCATCTCATATCCCGAATGGATCTTCTCAATTATGTGTACAGTAAGCCCATACTGAATTGTCGACTATCCAGATGGTAGTTGATCCTATAGCAATTTGACATCGTCTACGTCATGTAAAAGTCAGTCAAAGGTTAAGAAATTGTGGATCAACTGGCCGCCACACCTGTAGGGGAGTACAAACCCTTGGAAACATACTTTCCCGATGAAGGGATAATGACCGTTCAGCTACAACATCAATACAATACATGTCGTACGTGGAGAATGTATTTTGATGGAGCTGTTAACATAGAAGGCTCTGGAGCTGGAGCAGTTCTAATATCCGATGCGGGGGCGATATATCCGTCGTCAATCAAATGCGGTTTATCGGCACCAACAACAAAGCCGAGTATGAAGGGTTGTATCATGGGGCTAAAACTTGCCCATTCGATGGGCATCGGTGATTAACTTGTCTTTGGGGATTCCAAATTGGTAATCGGACAATCCATCCAGAAATATCAAACCAAATAATTACATTTCTTTGCCTTACCATTGGCAAGTTTCTGAGATGGCTTTGGAGTTGAAGAAGTCTCCTTTCTACATTCATCCTCGTAATAGGAATGATTTTGCAGATGCATTAGCAACGTTGGCTTCCTTGGTTTACATACCTGACAAGGAAAACATGACAAGCATCGCGTTTACTCTGCAAAAAGCCCCAGTCTATGGGAATTACTTTGGAGAAGTATCAGATGAGCTACCTCTCATCCACAATCCTTAGTATCAGCATATCAAGGAGTATCTACGAGATGGATCTACACCCGCTGAGGTGAGCCCAACTGAGAAGAAGCGGATTCATCGACTTGCTATAAAATTCTACCTGAGTGAAGATGCACTCTACAAAAGAGATGTTGGATTAGGTCTCCTCAGATGTCTAGATAAAGACCAAGCTCAGAGACTCATGGATGAGATCAATGGTGGAGTATGTGGCCCTCACATGAGCGGACCCCTACTTTTCAAAAAGATCCTCAGAACGGGGCATTATTGGCTTACACTCAAAGCTGACTGTGATGATCACGTCAAGAGGTGTTATCAATGCCATGGGAATGCTTTCCACGCCCCTCTAAAGGAACTCCATAATATGAGTTCACCATGGCCCTTCTCAATATGGGGAATGGACGTGATCGGGCCCATCGAGTCCAAAGCCAATAATGGACATCGATTTATATTCACCATGATCGACTACTTCACCAAATGGGTAGAAGCAGCCTCCTTCCCCAGGGTTACTAAAGAAGTCATCATTGCTTTCATCAGAAACAATATTGTTTGTCGATATGGACAACTAGAGGTCATTGTGTCAGACAATGCTAAGAACCTCAACAACAAAATGATGGAGGAGTTATGCAAAAAATTCCACATCAAACACCTCAACTCTGTCATCTACCGTCCAAAGATGAATGGTGTTGTTGAAGCGGCTAATAAAACATCAAAAAGATCATGTAGAAAATGTCCGCCAATCACAAAGGATGGCCTGACCTCTTGCCTCTAACTTTATTATCCTATAGAACTTCCATGCGTGCTTCCACTGGAGCAACCCCCTACTCATTAGTCTATGGGATGGAAGCAGTGCTCCCCATAGAGGTGGAAATGGAATCCCTCGAGTATTGATGGATTCTCGGTTGGGTGAAGACCAATGGGTACAAGAGCAGTATCACCAATTGTCTCTAATAGGCGAAAGATGATCATGACTATCTTCCATGGTCGATTATATCGACAAAGGATATGCACGATCCTACAACGAGAAAAAGTCCGACTAAGGCGATTCAAACAATATGACTTGGTTTTGAAGAAGATCATTGACAACCAAGATCAATCTAAGGAAAATTAAGCTCCTAATTGGGAAGGCCCATTTGTTGTCAAGGAGGTATTGACGGGAAGTGCTCTCAGTTGCAAGAAATGGATGGCGATGAATTTCCACGACTTATCAACTCGGACACCGTGAAACGGTACTATGTCTGAAGTTACCATCAAACAAACATCCTGGTTTTGATCATCAAATCACCAGTCATTCTGATTTTGAACCCTCTCCTTTTTGCATTCTCTTCTGCCCCTCAGGGAAACATACACTTCAAACCAGTAGCCTGGTACCACTTCATTTCAAACCTTCCATAAAATTTCGCTTATCTTGAAGATGGGATTTAACCTTTCACAATTTCAGTTATCCTGAAGACGAGATTAAACTTTTCTACACCTGCAGTTTATCCTGAAGATGGGATTAAACTTTTCTACGCTTGCGATTTATCACGAGGGATTAAACTTTTCTACGCTTCTTGATCAAACTTTTTCCACACTTGTAGTTTATCCCCATTATGGGATCAAACATTCTTCTCCCCGTAGTATAGCCTGCACATGGGATTCACGCTTTTTCTTCAGCTGCGATTCGTCCTGAGGGGTGAACTACGTCGACCTGATCTCCACGATGCAGAAGTGCGTAAAGCAACCATATTCTATATGTCCTGGTAGCAATAAAGAAAAACAACAAAAAAATTACTGCCCTTTCTTCACAAAAACAACAAAAACATTTCTACACCCATCTTCCTTTCACATTCAGCGTTAAACCTCTTACACCAGGTTCGAACTACATGAGACTTGATCTCCTCTTGATAGGAGTGCGTGGGCGACCATTTATGGTTCGATCTAACCCTACCGAACAAAAAATTCTTATCACACGATCTTTGGGATCAACCTTCAATTCACCACATTTCATCGATTTGAGATCAAAGGATGGAATTACCCAACCTCTTCTCACAAATAGAAGATTCGGTGACCATCTAAGGCTATGATCGTGCCTCGAAAAGCAATACCAACCCATAAGAGATGGAATTAACTAGGCTTCTCACAAATAGAAATCTTGGCGACCATCGTAGTGCGATCGATCTCGAGAGAGAAGAAATTACCCTCCTCTCCACTTTTCCATATAGATACCAGTCCTAAGACACCAAAGATGGTAGGGATTTACAGAAATCAATAATCCATTCTGAGAGATCTTGCGACGTCTCAATGTCCATCTATCAAGGATAAGTTCAAAATGCATCAAGATCACATGGCGCTGAAGAAACAAGCAAATATCAAGCAAGTATCAAGGCATAACTAAAAGTGAAGTGAATCAAAATATATTTCCCTGCCATACATAATACTGTTTGATATATACATATGTGTTGTACATGACAAAATGGCTAAGCTAGTGCATGTAATAAAAATATAAAGCTATCTACGAGATCTGTATATATATATGGACTATCGGATCTAACATAGCATCCCTCTCTGAAGAGGCGAGAGTAATGTTGCAAGTTCACCTTGATAATGGTATCTACGAGCTAGCGCGGATCGAGGCTAAGCGCATGGTGGCATAATGCTCATCAATGTATACACTCATATCGGCAAGATTGCGGATCATCACGGGATCTCACGGAAGTATTGTCTGTAATGGCCACATCCTTAGCAAATAAGGCCGCATCCTGCTCTATAATCATTGCATCCCTAGCTGATCTAGCCTCATCCCTCTCTAATAGAGCGGCGTCTCTCTCATCAAGAGCTGTCAACATCGCGGCCCTAGCCTTTGATCTCTATCATAGGTCATCAGATGTAAGCTCTGCTCCAAATGTTGTGCCAAATCTTGAGTAATGCTGATGCACTTTTCGGGGTGGGAGAATCCATCACAAATCTTTGGCGACCAGTGATCGAATCATCGATGGGAATAATAGCCTCCTCTATAGGCTCCTCATCGTCAGAATCAACATTCTACCTTTATGGATACTTTGCATGAACCGATGCGATCTTTGTCTCCATCCATGCGGAATACTCTGCGAAACAACTGGATGGTGACGATAAAACTCGGCCGACCTCGCTGATCCCAATGAGGCATACTGACTGGATCATCCTCCGCTGATAAACGGTGTGAAGCGAAGCGCTGACTCACTGCCCCCTCATACGGATGAAAATCCTGAAACTGGTCAAACTGACACATAACGGCCAATGGGTGGTAAGTGATCATGCCCCTCAAACCAGCTAGAGGGAGATAATCCATGCCTGGAGCATGAGTAATGAAGTTGTAGGGTGAGCTAAGCCCTAAACATGGCAATATAGCAAATGGATCTCTAATCCTGCCGGAAAAAGTGACCCACGATGCATCATCATGTTACACTCCATGAAATTGGAATGAAGTCTGACATGGCTATATCATGGGTGAAACAAAACCCCTGCCGTCTAAATGTGCCAATCGGTCTCAAGTGTGACATAAACCACACAAACAGCATAATCGAGCTACCTGTAAACACTCTTGCCGGATAAGTGCAGCAGTATGTAGCTGACCTTAGAGTCTCTGCAATGATCATCGGTACAATGGTATGACCCTCCCTGAGAGCTCTCACTGCCATAATGACACCGATATCCAACTCATCCATGTACTGCGGCATGAAGACATATGACAATACGCATAAAATAGTACATCTACTCTGGCTGAATGCCAATGGTCCTCTGGTGTGGTGAAATCCCTGGAATGCCATGCATAGCTATCCTCAGAGCCAAACCTGTCAAATAGGAAACGCTGGGATATCACGTGGCCGGATGTAATCTCGTCCTGGACCACTCTACATCTCAATCCGGTGAGGGGTCATGAGCGTATGCTCATATCTCGAGAATAGCTATATACACGCAAGAGTCATCCGGTGGCGACATCGTCAACCGTGTATACTCCTCCAAAGTAGAGTCAACTCACAGGTCCCCAAATCAAAAACACACCTCTCCGATACCCGGTGCTCTAGCATACCCTCTCTGAAATCACATGGGAACACGAAACATCAAGAGGGTCATAGTATCTTGCAACAAATCATCTACGATCACCATATCGATGGTGATATACTATCATACCATGAAACGCATGCGGATACCACCAAAATGGTGGGGTATGATCAATCTGACTAGCGTTCGAAGAAGACATACATGCGGTAGTGTCGTAAGACCATCCGAGTCGATCTTTGAATATCTCTGGACATACATACATATACATAACATAATAACATGCATGATACAATAGATGCAACATGATATAGGGAATGGAAAACTGTACATACATTCCTAAGTATATCATCATCTAATACATCTCTATACAGCTAAAATACAGGTAAATGGGGTGAAGCTACCCAACATCTAACAGAGGCCTATCAAAAGATAGAGCGAGAATGGGGCGAAGCTACCCAGCAGCTAACAGAGGCCTATCAAAAGAGATAGTAAGAAATACATTAGAAAAAGTTAATGGTGTCGATGTCTACATCATCGATACTATCCACCTGATGTAACTCCTCCTAAGTCACTGGATCTCTATCTACAGGGATGTCAGGCTGATACAATGGAGGATCTGTACCAGCAAAGCCATATGGGTCACTTGAGGGGCTAGCACCAGAGCTGGAAGGATCAAAAGTATTTGCCTCTGAAGGATCTCTGCCCAAATCTTAGAATGAAAAGATGTGGTGGGTCCATTGATGAGTCAATCATCAATCATGTCACATGAGTCGGATCTACGACACGAGGCTAGCCAATCCAACATCATCACGGATCCGGAACCATTTCCCCATAAAGCTGTGTGGCGCGGTTACGAGCTCCATAGTACGAGGATCCACTAATCTTGGAACATCTCCACGAGACCGGGGCCCTCGACAATGTAAAATCGTCGATCCCCATCAATGGGATGTCGATGATGGGTGATTGCGAAAACAGGCCAATAACGCTGGCGGGGAGGCAAGATCGGCATCTGAATCTCTCTGTAGTGCTCCTAATAGCACGCTCTCCTAAATAGAGCTCCCATCCTCCATCACGTGAAGAGAGAATCCTGCGAGTGGAAATGAGCGTACTCTACTCCCAATCGGTACCCATCCTCAAAACCAACTCCCAAATGCTCTCGAGTAGGGAATCCATGTGATGACATGGTACATCGACAACTCCATTATAGGCGACAATGGTGAAACCCTCGACCAACGGGGACCTCACCCGGTATGGAATGATGCCATCTCCGGTCCTCGTGGATAGGTATTTAAACCTAACACGCTCATGGGACCTTGAATAAGGAAGCCTCTATGGGCCCCAAAGCGCCACACAAAGGCAAACATCTGCAACATTAGTCAACACTCTTAACCTATACATGGGAAAAGATAAGAGAAACACTCACCAGCAGAAATGGGTAGAATCCTAACCACGCCTCGGTCAAGCCCTATGATCGCATACGGATTCCCCATAAGAAATAGGCAAAGGTGTAGGAATCCCAATTATACTCTCCTATACGGTCCACATGTCGAGTGGCGCTGATCAAAGCGAAGGACACCGTAGAAGAGTTATCTGCTATGAAGCAGCCCCTAATGATCATCAAGAACAATTGTCAAAGAATGCGATCCCTGACTCTCACATCATCGGGTATGGGCTCACTCAATAGCCCGCTCATAGCATCTACGCTCAAAGGACCCGTCTGAATAGTCCACGCCTTGAGCGCCTCCATGGAAAACTCCCAACAAGGATCGCGGTGGCGGTGGGGTGATATCCGTGATGTAAGGCACTGGCTCCCCTCGAACTCCATACTTGTGATAAACCGCCAATCCATCGGCGTCGTCATCACCTCACGATCCAACAAATGTAGTGGTAGTGCGGTGAAACCACCGCTTTCGAGATAATGCCACGAGGTAACCCGAGGGGACAGCGACGGTAGAATGGAAAGAACATCCCAAATCCCGACCATGGACGATCGCTCTGTAGTCATCATGCAAATCGATATATAGAGTGGATGCTAAACCCGGTTCCTCGAGGTTTGTGTGAAGCGGGAACCTACATCAAATCTGATCAACATCGAAATCCTTGACTCCTCATCATAGGAAATAAGGAAGATTAAAGATCTAACTTTATACCTCGTTTGCGTGCAGGTATACTAAAGGATGCCTACTCAAGTCACCCAAAAGATCTAGGTTAGCCACTTTAATACCTGGAAATTCCCTACGGGGAACACGTACAGTAGGAGCAGGAACCTCGATCGGTACATCATCCTCCTCGTCCCCAACATTCGGCACTTCAAACTGAATAGGACGTATCCACGCCTCCACTAAAATGGCGAGGTTGTCTATGCGGCGGCGTTGAGGCTCTTGAAGCTCTCCTCCGTACACCAGAAGTGGTCCTGCAGGAACTACTCGGCTGATCCGGATCCATAATATCTGGACAACAAGTCTCCAAATCACCTCAGAAAGGGTGTGGTAATTTTTTACCTGGAGCTTTTCAAAATGCATTATTTTAACATAAATCTATAGTAGAGTTAAAAATACATGACTACCCAATACCTACATTTTGGGAAAATTTTGCCATAGCCCCCTTTGTAAATGGGACTATCCACATGCACATAGGCATGACTAGGTGGCCATTCAATAGCACACCTATACACAGTCATATACATCCTACATGCATTATCACATCAAAGTAAAAAATCCGTAAGTGTAGTTTAGTTACCAGGATTATTTTACTTTTATGCCTTTACTCATTTGTCCTCAGATAGGATAATATATGACAGTAAAAGGTGCCAATTTGACTGTTTCAAAAGTCAAATTTTTTCACATCATTATGTTCAACATGGTTTAATACTAACATTTGCTATGTTAAATATTTTTTATCAAGTCATATCAGCATGCATATTCACTCCTATGTGTCTAAATGCATTTCATGTGATAAGTCATTTTTCAACGGATAGAAACTGGAAAAAATACACGCATACGTTACCAGGACAGTGAAGAACGCTTGTACGATGGCAGAATATGCAAAAAGTTGCCCGAACTTAGCAGATTTGAAGAAGAGCTCTCAGATTTCCTTCGCTGCGCAACTTGAAAATGACTTATGAAAGCAACCATTGGCCTATACATAGGCACGGTTGGCTGCAGGCTCACCTACGGCTCCTGCAGGTGTACCTGTGGCACTTCTACATGGGTCCCACACCTCCGGCTCACTCTAATTAGAGTTGCAAAGGAGGTCTCACAAGCTGAAAAGGCCAAATCAGGAATAAAAATGCTACGCGATTGAGCGGAATAGCCTGAAATCCTCGTTTCTTGTCGGTCAAAGTTAAACTCTAGTCGTCTCAATGGTATTCGCCTGAATGCAGGGTATACTATACCAATGAGCTCAGCTTTCATAGATCATGCTCGGAATACCCCACAAAGGTCCGATGTCGTCATTTGCAGGGTCACAACCCTAAACCTCTCCGGCGGGGTTACTGTTCTGAAAAACAACGAAATACTCAAACCTCCCACGGTAGAAATTCTGATGCCGAAGTTACAAACTGATGAAGTATCCCCGATGGGGGTCACAACACACATCCTTCAATCATCCACGTATCCCCGGTGGGGGTCACAACGAACATCTTTCAAGCATCTACATATCCCCGGCGGGGGTTATAACACAATGCAACCATTGATACACACATCAATGAAGGTCAAGCAACCTTGAGGTCCTGTCAGCTGATGGCAAGTAAACCCATCGAAGCAACTCATCTACGTATCCCCAGAGGAGGTTACAACGCAATGCTACCATTGACACATACATTAATGAAGGTCAAGCAACCTTCACAATGCACCCAGCAGAGATCTATTCGGTGATACACACATCAACGAAGGTCGGGCAACCCTGACGATGACAAAGTGTTGGCAGTAACTCCGATAGAATGAGGAAATATATTATACACATCCTCAAACAGACAAAGCCTTAACCCCACAGATCTCATACACACAAGAGGAACCTCTATGGAATATAAGCCAGTGTCTAGGATTCAAGACTTTGGTGATAGCCCCAACGTCAACATCCTTGGAGACTTGGATCGCATGTCCAAGCCATCACTGATTGTCATCCCAACAAGATTACTTGACAATCATGCATCATACATTTGCATTATGTTGCTGCATATAGCATCATGTTTATCTTGCTTCCATTTCAAGTGTCTAGGATTCTTTATCCTATCCATGCCTTGCATTGCATGAATATGATAAAGAGGTGTATCTGTAGACACTCAAAATTTTTGCACACATATTCGACATTACGGGGAGGCGATTTCGTCTTCGAGAGATAACCACGGAAGGCGGTGACATCCATTCCGGATACTACCGGAAGTTCAGTTCCAACCCAGAACAAAAACTAGGAACATCAGTTCCAACCTAGAACACACATCGGGAACATCAGTTCCAACCTGGAACACAAACCGAGAGTGTCATTTCCAATCTCGAAGATAACCCCGAGGTATGCAGATCAAAAGACCGGCAACAACACCAAAGAGGACAGTTCTGTCTCGGCGATAACACCGTGACATTCAGTTCCAGTCCCAGAACCAACACTAGGAGTAGGGACTCCATCCTTAATGATAGCCCCAAGGGATGCTTTTGCAGTTCCGGTGATAACTTCGGAATTGTTTGTTTCAAACACATGCGATTAGCTTCAAGCTCATACCTCCTGCCGAGGCAGTTATACCTCAGACCCGGAGCTTACAACGGGCAGACAGGCACACCCACAGATGACAGTGAGGCATACAAACAAGCAGTCCAATCTCAGATGTAACCCTGAGCAACGTCTGCTTTCCAGTCAAACCGGCCATAACCCCGGTAAGGAGTCAAAACGTCGTCTTACCACCTCAACGTTTTCTCTCACATGATGATATCGTGGCATACCAACAAGTAGTCCAATCTCAAATGTAACCTTGAGCAACATCTACTTTCAACTCAAACCAGCGATAACCCCGGCGAAGAGTTAAACATCATCTTGCCCCTTCAACACTTGCGCGTCATCTCAACACTTCATACATACAAACATCCAACAATGTCCCACAAGAACCGAGGAGTTACAATCCCGAGTGACTATTGCGCGTGGCAGTACTTTGGATAGAATTTGAAGCTTGAAGACCATGGGCATAGACCCCTCTTCCTGACTTCGTACAACCTCTAATCTATGTCATTGCGTAACTCTCGACACAAGCGGTCTGAAGAAGGTAAGATATACCTCGTTCGGATGCTCGGATTGAAGTTCTGCAAGTTCGAGCGAACATTACAGTGCATGAGTGCTCATACTTCGAGACAACGGGACCCGCGAGGCTCGGATGCACCACAACCAGCTGCAGGTACAACCGCGGCTGCTACAGGTGTACATGTGGCCATCAGTCTATAAATATTAGCCTTGGGGTCAGCCATTTGAGGAAGAAAAGGTGAGGAAACCTTGTCCATTTTACTCTGTATACACATCTTTTGAGTGTTTCCTCATCTTTAAACACTTGTTAGCTCACATATAGCTATCTTTTATCCAGCGGGAGCAGAGTGTTTATCCATTTAAAGTCACAGAAGTCTACATTGGCAGACCACTGTAAGCCTTCTCACATTATATAAAGCCTTCTTCTCATATGAGCACACATTGTTATACACATTGAGAGTCGTGTTGTGTGTGTTTGCCAAGACTTCGGTTCGTGGTTTTCATTTCTGTCTGTATATATATACTTATATATGTATATATTTCATATATGGACTAACATTATCGAGTTATGCCTCGATTGAGCCTAGACTTCGGTCTGGAGCGTTTATTGCTTTTATATATATATACTTATATATATAATTGTTGTCAGACGTATCTGATGAGCTTGGATTTTACATCCAAAACATTTACTCTTATATATATATATATATATATATATATACTTATATATATAATTGTTGTCAGGCATATCTTATTAGCTTTGGATTTTACATCCTAGGAGCATTTACTAAGCTTATATATATATATATATATATATATATATATATATATATATATATATATATATAATTGTTGTCGGACATATCCAGATGAGCCTAGTATTTTTTACTTCCTGGTGCATTTACTTGCTTTTATATATATATATATATTTATATATATATATATATATACACACTTATATATATAATTGTTGTCGGACATATCCGATGAGCCTAGATTCACATCCAGTGCGTTTAATGCTTTTATATATATATATATATATTTACATTCTGTCAGCACAGAGTTTACTTACATGGCCTTTTACATTTATTTACATTTACGTTACTGCTGAGTTTACTTCATGGCAGTTGATCATTTTTTACAGCTTTATTTACATTTCGTCCTTCCTGGAGTTTACTTCATGGCAGTTAATCGCTTTTACAGCTTTATTTATATTTCGTCTTGCTTGGAGTTTACTTCATGGCAATTGATCATTTTTTACAACTTTATTTATATTTCGTCCCACCTGGAGTTTACTTCGTGGTGGTTGATCATGTCCATATATATATATATATATATATATATATATATATATATACACTTTTATATATTTACATTTCCAATCCCCCACGGAGTTGCTTCGTGGTGGTTGATCATGTTTGTATATATATATTTACAGATTTTATATATATAACTGCTTACTGCTTTCCATACAAATTGCAATATCATGTGAGCCTAGAAATCATGTGATCACAGATTCAGTCTACTGAATCTAGATTCGGTTCCCATGATGGACATTTTTCAGATGTAAGCAACTTGTACATTATTTTACAGTGTCTGAATTTCCTTGGATGGCTGTCATGCCCATGAGGATTTCGGCACTGCTGTATATTATTTTCTCGAGAATGCTTCGCATCTCGAAAATAAAAGCAAACAAGCCAAACATTTAATAATAAAATGGAAGTATCAAAGGCTTCAATTACTATTTAGCACAGGGTTTGAAAAACCTCTTTTACAAAACGTCATTGCTATATCTTGTTTAAAACTAAATTTTTCTATAAATTCAAACCCTATGTATATAGGTGCAAATGAGGTACAGCACTACTTCCAAATAATTGCACATTGATCCACACACACACACACACATATTAATATAACAGTTTCTTTGAAAAGTTGTGGTCACCGTGGTAACACGGATGTCGGGGGGTGCCTGACACTTTCCCTCCGTATAATTAAGCCCCCGGACCCAAAATGAATCTCGGTTTCATAGACCCGTCTAGCAGTGTTGAATCACTAGGTCAATGTGCAAACCTTTTCGGTTGCGTTGGTGCAACCAGTTAAATACACCAACTGGCGACTCTTAAAGTCAAATCGTCCACATTATACATGTCAGACCTTTTTCACTTATTTTATCAAACAAATCTCACATTAACATGAGAACACCAAAGAACAAGTAACGAAAAGGGACACTCAAAAATCCCAACGTCGACACCTTCCTCACAATCAAAGAGTAGTTGGTTAACGCTCCTATTTTGATACCACCCAGGGATGATGTTCCCCTGTTCATGTACCTGTCCATAAATGACAATGCCATGGGCTGTATGCTGGGGCAAAAAGACGATAGAGGCCAAGAACGAGCTATTTATTACCTTAGCAAAAGATTCAGCATCAGTGAACATAAGTACACTCTGATTAAGAAGACTTGTTGTGCTTTAGCATGGGCTTCCATGAGGTTACAGCATTACCTCCATGGTCACACAACCCATCTCATATCCGATGTGGATCCTCTCAAGTATGTGTTTAGTAAGCCCATACTGAATTGTCGATTGTCCAGATGGCAGTTGATCCTACAGCAATTTGACATCATCTACGTGACGCAAAAGTTTGTCAAAGGTCAAGGAATTACGGATCAACTGGCCGCCGCACCTGCAGGGGACTACAAACCCATGGAAATATATTTCCCCGATGAAAGGGTAATGACAGTTCAGCAAGAACATCAGTACGATACATGTCGTACACTACAAGAAAAAGGTCTATCAGCGACTGCCTATCAGTGACCACACTCGGTCGCAGATAACTATTAGCGATCGAATGCGGTCGCTGATAGTCGTCACATAAAATCTGGTCGCTGGGATGCACATCAGCGACCACTATTAGCTGACAAATATATCATCATGGCCGATATGAGCGACCAAAATGAAAAATTTTGATCATTGCTAAATCGAAATCGACATGGTCCAGGGCCAAAGCTGACGCGGTCCACGTGGCAGCGACCACTATCAGCGACCGCAGGCGGTCACTGATACCGTCAATTGTTTAGCCGTCGCTAATAACTATTAGCGACCGCATGCGGTCGCTGATATGGAAAAAAATAAAAACCTAATTTTTGCTGTTTTGCAGAATTCCCAAAAACCTATACCTGTTTTGTACCTGCTTTATCCCAACACATATACACAATAAGATAAACAGCATACACAACAATATAAACATCCATCGTCCACCAACACATACACTAAACTAGTATATAAACCTTTAAAAACCAATATGATTTGAATAAATATAATAAGATTTCAAAACTTGTTTAAGTAACATACAAACATCCAAAGAATGAATATACAAGTACAAGCTTATATTATAACTACAAAACTGATCTAAAGTAAGTACGCCAAGCATTATCACCTCCTTGATCACCCTGTAATTAACAAAATAATAAAACAAGTTACAAATATAATAATTATGTTGATACTGGTAAATATTACGACAACATATACAACAAATTGATTTTATACCTCGTCGCCATCCCCATGCTGTCATGCTGCTGCTGCTCTTTCGCTTTTGACTAACTCCTCGGGACTCAGAGCCCCGGATGCCCACTAGTATCTTGAAGATCTCGATCTCGACATATAGCTCTCACACAGTCAGCTAGAGTATGAACAGCTAGATGGCTCGATGACTGTGAAGACTGGGTAGAAGAGCAGCCTGAGCCACTAAAGGATGGGCGTCGTCATTGTCTTTGACCTTTAATGTAGTTCTTCTTCACAACAGACGCCCTCTCCCATAACTCTTAATCAATAGGCGAACGTGGAGTGCCTTTAGGATAACGCTCATTCAATAAATGCTTATAAGTATCCTGTCATTATGTTAACAATTAAATAGTTAAAAATAAATTTTGTAAGCATTGATAAACAAGATCAAATTGTAAAAACTTATTACCGCTATTTGGATAGCATCAGGCAGACCATCACGGGTGTCCATGTACACATCCAGCCAATAGATAGGTTGACCTTGAGACTGAGACTCCTATACAAAAAATAGCACAATAGTACTAAGTAAAAATGTGATATTTTCTACAATTCATGATTGTAAACATATTAAAACTTGTAAATATGTACCCTAGCAGTGATATGCTATAACTGTGAAATACTGCCACCCTTGTATGTTCCTTTAGCCTTTTCGCCATCGAGTACACCCGAGGATCTGTTGGTGGCGGCAGTCTTTCGTCTTTTCACCCAGCTCTCAGCTCTCTATTGGGCACACATCTCAGCTCATGTGGATTGGGTGCACCACCAGGGGCTATGCTCGTGCATGTAATCCTCTCCCTAGCCTGGATGGTCGATCTCGGCATTGTGAAGGGCTTTTTGTCTTTCTTTATTCAAATTGTCTTTTGTGCGGACCGCGCCCTTCTGCCAGAATAATGTCTATATCACTGAAGCCTGCGTGTCCTCCCATCTATACCATTTCTACAAATAAAACAACAATAATAACATTACTAAACAATTATCCTTTGAATATTATATTATATGTCATAATTAAAAAAAACATACCTAAAATTCAGCCCAAACAGCATCCTTGTGGGCGATAGGTGTGCTCACCCACGTAATCACAGGTGTAGGTCAATTCTGTAAACACAGCTGTGATATGCACTTGACGATCTTATTATCAGAAAAATCACTATAATATACAACAATTTACATCAACGGTAAGTAGATATATTAAAGCAATTTACATCTAAGTTATAATACTTATGAACATTTTTCAAACTTATACTTATAATACTTCAAAAAATTCGCCAGAGTCTCCCCTACAATATAAACTAGCCACATGCACGACGCCATGCATATATGGACATTTCTAGGCACCCAAGACACAAACCAAGAGAAATATATAAATTTTCAATACAATAAGACCAAAACAATAACGATTGAATGCAAATTAAAGTAGTAAAAAATTCAGACCCATATACATTACCAATATAATACCAATCAAAACATTACCAATATACAATTATACATGAATTATGGATTGAATTATGGATAAACTTAATTCCTAGTTATGTTTTATGTCATACTCATGTTCATGCTTTTGTTGATCTTGACGATCTTATTATCTGAAAAATCACTATAATATACAATAATTTACATCAACGATAAGTAGATATATTAAAGCAATTTACATCTAAGTTCTATATATCTTGTATAAATAGAATCTTAAATGCTTATATATAAATGATATATGCGGAACTTACGTGCTATTCGGAGGAGGGCGAATCTGAATAAGAATCTGATCATCCGGATTAGTAGGGGCCTTGGGCACATGATTAGGCCCCCTACCCAAGTCCACATAACCGCTGCCCTAAGGTTGAAATTTGTTTTTGTTCCAACATCCCAAGTCTGTACTCCATCCTCCCACAATACCTTCAACTCGTCTATAAGAGGTCTCAAGTAAACATCTAAGTTCTTTCCAGGACTCTTAGGACCAGGAACCACGAGTGAAAGAAACAAGTATGGATGATTCATACACATCCAAGGAGGCAAGTTGTACGGAGTAACAATCACAGGCCAACATGAGTAGTGCGAACAACCGAGTGGCCAAACGGTTGAAACCATCGGTGGACAATCCAAGCCTCACATTTCTAGGTTCCAATGCAAACCAGGATGTGCTAAGTTGAAATCTTTCCAAGCCCCTTACATCTGCGGGATGATTTAGTTCTCCATCTTTAGCTGGAGATTTCGCATGCCAACTCATATGTTCAGCTGTTCTTGAAGTCATATACAATCTTTTTAGTCGATGTGTTATTGGAAAATACCTTAGAATCTTAAACGGTATACTTGATTTTTTTTTTTGTAGTCACACCCTCTTTATTAGGCCAAAACCGATCATGAATGAAAAATGTGCACCTTGTCATCTGTTCATTTTCCTTATAAAACAACATGCAATCGTTGGGACAAGCATCGATCTTTTGGTATCCAAGACCCAACTTCTTCACCATTTTCTTACAAAAGTAATAGTTACCAAGCAATTTCTCACTGTCAGGCAACATACTCTTAATGGCCTTCAAGAGCGACTCAAAACACTCATGGCTCATGTTATGATCAGCATTTATGTTAAGTAATGTCGCCACTGCAGACTATGTACTGTGTTTGGTGCAACCATGCCACAATGGCTCGCTACCCTCGTCTAACAACTTAAAGAAGTCTTTGGCATCAGAATTCATAGGTTGATCTCTGCCTTATTCACAATCAAAATCTAGCCCTGCAATATCATGAACCATTTCATTCATTCGATGGGCACTACTGCCAGAATTGTGTACTTCTGTGATGCCACTATCTCTTCTCTGCCCATGTGCCCACCAGCATTCTTCGTAATTTTTTATGAACCCAGAAACAAGTAATTGATAGTTTACAACGTCTCTGTCCATATAATTTACATTCTTACACTTCAAACATAGACATCGTATCTGCGACTTACCATTCATACATTCCGGGTGACTATACGCATACTCCAAAAACACTTGGCAACCAGCTCTAAATTCAGTTATAACACTTATCTGGGAACTTGACTTTCATCGTGCCATCCAACTACGGTCCGAATAGAGGTCCATGATTCCACGGTACCTACTACAGACAACATGAGCTTATTAATCATATGACTTCCATATGACTTGAGCATACTTGTAAGCATATGATTAACATTTCAGCATACTTGTAAGCATATAACTTGAGTATACTTGTAACCATATGAATACGTAAGGTATGAGAAACTTTAAATGTGAAACTTTACTTAGTATGAATACGTAAGGTATTTCATTCATGCTAGCTTTATATCAGTAATACATATTTGGTTGGTATTCAGATGCATTGAAATGTTTCTTCTTAAGAAGACTACCACCATCTAAGGCTTCACGCCAAGAATTGAAGAGTCCATCTAAGGCCTCGACTAACATATTTTAAGATTATACCCCTTACGGTCCCTTTCTATAATCTTTTATGGTTTGGGATAGTCACAATTTGCAGGCGAAATTTATAGCTTCTATAACATTTTGTAGCTTTATTTTGTATACATAAGTGTTAAATACCCTTGTTTTTCTGTTATAGTCAAAACAGTCTCTTTATTGACCAAGTGTGTCTCGTTACCTTCTCTGTTGCACTAACAGTTCCCTAGCACTACCTATTTTGGCTTAACAGCTCCCCAATAGCTTACCATGCTGACAACCAAGCTTGGCTTGGCCTCGTGAGAGCTTAAGCTAAGCTTGGTGTGGCCTCGTTTGGCCTCGCCCCCAAGCCCAAATTTCATCTCCAACATTTCTTAATAGGCTCTAGTGGATCACCAATATATTTATATCCAATTGATAAGCAAAGACCGGGCTCTCTATATAAAATAAACCCAATTCTATCGAGAATTACTAAAATTAAGCTACTCGCAAATTCAAACAATTCAATTTCTCATTTTATTTCAATAATGGGAATAGCTTTCCTATAACCAAAAGCTATTATATATTTTAAACCCAAAACTGTTCACAATAAAAGAGGTAAAAAAAATTCAACTACAAACTTATACTTATTATTAACATTTTTCAAACTTATACTTATAATACTTAAAAAAAAATACTCCAGAGTCTCCCCTACAATATAGACTAGCCACATGCACGACGGCATGCATATATGGACATTTCTAGGCACCCAAGACACAAACCAAGAGAAATATACAAATTTCCAATACAATAAGACCAAAACAATAACGATTGAATGCAAATTAAAGCAGTAAAAAATTCAGACCCATATACATTACCAGTATAATATCAATCAAAACATTACCAATATACACTTATACATGAATTTTAGTTTTAACAAACATACATTATAAATGAATTTTATAATTAACATCAATTAGCATATTTGATGTGAATTATGGATAAACTTCTTTGAACCTTCTTCTTGATTGAATTATGGATAAACTTAATTCCTAGTTATGTTTTATGTCATACTCATTTTCATGGTTTTGTTGATCTTACTTTTGAAGAATACTTTGATATTCTTGTTATTTGTAATAACATATTTGGAGTACTGTTTTTATTTTTTTAGTTGTTTAATTTAAGGTAGTAACAACTTATTAGAGTATATCTCTCATTATTAGTCTAATTTCCCACTGATTCTTGCATTCATATGATAAATCTATATCCATCCCATTACTAACTTATAACCATTGTTTATACATGGAGTATATTGTGTTAACAGATATTTTGTTCTCTATTGTGGCAGGGGCAAAATCCTATATTTCCTCGCATATTAGGTCATTAAATCCGAGGGTATGAAATAAATGTTTCAATTTATATAAAGAAAATTCTGAAAACCTTGCTAAGTAGTAATGTTATATTAAAAAAAATTCAAATTTTAGCAACTGTTATCCATATATTATCCAAATTATCCAACTTCACATAATCTCATATTAAAACACATATTAACCCTAAAAATAATTTAACCTAAAAATTTCAGTAATCTCATAAAACTCTTTGCAACAATTTTAGTATATTCCCAATTTCAATAAAAAGCTATACATTTCAGTAATCCCAACTTCAATAATCCCAAATTCATTTTCATTCATTCAAATCTTTGCAATAAATTAACTCTTAAAACAAAAATTCATAGAATAACAAACAACAAACAACACACGAACGACAAACAACAAAAAACAAAAAATAAACAACCAAAAAAACACACGAACAAACAGCAAACAACTGAAAAAAGAAGAAGAATTTCTTACCTCTAAAATTAATCTGATTTGAAGAAGATTGAACACGCGAACACACGAACACCAACCTGAACTCCCTCTTCTCTTCTCCCCCTTCTCCCTCTTCTCCCTCTTCTGTCGCCCTCTTTTTTTAGCGACCGCGTGCGGTCGCTGATTTTTAATGACGTGGACGCTTTCAGCGACCGCATGCCGTCGCTGATAAAGATTAGTCGCAACAAAAACCATAGAAACTACCGACCAGAATTCATCCCGGTCGCAGATAGCGGTCACTACTATTATTATCAGCGGCCGGATATGCGGTCGCTGATATTATTGGTCGCAAATAGGCCTTTTTTATAGTGGTATGTGGAAAATATATTTTGATGGAGCTGTTAACACAAAAGGCTCTGGAGCTGGAGCAGTTTTAATATCCGGTACGGGGGAGCAGTATCCCGTCGCCATCAAATTATAGTTTGTCAACACCAACAACACAGCTGAGTATAAAGGTTGTATCATGGGGCTAAAACTTGCCCGTTCAATGGGCATCAGGCGGTTAACTGTCTTTGGAGATTTCGAATTGGTAATCAGACAATCCACGAAAATCTATCAAACCAAAGAATTAAATTTACTGCCTTACCATTGGCAAGTTCTACAGATGGCTTTGGAGTTCGAAGAAATCTCCTTTCTACACATTCCTCGTAATAGGAATGATTTTGTGGATACATTAGCGACGTTGGCCTCCTTGGTTCACATACTTGACAAGGAAAACATGCAAAGCATTACAATTGCAATGCAAAAAGCCCTAGTCTATGGGAACTATGTCGGAGAAGTATCAGATGAACTACCTCCCATCCATAATCCTTGGTATCAACACATCAAGGAATATCTACGAGACGGATCTACACCCGCTGAGGCGAGCCTAACTGAGAAGAGGTGGATCCATCGACTTGCTATGAAATTCCACCTGAACGGGGATGCACTCTATAAAAGAGATGCAGGATTAGGTCCCCTCAGATGTCTGGATAAAGACCAAGCTTAGAGACTCATGGATGAGATCCATGGTGGAGTATGTGTCCCTCACATGAGCATACCCCTACTTGTCAAGAAGATCCTTAGAACACGGCATTATTGGCTTACACTCAAATCTGACTGTGATGATCGTCAAGAGGTGCTATCAATGCCAGATTCATGGGAATGCTATCCACTCCCCTCCTCAATGTGGGGAATGGACGTGATCAGGCCCATCGAGCACAAAACCAGTAATGGACACCGATTCATATTCACTATGATTGACTACTTCACCAAATGGGTAGAAGAAGCATCCTTCCCCAGGGTTACTAAAGAAGTCATCATTGCTTTCATCAGAAATAATGTTGTCTGTCAATATGGACAACTAGAGGTTAATGTGTCAGACAATGCTAAGAACCTCAACAACAAAATGATGGAGGAGTTATGCAAAAAATTCCACATCAAACACCTTAACTCCGTCATCTACCGTCCAAAGATGAATGGTGTTGTTGAAGCGGCTAATAAAAACATCAAAAAGATTATACATAAAATGTCCGTCAATCACAAAGGATGGCCTGACCTCTTGCCTCTGACTTTATTAGCCTACAAAACTTCCATGCGTACTTCCACTGGGGCAACCCCCTACTCATTAGCCTATGGGATGGAAGCAGTGCTCCCCATAGAGGTGGAAATGGAATCCCTCAGAGTGTTGATGGATGCTCAGTTAGATGAAGATCAATGGGTACAAGACTGGTATCACCAATTGTCTTTAATAGACAAAAGGCAAATCGCGGCTATCTTCCATGGTCAGTTATATCAGCAAAGGATCGCACGATCCTACAATAGAAAAGTCCGACTACGGCAGTTTAAACAACATGGCTTGGTTTTAAAGAAGATCATTGACAACCAAGATCAATCTAAGGGAAAATTTGCCCCTAACTTGGAAGGCCCATTTATTGTCAAGGAGGTATTGACAGGAGGTGCTCTCAGGCTACAGGAAATGGATGGCGATGAATTTTCATAGCTTATCAACTCGGACACCATGAAACAGTACTATGTCTGAAGTTACCATCAAACAAACATCATGGTTTTGATCATCAAATTACCAGTCATTCCAGTTTTGAACCCTTTCCTTCTTACATATTCTTCTGCCCCTCAGGGAAACATACACTTCAAACCAGCAGCCTGGTTTCACCTCATTTCAAATCATACATACAATTTCGGTTATCCTGAAGACGGGATTGAACCTTTCACACCTACAGTTTATCTTGAAGATGGGATTAAACTTTTCTACGCTTGCAGTTTATCCTGAAGACGTGATCAAACTTTTTCCACACCTGCAGTTTTTCCCCATTATGGGATCCAACTTTCTGCTCCCCGCAGTATAGCTTGCACATGGGATTCACACTTGTCTTTGGCTGTGATTCGTCCTGAGGGGCGAACTACGTCGACCTGATCTCCCTGATACTCGGGGGTACGTAGGAAACCATATTCTTTATGGCCCGGTCGCAATAAAAAAAAACAACAAAAACATTTCTGCCCTTCTTCTAAAAAAACAACAAAAATACTTCTACACCCTTCTTCATCAATAAAACTTCTTCCTTTCGTATTCAGCATTAAACCTCTTACACTGGGTTCGAACTACGCAGACTTGATCTCCTCTTCAATAGGAGTACATAGGCAGCCATTTATGGTTCAGTCTAACCCCTACCAGAACAAAAATACTTGTCACGCGGTACTGGGATTAACCTTCAATTCACTACATTTCATCGGTTTTAAATCAAAGGGATGGAATTACCCAACCTCTTCTCACAAATAGAAGATTCGGTGACCATCTAAGCTGTGATCTTGCCTCAAAGAGCAATACCAACCCATAAGAGATGGAATTAACTAGGCTTCCCACAAATAGAATTACTAGCGACCATCTGTGGCGCGGTCAATCTCAGATAGGAAAAACCACTCTCCTCTCTACTTTTCGATACAGATACTAGTCCCAAGACACCAAAGATGGTAGGGATATACAGAAATCAATGATCCGTTCTGAGAGATCTTGCGATTTCTCAATGTCCACCTATCAAGCATAAGTTCAGAATGCATCAAGATCACAAGGCCCTGAAGAAACATGCAAATATCAAGCAAGTATCAAGGCATAACTAAAAGGGAAGTGAATCAAAATATATTTCTCTGCCATACATAATACTGTTTGATATATACATATGTGTTGTACATGACAAAATGGCTAAGTTAGTCTGTGCAATAAAATATAAAGCTATCTACAGATCTGTATATATGTGGACTATCAGATCTAACATGGCATCCCTCTCTGAAGACAGTAGTAACACTGCAAGCTCCTTCCCAATGGTATCTAAACGAGCTAGCAGATCAGAGGCTAACTGCATGGTGGCATGATGCTCATCAATGTATACACTCATGCTTCAAGCAGAGACCGATCCATCTGGGATCTCATCAAGTATTATGCCGTAATGGCCACATCCATAGCAGATAAGGCCGCATCCTGCTCCATAATCAATGCATCCCTGGCTAATCTAGCCTCATCCCTTTCTAACAGAGCGGCGTCTCTCCCATTAAGAGCTGTTAACATTGTGGCCCTAGCCTGATCTCTATCATAGGTCATCAGATGTAAGCTCTGCTCCAAATGTTGTCTTTGAATAATTGAGTAACAAAGGCACTTTTCGTGGAGAGAATCCATCACTAATGTCAAAATTTGGCGGCCAATGACCCAATTCATCGATGGGAATGTCAGCCTCCTCTATAAGCTCCTCATCGTCGGAATTAGTCTCCTACACTGTGGATACTACCGCAGTCGATGCAGTCTTTGTCTCCATCCATGCGGAATACTCTGTAGAACAACCAAGATGACTGATAGAAAACTCAGCCAGCTCTCGCTGATCCCAATAGGCATACAACCTGGATCTGTCCTCCGCTAATAAACGGTGTGAAGCGAAATGCTGACTCACTACCCCCTCATAAGGGTGAAAATCCTGAAATTAGTCAAACTGACACATCACGGCCAGTGGATGGTAAGTAATCATTCCCCTAAATCCAGTCAGAGGGAGATAATCCATGCATGGAGCATGAGTAATGAAGCTGTAGGGTGAGCTAAGCCCTGAACACGGCAATATAGCAAATGAATCCCTAATCCCTGCCGGGAAAACTGACCACGATGCAGCATTTTTACACTCCGCAGGCTGAAAGGAGTATGACATGGCTATATCATGGGTGAAACAAAACCCCTGCCATTTGAGTGTACTAATCGGTCTCAAGTGTGACATAAACCACACAAACAACATGGCTGAGCTACCTGTGAACACTCCTACCGGATAAGTGCAGCAGTATGTAGCTGACCTCAGAGTCTCTACAATGATCATCGATATAATGGTATGACCCTCCTTGAGAACTCTTACTGCCATAATGACGCTGATATCCAGCTCATCCATATATCGTGGCACGAAGACGTATGACAATACGCATAATAGCAGCACATCCACTCTGGCTGAACGCCAATGATCCTCCGGTGTAGTGAAATCCCCGGAATGCCGTGTATAACTATCCTCATAGCGAAATTGGTCAAACGGAAAATGCTGGGATATCACGTGGCCGGATGTAATCTCGTCCTGTACCACTCTACGTCTCAATCCGGTGAGGGTCATGAACTGTCTGCTCATGTCTTCGATAGCCATATGCACGCAAGGTCTGTCCAGCGGCAGTATCGTCAACCGTGCATACTCTTCCAAAGTAGGAGTCAACTCCTGGGTCCCAAGTCGGAAAACCTGCCTCTCCGATACCCAGTGTTATAGCATACCCTCTATAAATCCTGTGGGAACCTGAAACATCAATAAGGTCATAGTATGCTGTAGTAAATTGTCTATGATCACCATGTCTGATGGTGATATACTATCATACCATAAGTGCATATCAGCTACCACCAAAAATGGTGGGGTATAATCAATACGGCTAACTGTCGAAGAAGACATCTGTACGGGCTATGTCATAAGACCATCTAGGGGTCAATGTCGAATATCTCTGGACATATATACATATGCATAACAATAACATGCATGATACAATAGATGGAAATATGATATAGGGAATGAAAAATTGTACATATATTCCTAAGTATATCATCATCTAATACATCTCTGTACAGCTAAAATACAGGGAATGCGGGAAAGCTACCCAATATCCAACAGAAGCCTATCAAAAGATATAGCGAGAATGGGGCGAAGCTACCCAGTAACTAACAAAGGCCTATCAAAAGAGATAACGAGAAATACATCAAAAAAAGTCAATGGTGTCGATGTCTACATCATCGATCCTGTCCACCTGATGTAACTCCTCCTGAGTCACTGGATCTCTATCTACAGGGATATCGGGCCTATACAATGGAGTATCTGCACCGGCAAAGCCATATGGGTCTGCTGAGGGGCCAGCGCCAAAGTTGGAAGGATCAAAAGTATCTACCTCTGAAGGATCTCTGCCCAAATGCCGAATGAAAAGATGTGTCCGGTCCAACTGCCGAGTCAATCTGTCAATCTGTGTCACATGAGTTAGATCTCTGACACGGGCTAGCCAATCCGTCATCATCACAGATCCTGGAACCATATCCCCCATAAATTTTATAGCGCGGGTCTGAGCTCCAATGGTACGAGGGTGATGAGTGAATATTATTCATTTATTTTGATTCCTTTATGTTTAGTTTTATTGCATGTTTCATGTGTATATAAGCTTATTAAGGTATTTAATGATTTCAGGAAGAATTCGAGCTAAAATGAGAAAAAAGGGAAAATTGCAGGGTTTTTTCCATTAAGTTGGATGCATGGTCTTGGCTTGGGACTTAGATTTTATTGTAGAGCTCTTCTTTAGCTTTCCGAAACATCTTGAATCGTCCCAATCGGAGTTCATATGAAAAAGTTATGATATTTTTACTAAACGGACGTTGAACCTCAAAGTTTGGAAGTTGCAATTTACACAGAAGTCACTTGGAGCCCGATTTCGACCTTGATTCATTCTGAATCTGTCAATTCTCACAGAAAGAAAGTTGTAGATATCGTAGATATCTTCTTTTTGATAGGTAGCAGGTCCCATAACTCCTCCCGCATCAAAAGTTATGCTTGTTTTACCAAAGGACGTCGCAATAGAAAATAAGGGCGAATTTCTGCGGGAAATATGGAAAATCTTGGAAATCTTAGATTTTTGGAAAGTTTCTAAATGCAGATTTTGGCAGACTTCTACATGGAATTGGATTGATATTTCTATTAGCTTTTGGATTTCCTTTACACTAATATTTATTTCCAAATTGAATTCTATTTCTTTATAGAAACTAGTTATGATTTGTAATTCCTTTTAGGATTTGGAGTTCTACTTCCTATAGGATTTAGGACTTTGTCTAGCACTATAAATAAGGGATGAGAGTCAGGGTTTTAGGCATTTAACTATCAACTATCTTCTATTGGAGTGTAGACTCAAGAGCAT
Source organism: Panax quinquefolius (assembly GCA_020205615.1). Taxonomy (NCBI): domain Eukaryota; kingdom Viridiplantae; phylum Streptophyta; class Magnoliopsida; order Apiales; family Araliaceae; genus Panax; species Panax quinquefolius. The sequence continues at coordinate 28,738,349 of CM035157.1, forward strand.
GTCAGGCTAGTTCTTTTTATTCAGTTCTAAACGGAGGTGAATCCTTGTTACAAGTAATTTATTAATTGAATATTATTATTTATTCCTTCTTGTGTGAAATTTATTCTGACAATCTGTTTTCATTGATTGCATGCTAATTGATCTAATTGATTTAATATGGCCAATTGAATTAGTTTGATCATTATCATCTGCTAGATTAAGATTGGTATTACGTGTAATTGATATCTTTTTTCATCACAAGTAGTAACTTGGTAATAATAATGGTGGACAAGCTTTTGTTTATTGCTAAGATTATCAAAAAACAAGTTAAACAAATCGAGCTTATGTGTTTGTTGCTTGGATTAGCCTAATTCTCTATTTCTTAATGCTTTTATCATATTAAATCTAAAGAGCTTATTCTAGGTTGTATGCTAGTTAGAATCTGGTGGAGAGCTTGTTTCATATAGTGATAATCTAAGGAGAATTTCGGATAGCAGAGTTTATTGTTATCTAGGGCTAATAGTTTCATTGAAGGGAAAATAATAATAACTTGATTAATTGATTGTTGTACTTGGTGAAACTGAACTGCAGAACTAAAGTTTTTACATTTTTGGTTAACTTCATCATTAATTCTTAGTTTCTTAGTTTCAAAACAACTTTCAAAAAATTCCCAATCTTTATTTTCTATCAAAATAATAGAATAAATATAAAACAAATCACTCTCTGTGGGATTGATCCTCACTTACTACTGTGCTAATTGTTTGAATTTGTAAAGTAAAAGTGAGGTTAATTTAGGAGTGTAAACGACAGCTCCCAAAGGGCTCCACCAATGCTGGAACATCTCCTGAGACCAGGGGCCCTCTGACAATGTAAAACTATCAATTTGTAACAATGGGATGTCAATGACGGGTGACTGCGAAACAAGCCAATAATGCCTAGCAGGAGGCAAGATCGGCATACGGATCTCTCCTGTAGTGCTCCTGATAGCACACTCTCCTAAATAGAGCTCCCATCCTCCATCTGTGAAGAGAGGAATCCTGCGAGTGAAAATGACGTACTCAACTCTAGTCGGGTACCCATCCTCAAATCCAACTCTCAAATGCTCTCCAGAGTAGGGAACCCATGTGATGACATCCGCTGTCAACAACTCCAGCTATAGGTGATAATGAGTGAAACCCTCAGCAACAGGGACCTCCGCCAGTATGGAATGATACCATCTCTGTCCTCGTGGATAGGTGCCTAAACCTAACACGCTCACAGGACGCAAACAGGGAAGCCTCTTATAGGCCCAAAACTGCCAACACAAAGGCAACATCTCATCGTCAACACTCTTAACTCCGCATACGTGAAAAGAATAGAAAATACTCACCAAAGGTAAACGGGTAGAATCATAACCACGCCTCGGTCAAGCCCTGCGATCGCATGCGCATTCCCCTAAGGAAGTAGGAAAAGGTGTAGGAACCCCAATCATACTCTCCTATACGGTCCACGTATCGAGTGGCGCTGATCAAAGCGAAGGACACCGTAGAGGAGTTATCTGCTATGAAGAAGCCCCTAATGATCATCAGGAACAATCGCCGAAGAATGCTATCCCTGACTCTCACATCATCGGGTATAGGCTCACTCAATAGCCCGCTCATAGCATCTACTACGCTCAAAGGACCTGTACGAACAATCCTGCCCTTGAGCGCTTCCGCCGAAACTCCCAACAAGGATCGTGGCGGTAGGGTAATATTAAATGCAAGGCAATGGATCCCTCCAAACTCCATACACCGATAAACCACCAATCCATCGATGTCATCATCACCTCACGATCCAAAGAAATGGAGTGACTGAGTCTAGTGAAACCACCGCTCAGACAATGCCCAGAGGTAACCCCAGGGACAGCGACGGGGAAGAATGGAAAAGAACGCACAAAATCCCCAGCCATGTACAATCGCTCTGTAGTCATCATGCAAAGCCTGATACATAGAGTGGATACTAAACAAGTTCCCTCGAGGCTGTGTGAAGCCAGGAACCTACATCAACTATAGATCAACATCAGAATCCTTGACTCCTCATCAATAGGAAATAAGGAAGATTAAAGATATAACTTGATACCTCGTTTGCGTTCAGGTATGCTGAAGGATGCCTACTCAAGTCACCCAGAAAATCTGGGTTTGCCACTTCAATACCTGGAAATTCCATATGGAGAACACATATAGCAGGAGCAGGAACCTCAATCAGTACGTCCTCCTCCTCGTCCTCGACATTCGACACTTCAACCCAGATAGGATGTATCACCGTCTCCACTAAACGACGAGGTTGTCTGACAGACCGGAGCTGAGGCTCTTCAGAAGCCCTTCTTTGTACACTTGAAGTGGTCCTACGGGAACTACTCGGCTAATCCGGATCCATAATGTAAGACCCCAACTTATTATAAATGAAATTAAATTTCCACTTTTTATTATTTTGAAATAGTAAGGGTTGATTTGATTAATGTGGTTAGTTAAGGGTAAATGCGCAAATATTTCAAATAAGCAAGTGGTTATAAAATATTCATTATTGTCGGGGAATATTCGTTTGGTCGTGGAATATCAAATTAAAAATTAATATTTATTCGTTTCTGATAAATAATTCATTTAAATATATTATTATATTTTAATAATATAATAATGGTGATATTCTTACAATGAATGTGGGATATATGAGTATATGAGGAGGAAGAGTATTTTTGTTACTAAAAATATTTAAAACATGTTTTTCATGTTTGTGGACCCCATTTCTTGACTGAAATTTGATTATAGCCTATAAAATCGTCCGTATGTGGATTTCGGTCAATTTTCGCTTGGAATTTGGAAAAACTTAAACTTACAAAGTTGTAGAGAATTGAATTTCCTATGGAATGGACATAAGATTTGAATTTTTCTGATAAAAGTGTTATTTATTATGAATTATTAAAGTTTCGAAATATTGGGTATGAATTAAATTTTATTACAAAAACATTTAAAACATGTTTCTCTAGAAAGTGGGCATGTGGGAAATGCTAGAATTTGATTTCAAAGGTGGCGTATGAATTTTAATATTATTTTATTAAATTTTCTACTTTGGTGTTCTAAGCAATTTCCTATAAAGAGGGTGCTTAGGTTAGAATTGAAAATCACACCAGAAACTAAAGTTTTCTCTCTTTTTCTCTCTCTATATTATCGAGTGTAGTCTTGTGAGTGTTTTGATACTTTGAGTGTTGCTATACGGTACAAGTTCCTTTCGGCACTATATCCAGTATTCCAGCCAGAAGTACTATTCTTTCGAGGTAAGGGATATTATTTTAAAAAAATGATATTATTTCTTTCAATATCATTATGCCGGAATATTGATAGTATTTTTCTTGTGAAATTCTTGTCTTTTAGTGTCGGGGTTACTATTCACGTATATAGCACTATTCACGTATACGGTACTATTCACGAATACGACACTATTCACAGAAAAAATAAATTTTTTGTTTTTTTGTCCAAAATATCTATTATGGATACTAGCTTTGATTGTATCCATGTTTTGATCATTCTTGAATTTTACTCCATTATGATTATTTATGAAGTATTTTTGAACTCGGATTGTTTAAAGTACGAATCCTTAATATTTGTTCTTTTGTTTCACTGGATTCGTTTTCTTTAAAATATTTTTCATCATCCTCAGTCCTAAATGATGATATTACTGAATATCTTTGGCCTGTAGTGCAAAAATGAATGAATTTTTAATGAATATCTTTAGCCTGTAGTGCAAAGATGAATGAATTTTTGATGAATATCTTTGGACCATAGTGCAAAGATGAACAAGTGTTGAGATGAACATGACCAACTGATGAATATATTTGGCCTGTAGTGCAAAGATGAATATTTGATTCAAGATGTATATTGATTGATGTTACAGGGATAAAATATTGATGATGGACTTTTAAATTCATAGATTATAGTAGATTTCATTCTCTACGTAACTCGTCTATGAATTATTATTTTCGCTGCAAATATTGATCTGAAACTTGTTGTCTATTGTATTTTATCAGATTTTTCCCTGTTGAAGACTAACGATAATTTGTTCTATATTATCTTAGTCATAATATTCTTTACTGGGCTAGTTGGGCTCACCTTTTTCCTTTTTGTTCCATTTTTCTTCTCAGGAGGCGAGAATGTAGCGAGTTCTAGTCGGGGTGGGAATGATGGTTCTAGAGAGTTGTTTTAGTAGTCCTCACCATTTTTTTTAAATAATGTATCAATAATTATAATGAGGACTTATTTGAGTGTTGATATTGTCTAGAAGACAATATTTGTTTTTAAACTCACAATTTTTATGTTGTATTAATAAAGTTGTAGTTGTTTCTGTACCATGTTTTTGATGACTCAAGATGGGTGATGTATACCAATTTTGGGGTCGTCACAGTTGGTATCAGAGCTTAGGGATATGATCTCTGGCGGAGATCGGGGAATAGAACTAGGAGGGGAGAGACGAGTAAATCCTTCGCTAGTGTGTCCTACCTAAGCTTATTTGTTGGTTGGTCAGAATATAGGGATATTATGTGATATGTTAATTTCTTCAATTAACCCTTGTTTTATGGAAGTATTTGAGAATGGCAACCGAGAATGTTAACAGTGGAGTAAATGAGACCGTGGAGACTCCTTTACTCACTAATGAGGAAAACGTGCAACAGGCCGACATTGTTCCTCCTGTAAACAACACCACTAATCAGACGATGAATGACGGAATGTTTAGAAGCTTTTTGCAGTTCATGCAAAATCAGACAAGGGAGACTCATGCACAAAATACAGGTGGAAATGATAGCAACGCACGATTTGTCATAGCCAAGTAGTTCAAAGAGTTGGGACCACCAGAATTCTAGGGAAAGTCGGATCCGATTAAGGCAGAAACGTGGGTTAAACAAATTACCAAGATAGTCGATGTCTTGGGATGCACGGAGGAACAGAAGGTTCCATTCGCCACCTTTATGTTCTATAATGAGGCAGATTACTGGTGGGAATCTATGAAGCGTACCCATCCAGCCGCACTCAGCATGTCTTGGGAAACATTTCAAAAATTATTCAATAACAAGTACTTTCCTGAAAGTATTCGTCATATGAAGGAAGTGGAGTTTATTGGATTGGAACAAAACAACATGATGGTGTCCCAGTACGAGGCGAAGTTTGCAGAGTTATCCAGGTTTGCACCTCATTTGGTGGAGAATGAGGAACGTATGACGTGAATGTTTCTGAGAGGTTTGAAACCCGGCATACGTCAATATCTCATTTCTCATAAATTTTCTCTCTGTTCAGATGTTGTCAACAGGGCTCAATTGTTAGAGCGAGATAACGAGTACGTTCAACCGAGGGACCACAACCAGGATCATATCGGTGACAACAGTCATCAGAACAACGATAACCAGCGGAGAAAGAAAAATATGGAAAAAAATGGTAACCACTCTGGTGGTAATCATGGCCATGAAAATAGAAGAAGCAAGTCGGGGAGAGATTTTAAAAAGAGGAGATTCAATAATGACCATGTGAAGACGTCAGCACCAGCAGCAACTGGTTCTAAGGGTGGAGAACAACCACCGGTCATATTCTATAAATTTGGAAAAGAGGGACATATCAGCCTTAACTGTTGACAACAGTTCAAGGTATGCTATAATTGTGGAAAAGAAGGACATATCGCTCGAGATTATACGGTAGCGAAACCAAGTCCAGCGGGGATGGTTACTCAAAAGGTTGTCCCAGAAAAGTCAAAGTCAACGGTTCCTGGAAGAGCGTTTGTCGTGACTAGTCAAAATGCGAGGAACCCAAACGAGGTGATCACGGGTAAGCTAATCATAAATTCTTGTGAAGTTTATACCTTACTAGATCTGGGGTGCCACCCATTCATTTATCTCTCCGCCAGTGCTCAACGCTTAAACTTAACTCGAGAAATTAGACTTTGATTTATCTCATGGAGACTCAGATTAGGAGAAACTTTCATCACATCCACGCTTTATAAATCTTGTTTGATCCAAGTTGGCACCATCACATTACCTGTTGATCCTATCTCTTTAAAGATACTTGCTTTTGATGTGATTTTAGGGATTGATTGGTTAACTACTCATCATGCCAAAATTGATTATTTTCGTAAGGTTGTTAGTTTTCATTTTCCTAACCAACCTGTTGTATGAATTCAAGCAACTAAACCATTAAAATCAATCACTGTCATATCAAGCCATAAAGCTATTCGTTTATTAAAAATGGATATCAAGCTTTCTTAGCCCATGTTATGGATTTGAATAAAGACACGTCGGATTTGAATAAAGACACGTCGGATTTGAATAATATTCCCGTTGTTAGTAAATTTCCTGACATATTTCCTGAAGAACTTCCTGGTCTACCCTCAGAACGTGAAGTTGAATTCTTTATTGATCTTGAACCTAGTACAAAGCCCATTACTAAAACCCCATATCGAATGGCTCCTATTGAACTTCAGGAGTTAAAAGTCCAACTACAGGAATTGTTGGACATCGGTTTCATTCGTCCTAGTACATTTCCTTGGGGTGCTCCTATTTTATTTGTAAAGAAGAAAGATGGGAGTATGCGACTTTGTATTGACTATCGGGAATTAAACCATGTCACTATCAAGAATAGGTATCCGCTACCTCGTATTGATGACCTGTTTGACCAGTTTCAAGGAGCACAATTCTTTTCAAAGATTGATCTTCATTCTGGATATCATCAGCTGAAGATTAGAACTGAGGATATCCCAAAGACCGCTTTTAGAACTTCGATGACGGCATTATGAATTCTTAGTCATGTCTTTTGGATTGACTAATGCTCATGCAGCTTTCATGGATATGATGAACCGAATATTTAAGGAATATTTGGATCAGTTCGTTGTTGTCTTTATTGATGACATCCTCATATATTCCAAAAGTCGTGAAGATCATGAGCACCATTTGAAGCTGGTACTCCAAAGGCTTCATAAAAATAAGTTATATGCTAAGTTGAAGAAATGTGAGTCTGGCTTGAGGAAGTAGCATTCCTTGGGCACGTGGTGTCAAATCATGGAGTATTTATTAACCCAGCAAAAATTGAAGCAATAAAAAGTTGGGAGCAACCGAAGTCGGTGACCGAAGTACATAGCTTTCTGGGTTTAGCTGGTTATTATCGAAGATTCGTGGAAGGATTTTCTCAAATTGCTACTCCATTAACTCAGCTGACTCGGAAGGATACAAAATTCGTATGGAGCAAGGAATGCGAGAAGAGATTTCAAGAGCTTAAGAGGAGACTCATTTCGGCACCTGTTCTGACAATACCATCTGGTTCGGATGGATTTATTATCTACAGTGATGCTTCAGCCAAAGGGTTAGGATGTGTTCTCATGCAACATGGGAAAGTCATAGTCTATGCCTTGCGATAACTTAAAGAATATGAGAGGAATTATCCTACTCATGATCTAGAGAGTTAGCGGCCGATCGTTTTACACTAAAGATCTGGAGGCACTATCTATATGGGGAGAAAGTGGAGATATATTCAGACGATAAAGCCTCAAATATTTCTTCACCCAAAAGGAACTCAACATGCGGCAACGATGTTGGCTCGAGCTATTAAAAGATTATGACCACACCATTCAATACCATCTTGGAAAAGCAAACGTGGTAGTTGACGCATTGAGTAGAAGATCATATGCATGAACGAGTGCGATGATATCAAGTATATGCATATAACCAACTTTAATCGATAAAGTTAAAGTTGCTCAAGCCACCGACCCAGAGCTGATGCGTATGAAGAAGAAAGTACAAAAAGGTGTTATTCCGGAAGCAAGAATCGATGAAGAAGGAATACTTCGAGTCCACTCCAGACTTTGTGTTCCTAACGACTCTGATTTGAAATACAAGATCATGACAGAGGCACATAATACACCGTTTGCAATCCATCCTGGAAGTACCAAAATGTATCGTGATCTTCGACATACATTTTAGTGGAACAATATGAAGAGAGAGATTGCAAAGTTTATCTCGAGGTAGTTAACTTGTCAACGTGTAAAGGCAGAGCATCAAGTACCTAAGGGTCCGTTGCAACCACTTGAGATTCTGAAATGGAAGTGGGAACACATTACCATGGATTTCGTTACAGGTCTTCCCACGGTTTCTCAAGGTATAAATGTTATTTGGGTTATTGTTGATAGATTAACCAAGTCTGCTCATTTCTTGCCGATACGGGAGACTTATTCCCTTGAACGTCTTGCTCATATGTATGTAAATGAGATTGTGAGATTGATAAGTGGTATTTTTACCTACTTGTTGAATACCAATTCATGCGAATTGTGCCCATCTCAAGTACATTTTATTGTGTTTTAGTTGCATTTCATGTTATTTTGCATTGCATTTACTTAAAACTCCTTTTGGTGAATAAGTGCAGGAATCGGCTTAATTTTGGTGGTATTAGAGGACACGAGGCAAATGGACGCGTGAAGGCAAGGCACATGCGGGGGAATGCATGGCATGAAGGGGAAATAGAGCAAGGAGATCAAGTATGGAAGAAGAGTAAGCATGAATGAACAAGTAGCAAGCAGCAAAGATGACAAAAACCGTAACCCGAATTTGCGGTATCAGTAAGCCATGCACCAAGGTAAGATGAGCATGGAAACGCCGCACCACCGAACCCAAAATGTAAACCGATGACCTAATGCAAGTTGCGCGGCCGTGAGAATGTCAAGCATAGGAACGCACACCCGCGCGAGGACTTGGCTGGACAGGGCAAGACATTCTGTAAGTCTCGCGCCCGCGCGAGAGATATATTTTGCATCATCCTCAGACCTAAATGATGATATTACTGAATATCTTTGGCCTGTAGTGCAAAGATGAATGAATTTTTGATGAATATCTTTGGCCCATGGTGCAAAGATGAATAGGTGTTGAGATGAACATGACCAACTGATGAATATCTTTGGCCTGTAGTGCAAAGATGAATATTTGATTCAAGATGTATATTAATTGATGTTACAGGGATAAAATATTGATGATGGACTTTTAAATTCATAGATTATAGTAGATTTCATTCTCTACGTAACTCATCTATGAATTATTATTTCCGCTATAAATATTGATCTGAAACTTGTTGTCTATTGTATTTTATCAGATTTTTTCCCTGTTGAAGACTAACGATAATTTGTTCTATATTATCTTAGTCATAATATTCTTTACTGGGCTAGTTGAGCTCACTCTTTTCCTTTTTGTTCCATTTTTCTTCTCAAGAGGCGAGAATGTAGCGAGTTCTAGTCGAGGTGTGGAATGATATTTATAGAGAGTTATTTTAGTAGTCCTCACCATTTTTGTAAAATAATGTATCAATAATTGTAATGAGGACTTATTTGAGTGTTGATATTGTCTAGAAGACAATATTTGTTTTTAAACTCACAGTTTTTATGTTGTATTAATAAAGTTGTAGTTGTTTCTATACCATGTTATTGATGACTCAAGATGGGTGAAGTATACCTATTTTGCGGTCGTCACACATAATATCTGGACAACAAGTCTCCAAATCACCTTAGAAAGGGTGTGGTAATTTCTTATCTGGAGCTTTTCAAAATGCATTTTATGCATTACATGCATGCATGCATTGTTTTCACATACGTCTACAATAGAGTTAAAAATGCATGGCTACTCAATTCCTACATGTTGGAAAATATTTGCCATAGCCCCCTTTTTAAATGGGACTATACACATGCACATAGGCATGACTAGGTGACCATTTAGTAGCACACCTATACACAGTCATATACATCCTACATGCATTATCACATCACAGTAAAAAAATCCGTAAGTTTAGTCTAATTACCAGGATTATTTTACTTTTTCTACCTTTACTCATTTGTCCTTAGATAGGATAAGAAATGACAGTAAAATGTGCCAATTTGACTATTTCAAAAGTCAAATTTTTTCACATCATTATGTTCAACATGGTTTAATACTAACATTTGCTATGTTGAATATTTTTTATCAAGTCATATCAGCATGCATATTCACTACTATGTGTCTAAATGCATTTCATGTGATAAGTTATTTTCCAACGGATAGAAATTGGAAAAAAATACATGCATATGTTACTAGGACACTGAAGAACGCTTGTACGGTAGCAGAATATGCAGAAAGTTGCTCGAACTCAGCAGATCTGAAGAAGAGTTCTCAGATTTCTTTCGCATCGCAACTTGAAAATGACTTATGAAAGCAACCTTTGGGCTTTACATAGCCACGGTTGGCCGCAGGTCCACCTACGGCTGCTGCAGGTGTACCTGCGACACTCCTACATGGGTCCCACAAGCTGAAAAGGAGGTCGCACAAGCTGAAAAGGCCAAATCAGGAACAAAAATGCTACGCGATTGAGCGGAATAGCCTGGAATCCTGGTTTTGTACGGGTCAGAATTGAACTCCCGTCATTTCATTAGTATTCGCCTGAATGCAGGGTATACTATATCAATGAGCTCAGCTTTCACAAATCATGCTCGGCAATACCCCACAAAGGTCTGATGTCGTCATTTACAGGGTCACAACCCTAAACCTCCCCGGCGGGGGTTATAACGCAAAACCACAAAATGTTAAACCTCCCCGACGGGGGTTACAATGCCGAAGTTACAAACTGATGAAGTATCCCCAGCGGCGGTTATAACGCACATCTTTCAAGCATCTACGTATCCCCGACGGGGGTTACAGCGCATTCTCAACCATTGATACACACATCAATGAGGGTCAAGCAACCTTGACGTCATTTCAGCTGATGGCAAGTAAACCCATCAAAGCAACTTATCCACGTATCCCCGGCGGGGGTTTACAATGCAGTGTGACCATTGACACATACATCAATGAAGGTCAAGCAACCTTGACAATGCACCTAGCAGGGATCTATCAGGTGATACACACATCAGCGAAGGACAGGCAACCTTGACAACAACAGACTGTTGGCATTAACTCCGACAGAATGAGGGAATATGTTATACACATCCTCGGAAAGACAAAGCTTTATTCCCACAGATCTCTTGCACACAAGAGGCACCTCTATGGAATATAAGCCAGTATCTAGGATTCGAGACTTTGGTGATAGCCCCAACGTCAACATCCTTGAAGACTTGGATCGCATGTCCAAACCATCACTGATTGTCATCCCGACAGGATTACCGGGGAACCGACAGTCATTTCCATCATGCATCACGCATTTGCATCATGTTGCTGCACATAGCATCATGTTTACCTTACTTGCATTTCAAGTGTCTAGGATTCTTTATCCTATCCATGTCTTGCATTGCATGAATATGATAAAGAGGGGCATCTGTAGACACTCGAAATTTTCTCACGCATCTGTTATTAACATCATTGAGGGCGATTTAGCTCTTTGGAGATAACCCTGGAAGGCAGCTTACATCCATTCCGGATACTACCGGAAGTTCAAGTTCAAAACCCGGGACACACACCAGGAACATCATTTCCAACCCTGGAACACACACCGGAAGGATTATTTCCAACCTCGGAGATAACCCCGAGTTTCGTCCTTGGCGATAACCCCAAGGAATGTTGTTGCAGTTCTGGTGATAACTCCGGAAATGCTTGTTTCAAACACATGCTATCAGCTTCAATATCAAACCTCCTACCGAGGCACTCTTCCCTCAGACCTGGAGCTAACAACGGGTAGACAAACACATTCACAAGATGACCTTGCGGCATTCAAACACTTACAGTAGTCCAATCTCAGATGTAAACCTGAGCAATGTCTACTTTTAACTCAAACCGGCGATAACCCCGGCGAAGAGTCAAATGTCATCTTGCCCCTTCAACACCTGCGCGTCGTCTCAACACTTCATATATACATATATCCAACAATGTCCCACAAGAACCGAGGAGTTACAATCCCGAGTGACTATTGCGCGTGGCAGTATACCGGATAGAATTTGAAGCTTGAAGACCATGGGCATGGACCCCTCTTCCCAACTTCATACAACCTCTAATCCATGTCATTGCGTAACTCTCGACACAAGCAGTCCGAAGAAGGTCACATATACCTTGTTCGGATGCTCGGATTGAAGTTCTGCAAGTTCGAGCAGATATTACAATGCACGAGTGCACGTACTTCGAGATGATGAGACCCGCAAAGCCCGGGGACACCTCGACCAGCCACAGGTGTAATAGCGGCTGCCGCAGGTATACCTACGGCCATCAGTCTATAAATATAGACCTTGGGGTCAGCCATTTGAGAGAGAGAAGAGAGAGAAAAGGCGAGGAAGCCCTGTCTAATTTACTCTGTATACACCCATATTGAGTGTTTCCTCAGTTTAAACACCGGTTAGCTCACATATAGCTATACTTTTATCCAGCGGGAGCTAAGTGTTTATCCACAAAGAGTCATAGAAGTCTACATTGGCAGCCCACTGTAAGCCTTCTTACATTCTATAAAGCCTTTCTTTTCATATTAGCACACACTATTATACCCATTGAAAGTCATGTTGTGTGTGTTTGCCCGGACTTTGGTCTGTGGTTTTCATTTCTGTCTGTATATATATACTTATATATATGTATATATTTTATATATGGACTAACATTATCGAGTTATGCCTCGATTGAGCCTAGACTTATGTCTGGAGCGTTTATTTGCTTATATATATATATATATATATATATATATATATATATATATATATATATATATATATATATATAACTCGTTGTCGATATATCTGTGAGCCCGGATTTTACATCCTAGCATTTACTCCGCATTTATATATATATATATATACTTATATATAATTGTTGTCGGACATATCCAATGAGCCTGGATTTACATCCTATGCGTTTCGCTTTATATATATATATATATATATATATATATATATATATATATATATATATATATTACATTTCATCCTACACAGAGTTTACTTACGTGGTGGTTGATCATGTATATAGTAAACTCGGTAGGATGAAATGTAAATAAAGTCGTAAAAGTGTAAACTCGAGCGGGATGAAATGTAAATATATATATATATATATATATATATATATATATATATATTTACCGCTTTTATATATTTACATTTCGATCCCCATGGAGTTGCTTTCATGGTGGTTGATCATGTCTCAGATATATATATTTACAACTTTTATATATATAACGCCATCGCTTTCCATACAAATCAGAGATTATGTGAGCCTAAGAATCATGTGATCATAGATTCAACCCATTGAATATAGATTCGGTTCTGTGATGGATGTTTTTAGTCGTAAGCGGCTTGCATACATTTTTACGATGTCTCGAATTCCTTGGATGGTCATCATGCCCATGAGGAGTATGCTATCACAGATATTATTTTCTCAAAGATGTCTCGCATCTCGAAAATAAAAGCAAACAAGCCGAACATTTAATAATAAAATGGAAGTATCAAAGGCCTCAAATACTATTGAGCACAGGGTTTGAAAAATCTCTTTTTACAAAATTTCATTGCTATATCTTATTTAAAACTGAATTTTTCTATAAATTCAAACCCTTTGTATATAGATGCGAACGAGGCATAGCACCACTTCCAAACAATTGCACATTGATCCCCCCCCCCACACACACACACATTTATATAACAGTTTTTTTGAGAAATGGCGGTCACCGTGGCAACACGGATGTCGGGGGGTGCCTAACACCTTCCCTCCACATAATCAAGCCCCCGAACCTTAATGAATCTCAGTTTCACAGACCCATTTAGCAGTGTCACATCACTGGGTCAATGTGCAAACCATTTCGGTTGCGTTGGTGCAACCAGTTAAATACACCAACTGGCAACTCTTAAAGTCAAAAAGTCGACATTATACATGTCGGACCTTTTTCACTTGTTTTTTCAAATAAATCTCACATTAACATGAGAACACCAAAGAACAAGTAACGAAAAGGGACACTAAAAAATCCCGACGTCGACAATGTCTATTGTATTTTATCAGTTTAACATTGTTGAAGACTAATGATAAATTATTCTGCATTATCTTTGTCATAATATTTCTTACTTGGCTAGTTGAGCTCACCCTTTTACTTTCATTGTTCTCTTCAGGAAATGAGAACGTAGCCGGGACTAGTCAGGGAACGGAGTGATGGTTCGAGATGGTGTATTAGTAGTCCTCACTATTCTATAAAATAGTGTGACAATAAATGTAATGAGGACTCTATTTGAGAGTGGATATTGTCTAGAAGGCAATATTCCTGTTTAAACTCTCAACAATGTTTTGTCGTATATTACATGACATTTGTATAATTAAGTTTGTATTTGTATTCTGTACCATGTATTTGGAGACTTAGAATAGGTGATGTATACCTATTTTGGGGGCATCACAGTTGGTATTAAAGCTTAGGGATATGATCCCTGGCAGAGATGTGAGACAAGAACTAGGAGGGGAGAGACGGGGATTTTCTTTGCTAGTATGACCTACCTAAGTTTATTTGGTATTTAATTGGTCGATCAGAGTATAGGGATAATATATGATATGTTAATTAACCCTTGTTTTGTGACAGTGTTTGAAAATGGCCTCTGAAAATGTTGATATCAGCAATAAAGCACATGACCGTTGAGTCACCAACGATCAATACCTAGGATAATGTGCAACAGAAAGATAATAATCCTCAGGTAAATAACAATACTGACCAAATGATGAACGATGGAATGTTCATAGGCTTTATGCAATTCATACAACATTAGGAAAGAGCGGCTCCTGTCCAAAATGCAGGTGGAAACACTGGCAACTCTCGGACGGTCACCGCTAAACAGTTCAAGGAACTGGGACCACCGGAGTTTTTTGGGGAGCCAAAATCACTTAACGCGAAGACGTGGATAAAGCAGATCTGCAAGATATTTGATGTCTTGGGATGCTCCAAGGAGCAAAAGGTTCCCTTTGCCACCTTTATGTTGCGTGAAGAAGCAGATTACTGGTGGGAATCTGTAAAACGTACCCAGCCTGATGCACTCAAGATATCTTGGGAGAAGTTCCAAGAGTTGTTCAACGACGAGTACTTTCTCGAAAGTATTCGTCACATGAAGGAGGTGGAATTTATCAAGTTAGAGCAAAACAATATGATCGTGTCGCAATACGAGGCTAAATTTATGGAGTTATCCCAGTTTGCATCCCATTTGGTCGATAATGAGGAGCGAATGACGCGAATGTTTCTAAGAGGTTTAAAACCCGATATACGTCAATACCTTATTTCTCACAAACTTTGTTTATATTCAGATGTTGTGAATAGGGCTCAGTTATTGGAGCGTAATAATGAGTCAGCACAACCAAAAGGTAACGAGCAACAACACGATAATAATCGTATCGGTGGCAACGGCCATCAGAACAATGATAACCATAGTGGGGGAAATTATCATGCCAAGAATGGTAACCACTTCGGTGGTAATCATGGCCAAGATAATAAAAGTGGAAAATTCAAGAAGAGAAGATTTAACGATGATGGGAAGACGTCGGCAGCAGCACCACCACCAGCAATAAATTCTAGGGAGGAGAACGACCGCCAGTTAGATGCTATAGATGCGAAGAGGAGGGACACATAAGACCAAACTGTCCATAGCCTTCCAAGGTATATTTTAGTTGTGGAAAAGACGGTCACATAGCTCAATTTTGTCCTGTAGCGAAATCAAGTCCAGCTGGGACGGTGGCACCAAAGGCGGATATGGACAAAACAAAGTTTGTGGTTTCAGGGAGAACATTTTTTGTGACTTCTCAAAAAGTGAGTAACCTGAACAAAGTTAGCACGGGTTAGTTAATTATAAATTTTTGCAAAGTCTATACCTTATTAGATACCGGTTCTACCTATTCTTTTATCTCTCTTGCTTGCGCTCAACATTTAAATTTGACTCCAAAGAAGTTAGACTTTGACTTATTGGTTGAAACTTCGTTAGTAGAAAACTTTGTTACCTCCACTGTTTATAAATTTTATTGATTCAAATCGACACTTTCACGTTACCTGTCGATCTTATCTCTTTGGAAATACTTACCTTTGATGTGATTTTAGAAATCGATTGGTTAGCTACTCATCATGCTTTTCATAAGGTTGTTAGCTTTCATATTCCTAACCAACCTGTTATGCGAATTCAACCAACCAAACCACTAAAGTCAATCATTGTCATATAAAGCTATAAGTAAAGAGCCCCGATCCTTTCGCTGGTGACTCCTTGTGTGGAATGCACTGAAGCCAAACTTTCTATAGGCGACATCGTGAATGACGATGGCAAGTTGATAGGTATCAATGTGACGTACTATCCAAGTCTTGGATGAGAGTCACAGTTTTGAATGATATTTCTATTGTTGATAAATTTCCTGACGTATTCTTGAAGACTTCTTAACCTACCCCTAGAGCGTGAAATCAAATTTTGTATTGACCCCAGTACAAAACCCATTTCTTCAACCCTTAAATATTTCTTCAACTAAAACAAACGTAACATGCACCAAAGACGTTGGCTCGAGCTGTTGAAGATTATGATAATACCATTCAAATACTATCGTGGAAAAGTAAACGTGGTAGCTGACGCGTTGAGTAAAAGATCGTATGCGTTTACGAGTGTGAATATACGAACCTACGTGAAGATAACGAATATATGATTAGAACCGACTTTAGTCGATAATGTTAAAGCTGCTAAAGCTACAGACCCGGAGCTGATGAATACGAAGAAGAAGGTTCTGGAGGGCGTTATTTTAAAAGCAAGAGTTCCTAAAGAGAGGAAATCTCAACCCTCGATTTAATTGGCCTATTTGAAATCCTCGATAGAGTAGGAACTGTGGTTTATAGACTCGTTTTACTGCCAAGTATGTCGCGTGTTCATAACATTTTTCACATATTGATGTTACGTAAATATGTGGACGACCCGAACCACATTATTGATTTAGAACCAGACGAGATAGCGGAAGATTAAACGTATGAGGAAATATCTGTTAAAATCTTGGATAAGAATGATCATATTCGACACTCAAAGGTTATACCTCAAGAGTTAGAATCTGAAATGAAGTCAAGGTATCCTCATCTCTTCGGTATACCAGGTACATACATAAATTTTGAGGGCAAAATTCCGTAATGAGGGGAGATTGTGAGACCCCAAATTTTATGAATAAAGATTTAAATTTTGCAAAATATTTTTTTAATATTATGGTGTGGATTTTATATAATGTTATAGTTGTGGGTAATATTTATAAATTTTGAAAAGTATGCAAGTTGTTGTATAATATTCGATTGGTTTCAGGAATATTCTTTTTTGTCGTAGTATATCCGCATAACCAGTATAATCATTGGTGGACCCCACAACCGAATTATTGTCGGATTGAGAAAATGACAAAAATATTTTTATAAAAATAATAGCGGAAGTTTTATCGTTAATCGTTGAAACACCCTTGTTAAAAAGTACAAGAATACTGGCGTGGTTGCATAGTAGCACACCAGATTGATTATTGATGCTTACGTGAGAAGTCACCGCTTTTCTTCAATTATTGCTACAATAATTGTTTTATAGATCTCACGTTATTTAATTCAATTATTGTCAATATTTTATATATTATTAAATCAATAATTGAGATGACGAAGTTATTAATATTATTATTTGTAATATTAACGATGTCTAGAAGTTCTGTCAAGGAGAGGTTTGGTCACCTAATTGCGCGCCAATTGGGAGAAATCCTTATTGGAAAGCCCCCTCTTTCCTGGGAACAACTTGGTCGATTAATAGTGTGAATTATAATAATGATGATGAATTTTGTTTTATTATTATTATAAATGTAATAAAATAAAAATCTTTTTATATAAAACAGAATACTTTTTATAAAGTTTTATTTTATTTGATTTTAAATAGAATATAATATATTTTATTATGCATAGTGTTTTGCATAGTGCCTGCATTGTGTTTGTATAGTAAATTTTTTTATATAAAATGTAATACTTTTATAAAGTTATTTGTTTTATTAGATTATAAATGGAATATATTATATTTTATTATACATAGTATTTGCATAGTGTATGCATAGTGTTTGTATAGTAAAATCTTTTTATATAAAAATGTAATACTTTTATAAAGTTATTTATTTTATTAGATTATAAATAGAATATATTATATTTTATTATGCATAGTGTTTGCATAGTTCTGCATAGTGTTTGCATAGTAAAATCTTTTTATATAAAAATGTAATACTTGTATAAAGTTATTTATTTTATTAGATTATAAATAGAATATATTATATTTTATTATGCATAGTGTTTACATAGTAAAATCTTTTTATATAAAATGTAATACTTTTATAAAGTTATTTGTTTTATTAGATTTTAAATAAAGTATATAAATATATATATATATATATAATTATAAATTTTATAAATAGAATATATTATATTTTATTGCATAGTATCCTTTCCATTCTCCTATAAATAGAATGCTTAGTTAGAATTGAAAACACACCAGAAGTTCAGAGAATTCTTCTTCTATAATCTTGGCGTATTTCTTTAGAGTTTAAGAAAGTTTTGAGCATAGAAAAAAAGTATAAGTTTTCTTCAAGAATATCATCGCCCTACCAGTCGGAATACTCTTCTTTCTAAGGTAAGGGGTATTATTCTTTCGTATTCATGAAGAGAGTTATTTTCTTTCAATACTCGTAAGAGCTATTATTCCATTCTTTATTATTATGTTAGAATAACCTGTCTATGCGAAGTACCGCATAAATAGTAAAATTCTTCTGTTATTCCATTCTTTATTATTCTGTTAGAATAACTTTGTTTGTTTGTATCTGCCTATCGCATGCCCGGTGAATTCATTTGTTATTCCATTCTTTATTATTCTCATTAGAATATCATATTTATCTGCGATTACGCACGACACAGTTCCATTCTTTATTATTCATTTGGAATATCATGTCCGTCTTGGATTACGGCGTGACGTGGTTTCATTCTTTATTATTCTGCTTGGAATAACTCGTGCATGCGCGGTCTATCGTACACCGTGAATTTCGTTGTTATTCCATTCTTTATTATTCATTTGGAATATCCTGTGTGTAGTGCGATTATGCATGTCCCGGTTCCATTCTTTATTATTCGTTGGAATATCCTATCCGTGCGTGATTACGCATGACTGGTTTTATTCTATATTATTCTCGTTGAATATCCTCGTCTGCATGCGGATTACGCATTTACGGAGTTTCCATTCTTTATTATTCTGTTGGAATATCCTTTCGCATTTGCCACGCATTACTTGGTTCTATTATTTATTATTACATTGGAATAACTCATGCATCTGCGGATTACGCATCTTTGGTGAATTCTTCTGTTATTTCATTCTTTATTATTCTGTTTGAATAATCTGTCTATGTGGATTACCGCATGCATGGTGAATGATCTTTCGTATACATTCCTTATTAAATTGTGGAAATGATTTGTCTATGTGGATTACCGCATGGCGGGCAAAAATTCATTTACAGTTTCATATATTCTATTATACTAAGTTGGTTAAAGTTCTGGCTTCTATACTCCATGAAATTAGTAGAATATCCTGGATATTTGCGCTTCATCCAGTATCTTTTCATGAAAATATTCTTCTGAGCATTATTGAATTTTACTCCACAAAGCAGTATCATGTTGACAATTTGGACATTATTGAGTTCAGGATAAATTAACTTATAAATCTTTAAAATTTATTCTTGAACTTGTTTTATTAAATTATTATGTCATTATCATCATCCTCATGCTTATATTGTGATGAAAGTCATCTTTGGCTTACGTGCATAGATGGACTTAGTATGATTATAACCAGGGATTATTCGGTATAATCATGAACTGTAATGTTATAAATGATGTGGTAGAAGTCCTCAGTGGCCTGTAGTGCATTGATGGACAGTTTTTGGTATGATTATGACCAGGGATTATTCAGTATAGTCATGACCATTGATGATTTAATGAATATCCTTGGCCCGTAGTGCAGGGATGACTCGATGATGTGGTTTATTTATTAAGTCGAGTCTCAAATGATAAAAATTGATGAAAACATTTTTAAATCATAGAAGATAGTAGATATCATGCTCTACTTAACTCTTCTAATGGATTGCTTATTCCGCTGCAGTTAAACTTGATGTCTATTGTATTTTATCAGTTTAACATTGTTGAAGACTAACGATAAATTATTTTGCATTATCTTAGTCATAATATTTCTTACTCGGCTAGTTGAGCTCACCCTTTTGCTTTCATTGTTCTCTTCAGGAAATGAGAATGTAGACGGGACTAGTCGGAGAACGGAGTGATGGTCCGAGATGGTGTATTAGTAGTCCTCACTATTCTATAAAATAGTGTGACAATAAATGTAATGAGGACTCTATTTGAGAGTGGATATTGTCTAGAAGGCAATATTCCTATTTAAACTCTTAGCTATATTTTGTCGTATATTACACGACGTTTGTATAATTAAGTTCATATTTATATTCTGTACCATGTATTTGGCAACTCAGAATAGGTGATGTATACCTATTTTGGGGGAGTCACAGTTAGACTATTCCTTAAATATAGAAAGTGTGAATAATGATTCCTTTGAAGTTGATGTATAAAATTTCTGTGTTAGTATTAAAGGTCATGTGATGTCAATGGATTTATTTCCGTTTTGATTTATGAGACTCTGAGGAAGTCAAAGGTAGTATTTTGTTCTTTTAGTTGCATCGTGTCACTTAAAATTCTTATATGAAAGGATATCCGACATACGATTTGGAACTAGAGCTAGTAGTGGTTGCCCTGAGGATTTAGAGGTGTTATTTTGGAAGGTAGAGTGAGATATAAAAAGACCATAAGTGTCTAAAGTATATCCTCGCACAAAGATATTTAAGCATGTGTTTAAAGTGATAGTTGAAGTTGTTCAAGGATTATGGCTACAAAATCCTAAACGAATGTGGTTGTCGACGTCTTAAGAAAAAGATAGTAGTTATTTTGTTAGCTGTGCAAGATGGGTTCATAATAGAAAGGACAAATTTGTAGTAGAAGGTAAGATATATGAAAAGCCAGAGGAGAAGCTATTCAGATGGAAAACCGTACAGCTTTGCTGGACAGAGTAAAAGAAGAATAGCTCCAAGATGAAGGTGTCAAAATTCAAAATCAATACTGAAGGATAGTTGAAATTAGAAGGAAGAAACTAGGTTTTGCTAATATCAGGAATTGAAAATAAAGTTTTGCATAAAATGTATATATTGAACCAACTAGGAAGCACGAAATTATATATTGCCTTCGATATTACTATTTATCGCAAGATATGGTGATAGATTCTATGGTATGTTAAAGTTAGCATTTTACCTATCGAACAGTGTGTGAAGTTATATGTTAATGAAATTGTTTCAAGGCACGGTGTTTCAGTGTAAATTGTGTCGAACCGAGATTCACGATTTACATCGAATTTTCAGAAAGGGTTTGTAAGAACGTGTGGAACGCCATTAGAAATAAGTAGGTCTTATTGTTTGCATCGGAAGGCGTGCTAAGAGCATGAGAAGTTTTCGTTAATGTCATACGAGGAATCCTCATTGAGCAAGTTATGGGCAAGTTAAAAATAATTTAAGAGTAAGGTAATGCCAGGTGGGATTTCAATTGAGGACTCATATAGTAACTAAGTCGTACATACTTTTGTATGGGCAGAGGTTTTGTGCATATACTTGGTTTATCACATTGATAATAATGGGAATATCGGTATCGCGCTATCCATGTATATGTGGTGGAAAAGTGATTCTTTTCTCATGTATATATTTGATAATTTGAGGTTTTTAAGATTAAGTTGGAGGATGTTAAGATGAGGATCGGTTCTTAAAACTAAAGCATATGGTAAGTTCATGACTCATAATCGTATGGTATGTTTTGAACCCCTCAGCGAATGGACGCCTATGGTCTGACTAGGATAAGTTCCTAAACTCATATGATTATGGCAAGTTCCTGAATTTCCAAAGTGTGGTAAGTTTGACGAACTTTATTGGGTATAAATCGGTTATAGTATAGGAAGCATTGATGAAGTTGAAAAGATAGTTTTAAGGTAGCCTTACCTCTACATTTAGAGCGCATTCGTAATGTTTTTCATGTTTCGGTGATATGATCGAACAAGCTCGACTACAATCGTGTGATCAAGTATGAACCGTTATGGTTGTCCTGCGAGGAAATTTCTATTTAGATAAGTTAACAGAAAAGAACAAGTTCTCATGAATAAAGTGATACCTTATGTGAAGGTGATATGGATGTACCACAATGTCGATGAGGCTACGTGGGAACTCGAAGCTGAAATGATGAAGAATTACCCTGAGTTATTTGTTTAGTCTGTGTCTTCGATTCTGGGGACAGAATCTTTGTAAGGAGGGAAGAATGTGATGATTTGATTGTCTGAGTTGTGATTCTGGGGGAAGAATCCTTATAAGGAGAGAAGGACGTAACAATCCAAAATTTTATAATTTGTAATTCAAAATATTTATTAAATGAAATAAATATTTTAATTGATGTTAATATGGTATATTTATTAAATTAAATAAATATTTTAACTGATGTTGATGTGATTGTTGTTATTAAATATTTATGAATTAAATTTATTAGATAATATTCTAAATTAAATTAATTTATAATTTAGAGAGTTGTAATATAACATGAGATGTTATATTATTGTTTCAATGTAATAATTTAAGGTGTTACATTAAATTATTAAATAAAATTATAATTTTGTAATATTTATTTAAGTGGAGTATTTATTTAAAATGTAGTATGTATAATTATTTTATTAATGTTGGATATGGAAATCCAAATAAGTCATACGTGGTTATAAATTATAAACTAAATGGTTTATTAAAATAAAATTAAAGTAGTTTAATTTAGTTTTGACCAAACAAGGCTTAAATATATTAAGTCTTTATTTTAAAGACTTTTTGCCAAACAAAGCCTTATGGCTTTTGATTTTTAAATTTGTAAATAATATAAATTAAATAAATTAAAATAATAAATATAATATAATTATAACTTATATCGTTTATTTTATAACTGATATTATAATTATGTACGCGTATTATGATTATCAGTTTTGGGGTTACGTATTTGCTAAGCCTAAAAGTGAAACGAAAAGAAAAAGTTACAGAGAACTTGAGAGAGGATATAGAGAGAAATTGAGAGAGAACCTAAGAATTTTCAAAGCAATTTTAGTGGTGTTAGCAAGGATTGCAAGCAATTTGAAGGTATTTCTTTAACACCTTGGTATTATATATATATATATATATATATATATATATATATATATATATATAGTTTTTACTGAAGATAGAATTTCTATGTTCTGTGGATTTTATTTTTAAAAAAATTGTTTTTATACAACTGAGTTATGGCAATTGTATGTGGTTGTGCTGCTAGAATTAGTGTTTAGACATGAATTGGTATGCTAATTTCGGTTAAAAGGAAGGAAAAATAAATTATAGTGAATATTTTCTCATATGGCTTATGTAAGTACCAAATTTGGTGGTTAGTTTGTATGTTAATCGATGAATTGAGTCTTGCATATGTTAATTCGGTAAGAAACGAAGAGAACGTAATTTAAACAAAGCAATTTGGCCAAGTATAGAGATCACAGTGTTGATTTTTCTGAAGAATATCAAAAATTGAGTTTTTATATGAAAATGAGGAATTTGTGAAATTAAAGTAGTTTAAGTTGTTGTTAAATTGTTCTATATTGATATATATGTAAGGAAACATGTTTGTAATAGTTTTATATCATTTGTTTGTGTTAATTTCACTGTTTGGTGGGTGAAATTCGTGTTAGTTGGGTTAAAGTTTGCCATCTCTTGTTCATGCCAAGTCGCTCTTCTCTATGCATGCCTGCACAGCAATTTTGCAAGTCTTATAATAACCCCTAAGTCCGGTACTTCCATTTCCACAGGATTTGGTGTTCACTGTACAAACATCATCTATCTATCTACCCATAAATAAATGCAACCATGCAATAGATAGAAATAAATAATAAAATCTCTCCCCTTAGAGGGTTACATCAACTACATAATAAATAAATCCCAGGTACTCTAACCTTAAATCATCTGTGCGGAAAACATAAACAAATAAGTCTTAGTAACATCAATTCTAATTACATCACATAACCACAATAATAAAACAGTCTTCATTACTTGCAAAGCTTGCCCTTGCCCTTACTAGTGGAAGGTTCGTCTGCTCTTTCGTTCTTAACTGCAATGTTATTATTACGCAAGAGTGAGCACGATTGCCCACAAGTATAACAATATAACAAATGAATAATAACATGCGAGAGAAATAATAACTTCTGATATAAAGCTCAACTTTTGAATCAAGAATGGATAACAAGAATCAAAAGAAATTCTGAGGGTCATAAGACCTTGAACTATGTCCTAGGTTGTCAAGTGTTTTTTACTTGAAACCTTTAATAGTCATAAGACTATGGACTCTTCTTCTTGTACTTAGGGGGATCAACCCTTAGTACCATACTGTGCACAATATCTTAACGCTAAAGCGTAAATAATCCCTTATACAGGGTTGTTCATCTCTGTTTGACATTCGAGTCCACACAAAAGGAAGTTTGGTTTGGATAATTCATCAAGGGGTTCTGAAATTTAGAACGCTCATCAACTATGGACTAGTCGAATCAATAAGGGTTCACTAGTCTAAAAAGGTTTAACAGTAAATGAATATTTAACTTGAATAACATCTCAAAAGGTATACAATAGAATAATTATTGTATAACAACATCATGCTTGAAGATTAATAAGCTTTAATATATAAGACAGACTTGTTCAATAATAATGAGAACTTGCTCAATATTGAAAGATGAATTAATCAACTTATATAACAATAACAAGTAGGATTAGGAAACTTGCTCAACAAAAGTTTAGGGTAAGAAACTTGCTCAACGTAAATGTAGAGTTGGAAAACTTGCTCAATGTAACAAGATAAGGTTTAGGAACTTGCCTCATGCGTAGATTACACTTAAACAAACTCGTTCTTTGAATTAAATCCTACATATCAATTACGTTCACAATACCAGTCAATAATAACGTACTAAACATCATAAGTTATTCTTTGTCTAATCTCGACTTCATGACCATACTTAGTCAAATTACCATACTTGTTTTCACATAATATAATATTACACGAACAACAAGTTAATTACATAACCAACAATTCAAATAACATGTAATTGTCTTCTTGACTTGGTAAAAACTCATTTTAATATCTCATTATATGTCTAACAAGTTTTTATGTTCATTAGACTAGGTCACTAACTCATTTCTATACTTGAACATTAAAAATTTGCATTTTCTGGACAATTTGCTAAGTGGTATTGCTACTTTCCTTTTATCTTATCTCTTAAGGCTCATGACGAGAAACTTAAGGTCATGGCCATGGGAAAAAGAACTAGGAGTTGAAAGGCATGGCATGAGACTCAGATTCAGCTTCTGCAATTCGCGAAAATTGCAGAACACGACTAAAAATTTCCAATCAACTTATTTTTACACGAATTTAGACATACACACATGCTAGAATTCATAAATAATCAATACTTAACATCTATGGAGTAATTTTCACCCATTAAAACATATAATTACAGAATTAAAGCATGCAAATTGGACTGTTCTTGATGTTCTTGAAGTTCCTGAACAAAAACATGGATTACGAATTCGTTATAAAGCCAAATCCAACCATTCAAGTTTCATTTTGTTCATTTTAACATGCATAATCATATACAAGCGGAAATTTTACAGAACAATTCATGTTTGACATATTAAAAACACGTATAAGGCCATATGGCCATATAACATACTCTAAAATCCTTTACTGTATAATTTCATGAAACTGAAGATATGGAAACCCATATAATACATATAAAACATGCTATGATGTTATATACTAACACACAATCACATAATTGTTACCCTTTCCAACTACAGAAACTTTACAGAAGACTTAGGCCATATTCATGAAAACTTAAAAAGACGTAAAATAGGAATTTGGGTTGGAGAGAATTACCCAAGCGTAGATAAAATAATAGGAGATGAATTAAAGCCTTCCTCAATAATTCTCAAACACCAAGCAATCTCTCTCAACAATTTTCTCAAACTCTCTCTCTCTGTGATGTTTTTATCAGACTTAGAAGAATAATAGAAAAGAAGAAGACGTATGATAAATAGAAAAGGAACTGACGCATTGGTGGTCAGTTACCCAGTCATGGGTTAACTGCCCATAACCTCGCTTAGTGCCATGTTTGGCTAGCAAGAAAATTATTCAAAAACCATTTAATTTAATAAAACATTATCATATAGTTTAAATAATGTCACATCCATATAAAATAAATCAATTATTTAATTTAATATATTTTAATTAAAATATAGTAAATTCTCATTAATACACATAGTCACATAATTCAAATTTTCTTTGATTAATAATGTCAAATTATTAAATCTCTAATTAATAATTAAATTAATTAAAATACTATCGTGCTTATTAAATATTTCTTTTAATATAATAAGCTCACATAATCACATACTTCGAAAAATAAAAATTCTCCGCATTAATTTAATAAATATAACACATATAATTAAATTAATCTACCACCACTTCATCAATTTATCATTTAATCTAATAATTAATTCATCGAAAAAATATTTATTCAATCCAATAAATATTTAAAATTAAATCACAAAGTCTCGGTTGTCACATCTTTTCCCTCTTAAAAGGATTCTGTCCCCAGAATCACAATTCAACAATTCGTCCCGTTACATTATCCCCCCTTACAAAGATTCTGTCTCCAGAATCGCATATAACAATCTAGGTAAATAAATGAGGATAATTCTTCATCATATTCTCTTCGAGTTCCCACGTAGCTTCTTCAGCGTTGTGGTTCCTCCAAATTACCTTAACAGAAGGTATTACTTTATTTCTCAGAACTTGTTCTTTTCGGTCGACAATTTGAACAGGAATTTCTTCGTAAGACAAGTCTTTGTCAAAATGTAGGGGTTCATATTCAATCACGTGCTTGTAATCGGGTTTGTAGGGTCGTAGAACTGAGACATAGAAAACATTGTGGACATGCTCTAGAGATGGAGGTAAGGCTACCTCATAAGCAACTTCTCTGACCCTTCTCAAAACTTCAAAGGGTCCAATAAATCTTGGGCTTAACTTCCCTTTCTTTCCAAATCTGATCTTTCCCTTCCAAGGAGTGACCTTTAAAAACACATAACTACCCGATTCGAACTCAACATTCTTACGATGTGGATCAGCGTATTTCTTCTATCTATCTTGAACTGCTGTCAATCTAGCTCGGATCACTTTGACTATTTCTACTGTTTGTTGTACCAATTTCGGGCCTAGTAATTGTCTTTCGCCCACTTCATCCTAGTATAGTGGAGTTCTGCACTTTCTGCCGTATAGTGCTTCATATGGTGGCATGCCAATACTAGCGTGGTAACTATTGTTGTAGCCGAACTCTACGAGCGGTAGATGGTCATCCCAATTTCCTTTAAAATCCATTATACAAGCTCTTAACATATCTTCCAATGTCTGAATTGTTCTTTCACTCATCCATCATCCATTCGAGGGTGATATGATGTGCTCATTCGCAACTGTGTACCCATGCATTCCTGTAGACGTTTCCAGAAGTTCGATGTAAAACGCGGATCTCTATCAGAAACAATTGACACTAGAACTTCGTGCCTTGAAACAATCTCTTTCACATATAACCTTGCCAACTGATCTAGGTTGAATCTAATTTTGATCAGAAGGAAGTGTGCAGATTTCGTCAATCGGTCAACAATAACCCATACTACGTCGTAGCCTTTCTGAGTTTTCGGTAGGCTAACCACGAAATCCATCGTAATATGTTCCCATTTCCACTCTGGGATTTCTAAAGGTTGTAGTAACCTACTCGGTCTCTGATGTTCTGCTTTCACTTTTTGACATGTCAGGCATTTGGCAACACATTCTGCAACCTCTCGTTTCAAATTGGGCCACCAAAAGTGTTGTCGAAGATCTTGGTACATCTTGGTACTACCAGGGTGAATTAAATATCTTGAGTTGTGAGCCTCGCTCAAAATTTCTTCTTTAATCTCTGGTACTGGCGGTACCTAAATTCTGCCATCAAATCTTAGTAGTCCCTCACTGTCTATTTTGAATCTCAGTTCAGTCCCTTCAGATATCTTCTTCTTCACTTTCTCACATTCTTCGTCCTGAAGTTGAGCCTCCTTAACTTTATCTAGTAAAGTTGTACCAGCTTGCATCTGGAACAACTTCTCGTCAATCTCCATAGGATACTTCACTTCCAATTCTAGCTTCTCCATTGCTAAAATTAGCTCCTCCTGAGCGATCAACGTCATCAATTTCTCCCGACCTTTTCTACTTAGGGCGTCGGCCACCACATTTGCCTTACCCAGATGGTATAGAATCTCACAATTGTAGTCCTTAATTAACTCCAACCACCTTCTTTGGCGCATATTCAAGTCTTTCTGTGTAAAAATATATTTCAGACTCTTGTGGTCTGTATATTTTTCACACTTCTCCCCATAGAGATAGTGCCTCCAGATTTTCAAAGCAAAAACCACTGCAGCTAACTCCAAGTCATGGGTCTGATACCCTTCTCATAATCTTTCATTGTCATGACGACACACGCAATGACTCGCCATTTTGCATAAGCACACAGCCAAGTCCTTTATGCGATGCATCACTATAAACCACAAAATTTCCCGTGTCATCCGGAAGAGATAACGCATGTGCTGTACTCAACCTCTTCTTTAATTCTTGAAAGCTTTCCTCATACTTCTCTGTCCAAACGAATTTCACCGATTTCCTAGTCAAATTCGTCAGCGGAGTTGCGATCTTGGAAAAATCCTGAATAAATCTTCTATAATAACCCGCTAATCCAAGAAAACTTCTTACTTCCGACGGCGTCTTCGGCTGGTCCCAATTAATCACTGCTTCGACTTTGGAGGGATCCACTGAAATTCTATCTCTATCAATCACATATCCAAGAAATTGTACTCTTTCAATCCAGAATTCACATTTCAAAAACTTAGCATACAACTTCTATCTTCTCAATGTCTCTAATGTCAACCTCAAATGTTCTTCGTGTTCTTCCTTGGTTTTTGAATATACCAAAATGTCATCTATAAATACTACTACGAATTTGTCCAAAAATAGCTTGAACACTCCATTCATTAAGCCCATAAATGCTGCAGGAGCATTTGTTAGACCAAATGACATTACCAGAAATTCATAGTGATCGTATCATGTTCTAAACGTTATCTTCGGTACATCCTCTGGTCTCACCTGATGTTGAGGAAAACCACTTCTCAAATCTATCTTTGAAAAATATTTTGCTCCCTTTAACTGATCGAATAAGTCGTCGATTCGCGGTAATGGATACCTATTCTTAATCATGACCTTATTCAGTTCTCTATAGTCAATGCAGAGCCGCATCGTCCCATCCTTCTTTTTAACAAATAAAATCGGCGCTCCCCAAGGTGATACGCTTGGTTGAATATACTTTTTGTCCAGTAATTCTTGTAGTTGGACCATCGCTTCTTTCATCTCTCTGGGGTGCCATTTGACTACGGTGCCTTCGATAATGGGGCCATTCCTCGAGCCAAATCGATAACGAATTCAATCATTTATATCTGGAGGAATTCCCAAAAATCATCCTAAATACGTCTGCAAAATCTCTCACCACTGAATCTCATCAATTTTGGATTCTCTTTACGACTATCGACTATGTAAGCTAGATATCCTACACACCCTTGTCTTAACAATCTCCTAGCTCAGATCATCGTCAGACAACTCGCTTGTTCAGGCGACTTCACTACCATAAAAAACACAACCTTTGACGGAGTCATAAGGTTAATATGCTTCTTCTGGCAATCAATTACCGCCCCATAATTGGATAACCAATACATACCCAAAATAACATCAAATTCTCCAAGTCAAATAGGGATAAGATCTACGTTCATGATATTACCCTTAATATCTACTCTACAGTTCTTGTGCACATACTTAATAGGGATAATTTCTCTATTCGCAATTTCTATGTTCATGGGGTATTCTAACTCGTCCTTAAACAATTCTAAGTTCTTAGCAAAGTCATCGGATATAAATGAGCAAGTAGCACCCGAATCAAATAACACATAAGCATTAACTTTATTGATCGGAATGATACCTGACACCACATCGCGAGACTGCACTGCGTCTTGCACTGTTATGTTGAATGTTCTGGCAGTCGGTCGGTTGGTTGCGGTTGGTGTTGCGATTGTCAGAGTGCTTCCACCAGTATTTCCTCTATTTCCTCCTGAACTCGTCCCTCCCGATCCCTTCTTAGGACAATCTCTTGCAAGATGGTCCTTTGAGCCACATGTGAAACAGGCACCCTTCTTTGGGTTCGGACAGTTAGGTGCTATGTGGCCTTCCTGACCACAATTATAGCATACTCGTTTCCCTTTTAAACAAACTCCCAAATAAGTTTTTTCGTAGGATGGGCATGCTTCGATCTTCTTCTTCTGCCCTCCTTGTTGACTTCCAGCCGACGAATTATCAGACCACTTCCTCTTCTGGCTGTGATTACCCCCAGTGCTACTCCCAACAGTCTTGTTATTACCTTCCTTCTCACTCTTCTTCTTCTTCTGCTCCTGATTATACTTCGTTACTGCATCGCTTCCACCCTCAGCAAGTATGGCCTTCTCTAACACTCCCGTAAAAGTGTTTAATTGGAACATTAACACTTTGTTATACAACCAGGGCTTCAGTCCCTGCTCAAATCATCTTGCCTTCCTCTCATCAGTGTGCACTTGGTATGTGGCGAACCTAGCCAACTCGTTAAACCTTGCCGCATAATCAGCTACTGACATATTCCCTTATTTTAACTCTAGAAACTGAACCTCCATCTGATTTTGCGAACTAATCAGAAAATACATCTCGAAGAACATCTCTTTGAATCTTTCCCAGGATATTACACCTTCACCTCCTCTCTCACTTTGTTTTCCCGCCACCAATAGTCGGGTTTGACTTCAAAGATAAACATTGCATACGCGCTTTCCGATCTTCCTTACCCTAGCAACATCGAACACCTTCTCCATCTCCATTACCCAGGGTCGAAGCTTCGATTGGGTTTATGGAACCCTTAAACTCTGGCGGTCCCACCGCTTGAAGTCCTTAAACGAAGTATTTGGTGGAGCTTGGGGTTGATTATTAAGTGCTCCAGCTAAAAGGTTTACCAATTCACGAATCTGGTGTTAGCATTGGCGTCGTTGTTATTGTTTGTTGACCCTTCCTGGGCTTGCTGATGATTTTGTCTTCTAGGCGGCATATTTTTATTAAGAATATACGCTTATTAGATCTTTACTCAATCTCTAAAACATCTAAGACTTAACTAAACATTTAATCATATCTTACTTAACACATTACTTCAAATAAACTTTAACTTTTTATTTAATTCAAAAGTCTTTACATCATAAGATAGCATCACTGCTATTTACATCAACTATCCCGAGATAAAGAATCTACAGGATTTAAAACATCAACATATTCCTTTGTTTATAATCACATCGGAATTTACATCATTAACTATCAAATAATTTTCACATAATTAAACTAATACTATCACCGCCTCATAAGTATACCGAATAGCCTTGCTACGTTCCTCTTCCATGATGCGAGATATCATTCTGCGATCTAGCATATATGATGGTAGATCCTCAAACTGGATTGGATACTTCCTAACTTGATCTTGGACGCATCCATTGCATTTTGTAGTATAGAGTACGTCTCCTCAAGTTTAGCCTTCTTCGAACGGTGATCATCTTCTGCACGATCAGCACGACGTGACTCTCGTACCCAGCCCTCCTCTGCTATGGCAAGCCTCTCTAAGCTCTCCTTCAGATCCTTCTTTAACTTCTCTATTTCTGCAGACTTATCCTCGGTCTGACCCTTCTCGTGAACCAGATCCCACTCCACGTTTCTTAAACGTGTGTGAAGAGTCACAATCTCTATCCTCTCTCTCAATAGTAATCACGACTAACACTTTTCTTCGATCGGGATCCCGTATAGTATCCTACAACTCTACGTTACGATCATAGAGTTCATCATACATCTCAGCATCAATGGAGTTCGGTGGGAACTCCTCTTCTTCCTCTTCTTCTTCCTCTTCCTTAGGATCCTCCTCTGGATCTGTCTCTGGCTCATGCTCCTGACCAGCAACAGTGATCAACGGAGATGGCTCTCTCTGTACAAGTTGTTCAATGACGACATGAATGTCTCGGGGCTCATCCACTATAGGTAATCGGGGTTCCTCCTCCCCAGCTCGGCTAGCTCCTCCAACATCTGACATCCTGACAACAAAATTTTAAGTTTTAGTTACTAATCTGTGCTAGCGAACACATAGATTAACACATAAGCACATAAAGTCTTTTATTATCTTCAATGAATTTAGAAATTCATTTCTTAGAACTCGATAAGAGTTTACCACTACTATGTTCTCGATCTCCTACAAAGCTACTACCTAAGGTTGTTCCCCCCACCTAAGGTTCATAACCTTACAGCTTTGATACCAACCTGTGACACCCCCAAGTCCGATACTTCCATTTCCACAGGATTTGGTGTTCACTGTACAAACATCATCTATCTATCTACCCATAAATAAATGCAACCATGCAATAGATAGAAATAAATAATAAAATCTCTCCCCTTAGGGGGTTACATCAACTACATAATAAATAAATCCCAAGTTACTCTAACCTTAAATCATCTGTGCGGAAAACATAAACAAATAAGTCTTAGTAACATCAATTCTAATTACATCACATAACCACAATAATAAAAACAGGTCTTCATTACTTGCTAAGCTTGCCTTTCCCTTACTAGTGGAAGGTTCGTCGCTTTTTCGTTCTTAATCGCAATGTTATTATTACGCAAGAGTGAGCACGATTGCCCACAAGTATAACAATATAACAAATGAATAATAACATGCGAGAGAAATAATAACTTCGATTTAAAGCTCAACTTTTGAATCAAGAATGGATAACAAGAATCAAAAGAAATTCGAGGGTCATAAGACCTTGAACTATGTCCTAGGTTGTCAAGTGTTTTTACTTAAAACCTTTAATACCATAAGACTATGGACTCTTCTTCTCGTATTTTAGGAATCAAATTTCTTAGTACCATACGTAAATAATCCCTATACTGTGGTTGTTCATCTCAGGGCCACATTCGAGTCCGCACAAAAGGAAGTTTAGTTTGGATAATTCATCAAGGGGTTCTGAAATTTAGAACGCTCATCAACTATGTACTAGTCGAATCAATAAGGGTTCACTAGTCTAACAAGGTTTAACAGTAAATGAATATTTAACTTGAATAACATCTCAAAAGGTATACAATAGAATAATTATTGTATAACAACATCATGCTTGAAGATTAATAAGCTTTAATATATAAGACAGGCTTGATCAATAATAATGAGAACTTGCTTAATATCGAAAGATGAATTAATCAACTTATATAACAATAACAAGTAGGATTAGGAAACTTGCTAAACGAAAGTTTAGGGTAAGAAACTTGCTCAACGTAAATGTAGAGTTGGAAAACTTGCTCAATGTAACAAGATAAGGTTTAGGAACTTGCCTCGTGCGTAGATTACACTTAAATAAACTCGTTCTTTGAATTAAATCCTACATATCAATTACGTTCACAATACCAGTCAATAATAACGTACTAAACATCATAAGTTATTCTTTGTCTAATCTCGACTTCATGACCATACTTGGTCAAATTACCATACTTGTTTTCACATAATATAATATTACACGAACAACAAGTTAATTACATAACCAACAATTCAAATAACATGTAATTGTCTTCTTGACTTGGTAAAAACTCATTTTAATATCTCATTATATGTCTAACAAGTTTTTATGTTCATTAGACTAGGTCACTAACT
Organism: Panax quinquefolius; assembly: GCA_020205615.1. Taxonomy (NCBI): domain Eukaryota; kingdom Viridiplantae; phylum Streptophyta; class Magnoliopsida; order Apiales; family Araliaceae; genus Panax; species Panax quinquefolius. The sequence continues at coordinate 28,772,288 of CM035157.1, forward strand.
CATTTCTATACTTGAACATTAAAAATTTACATTTTTTGGACAATCTTCTAAGTGGCCACATGCATTTCCACTTTTGTATCTTAACTCTTTCATGACTGCATGTACAAGCCAGCGCTTGTTACGGACACTTGGCTGTCATGTACATGAAAAAAGAACTAGGAGTTGGCGCCATGACGAGACTCCGACTCAGTTCAGCTTCGCAATTCACGAAAATTGCAAAACACGACTAAAAATTTCCAATCAACTTATTTTTACACGAATTTAGACATAACCACATGCTAGAATTCATAAATAATCAATACTTAACATCTATGGAGAAATTTTCACCCATTAAAACACATAATCACAGAATTAAAGCATGCAAATTGGACTGTTCTTGATGTTCTTGAAGTTCTTGAACAAAAACATGGATTTTAATGCTACGGATTCGTTATAAAGCCAAATCCAACCATTCAAGTTTCATTTTGTTCATTTTAACATGCATAATCATATACAAGTGGAAATTTTACAGAACAATTCATGTTTGACATATTAAAAACACGTATAAGGCCATATGGCCATATAACATACTCTAAAATCCTTTACTGTATAATTTCATGAAACTGAAGATATGGAAACCCATATAATACATATAAAACATGCTATGATGTTATATATTAACACATAATCACATAATTGTTACCCTTTCCAACTACAGAAACTTTACAGAAGACTTAGGCCATATTCATGAAAACTTTAAAAGACGTTAAATAGGAATTTGGGTTGGAGAGAATTATCCAAGCGTAGATAAAATAATAGGAGATGAATTAAAGCCTTCCTCAATAATTCTCAAACACCAAGAAATCTCTCTCAACAATTTTCTCAAACTCTCTCTCTCTGTGATGTTTTTATCAGACTTAGAAGAATAATAGAAAAGAAGAAGAAGTATGATAAATAGAAAAGGAACTGACGCATTGGTGGTCAGTTACCCAGTCATGGGTTAACTGCCCATAACCTCCCTTAGTGCCATGTTTGGCTAGCAAGAAAATAATTCAAAAACCATTTAATTTAATAAAACATTATCATATATTTTAAATAATGTCACATCCATATAAAATAAATCAATTATTTAATTTAATTTATTTTAATTAAAATATAGTAAATTCGCATTAATACACATAATCACATAATTCAAATTCTCTTTGATTAATAATGTCAAATTATTAAATCTCTAATTAATAATTAAATTAATTAAAATACTATCGTGCTTATTAAATATTTCTTTTAATACAATAAGCTCACATATCACATACTTCGATAATAAAATTCTCGCATTAATTTAATAAATATAACACATATAATTAAATTAATCTACCACCACTTCATCAATTAATCATTTAATCTAATAATTAATTCATCGAAAAAATATTTATTCAATTCAATAAATATTTAAAATTAAATCACAAAGTCTAGGTTGTCACAAAGTTAAGGCAAAAACTACAATAGCCTACTTCTGGGCCCTAGCTTATGTATGGCGTATTAATCGCACCATACACACCGATCTCGAGGCAACTCGATTTCACTGCTGCTGCAGACACGGATAATACACTATATCTTGGTCTAATGATGTGTTAACTCAATAAACATGGAATATGGAGGTTAAAATAGAACCATGTCATGTCATTGATAATTTCAAGGTTGAAAATGATTAGTAAGTTATGAACACGATATGTTAGGACTTAGTGTATATAATGATTAGTAAACAGGTGTTGTGAAGGTTAGCACTTGAAATTCCTGATAATTGTATAGTAGCATAAGATTTGTGCTAAAATGATAAGTTTAGCAAGAAATGTGCATGTTATGGTATGTTAGCATTTCTAATAGGTATTGTGGTTCTAAACCTATGTGTAGGATATTGGAGTACGTGAGTTGAAATTGTATAGCTTACGCAAGAGGCAAGTTCCCTAACCTTTGCTACTTTATTATTCATCAAGGTTACTTTTCACTATTATGTTATACTTATGCAAATTCTCTATCTCTAATATCTTGTTTAACGATTTATTGTCATGCAAGTTCTTAAACCCTCATTTATTATTGAGCAAGTTAGTTAATCTTTGTTTCTTTATTCCAATCGAGATTACCTTGGTTATTCAAAGTCGGTATTTTATTTGTATGAAGTGTGTTTATTCAGCTACTAATAACTGTTATTTGATCGTTGTTCTTCAATATCATTGTACTATCTTATATTATTGTACCGAACTTTAAGTTGCTTAGAGATTCTTTACCAATTCAACTAATCCTTAGTTGATGAATGTTCTACACTCTAAATTACCCTTGAAGTCAACCCAAACCAAACTTCCTTTGGTTTGTTTATGTACTCACACATCGTTGAAAGCATGTTCTCGATGATAACATTTGTTCAATTTAGAAATTGTTAATATTCTAACTCTTATTGATTCATTGATATACCTTGTTCATGAAGATATTGTAATCAAACCCTTGAATAGTTATTGGTTCCTATCTGATTCAACCAGTACTTGATTGATGATCGTTCTAAAAATCTAGACTTCCTTTGAAGTTAATTCCCAAGCTGAGATGAACAACCCTATAGCATGGGATTATTTTAGAGCTACGGAATAGCGTTAAAATGTTTGCGTAATATATAGTACAAAGGGATGATCACCTGGAGTACGGAATGATGGTCCATATAGTCGTTTAGACTGTTAAAGGCTACAGTAGAAACACTTATGAACCTAGGACATAGATGATGATTATAGTCTCTTAGACTGTTAAAGGTTAAAGTAGAAATACTTGAAAACCTAGAATAGAGTTCGTGGTCTTGTGACCCTCAGTGTATTCTTTGATGTTGTTATCTATTGTTAACTTAAATGTTTATTATTCCTTTGAACTCATAGATGTTGAATTAAAGTTTCTTGTTCTGGTAAGAATACTTTACCATTGAAAGCTCAGTTAATTGTCATTCATAAAACATTATTGTATATTATCCTTCTTGTCGGTAATTGTTTGCTCACTCTTGCACAAAACAATGCAGATGAGGTTACGAAGTTTGAAGAGCTTTGTACAAGTAAGGGCAAGAACAAAGTGCTCGATTAGACGACAATGTTTAATTTATATTTTATTTATGAAGCTTATGTAATAGATTTATTTATGATCATGTTTTAATTTTCCGCTGATGATTGTAATAAAGGTTAGATGACCTGGGATTTATTTTAAATGGTGTAACCCTTTAATGGGAGATTGATTGTTTAAACTTTTGAGTTTAATTATATCCTTTGTTTATGGGTAGTTAGTTATGATTTAATTAGACAATGAACACCAAATCTGTGGGATTGAAGTATCCGGATTTGGGGGTGTCATAGAGAATGACGCGAAGGTTTTTGAGAGGTTTAAAACCCGAGATACGTTAATACCTTATCTCTCATAAACTGTGTTTGTATTCAGATGTTGTGAATAGGGATCAGTTATTGGAGCGCAATAATGAGTCAACCCAACCAAGAGAGAGCAACCGACAAAATGATAATACCAGTGGTAGCAGTCATCGAAACGGTGACAACAAGCGTGGAGGGAATCAATAGGCCAGAAATGGTAACCACTTTGGTGGTAATCATGGCCAAGACAATAAGAGTGGACATTTCAAGAAGAGGAGATTCAACAATGATGGAAAGACGTCAAAGACAAAGACCAAGTTGTTAAGGAAGGAGAGCGACCACCTATCATATGCTTCAAATGTGGAGGGGAGGCACACATCAGTCCAAACTGCGCGATGCAGTCCAAAGCGTGTTATAATTATGGAAAAGAAGGTCACCTAGCCCGATTTTTTCATGCACCGAAAACAAGTCCAACTAGGATGGAGGCACCAAAGGACGTCCCAGAAAAGTCAAAGCCGGTAGTTCAAGGGAGAGCGTTTGTCGTGACCTCCCAAAAAGCAAGGAACCCGAACGAGGTCATCACGGGTAAGCTTATCATAAACTCTAGCGAAGTCTATACCTTATTTGATATCGGTTCTACCCATTCTTTTATTTCTCCTACTTGCGCTCAACGTTTAAATTTGACTCCGAAGAAATTAGACTTTAACTTATCTGTTGAAACTCCATTGGGAGAAACCTTAATTATATCCACTGTTTATAAGTCTTGTTTGGTTCAAATCGGTACCCTCACATTACCTATTGATCTTATTTCATTGAAAATACATGCATTCGACGTAATTTTAGGGATTGATTGGTTAACTACTCATCATACAAAAATTGATTATTTTCGTAAGGTTGTTAGATTTCATATTCCTAACCAACCTATTATGTGAATTCAAGCAACCAAACCATTAAAATCAATCACTGTCATCTGAAGCCATAAAGTTATTCGTTTATTGAAAAACGGATGTCAAGCTTTTTTAGCTCATGTCACGGATCTAAACAAAAATACGTCAGTTTTGAATGATATTTCTTTTGTTAATAAATTTCCTGACGTATTCCCTGAAGAACTTCCTGGCCTACCCCCAGAGCATGAAATTTAATTTTGTATCGACCTTGAACCTGGTACAAAACCCATTTCCAAAGCCCCTTATCGAATGGCTCCTATTGAACTTCATGAGTTAAAGACCCAATTGCAAAAATTGTTAGACATCGATTTCATTCGTCCTAGTACGTCTCCTTGGGGTGCTCCTGTTTTATTCGTGAAGAAGAAAGTTGGGAGTATGCAACTTTGTATTGATTATTGGGAGTTGAATCATGTCACCATCAAAAATAGGTAACCATTGCCACATATTGATGACCTGTTTGACCAGTTGCAAGGCGCCAAATTCTTTTCAAAGATTGATCTTCATTCCAGATATCATCAGTTAAAGATTATAACCGATTACATTCCAAAGACGGCTTTCAGAACTCGATACGGTCATTATGAATTCCTAGTCATGTCTTTTGGATTGACTAATGCTCCTACTGCCTTCATGGATATGATGAATCGAGTATTCAAGGAATATTTCGATCACTTTGTGGTCGTCTTTATTGATGACATCCTCATATATTCCAAAAGCCGTGAAGATCATGAGCAACACTTGAGGCTGATACTCCAAAAGCTTCATGAAAACAAGCTTTATGCCAAGTTGAAGAAATGCGAGTTCTGGCTTGAGGAAGTAGCATTCCTTGGGCACGTAGTATTAAGTCATGGAATATCTGTTAACCCGACAAAGATTAAAGTTATTCAAAGCTGGGAGCAACCTAAATTAGTAACCGAAGTACGTAGCTTTCTCAACTTAGCTAGTTATTATCGGAGATTCGTAGAAGGGTTTTCTCGAATCGCTACTCCATTAACTCAGCTGACTCGGAAAGATACAAAATTTGGTTGAAGCGTGGAATGTGAGAAGAGTTTTCAAGAACTCAAGAGGAGACTCATTTCAGCACCTGTTCTGACAATACCATCTGGCTCGGAGGGATTTGTCATCTACAGTGATGCTTCGGGCAAAGGGTTAAGATGTGTTCTCATGCAACATGGGAAAGTCATAGCATATGCCTCACGATAACTCAAAGAATATGAGAGGAATTATCCTACTCATGATCTAGAGTTGGCAACAGTCGTTTTTGCACTAACGATTTGGAGGCATTACTTGTATGGGGAGAAAGTGGAGATCTTTACGGATCATAAAAGCCTCAAATATTTCTTCACCCAAAAGGAACTCAACATGTGGCAACGACGTTGGCTTGAACTGTTGAAAGATTATGATGATACCATTCAATACCATCCTGGTAAAGTGATCATATGCGGGTACGAGTGCGATATTGTCAATGCAAAGGCCCATTTTATATGACTTAAAAAGGATGGAGATAGAGTTAAAGACTCTAGGGACCCACGTGATGATGGCAAATATACGAGTAGAACCAGCTTTAATTGATAAAGTTAAAGATGCTCAAGCTACAGACCTGGAGCTGATGCGTATGAGGAAGAAAGTGCAAGAAGGTGCTATGCCGGAAGCAAGAATCGATGAAGAAGGAATACTTCGAGTCAACTCTAGAATTTGTGTTCCTAACGACCCTAATTTAAAGTATAAAATCATGATGGAGGCTCACAACACACCGTTTGTAATCCATCCTGGGAGTACCAAAATGTATCATGATCTTCGACATACATTTTGGTGGAGCAATATGAAGAGAGAGATAGCGGAGTTTATCTCAAGGTGTTTAACTTGTCAACGAGTCAAGGCGGAGCATCAAGTACCAAAAAGTCTGTTGCAACCACTTGAAATTCCAGAATGGAAGTGGGAGCACATTACCATGGATTTCGTTACTGGTCTTCCCAAGGTTTCTCAAGGCGTAGATGCAATTTGGGTCATTGTTGATTGATTGACCAAATCTGCTCATTTCTTACCTATACGAGAAACTTATACACTTGAACATTTTACTCGTATGTTCATAAATGAGATTGTAAGATTTCACGGTATGCCAGTATCCATAGTTTCTGATCGAGACCCAAGATTCACTTCAAGATTTTGGGTTAGTTTGCAAAAAGCTATGAGCACAGATTTACGATTTAGTTCGGCTTATCATCCTCAAACGGACGGGCAGTCAGAGAGGACTATTCAAACTCTTGAAGATCTATTAAGACTCTGTGTCCTTGACTTCAAGGGAAGTTGGGACAAGTTCTTACCATTAGTGGAGTTTTCCTACAACAACAGTTATTAAGCAAGTATTGGTATAGCTCCATTCGAGGCGTTGTATGGAAGAAAGTGTCATTCTCCAGTATGCTAGGATGAGGTGGGTGAAGCAACGTTGTTGGGACCGGAGTTGGTGCGTATGACTACAGAAAAGATTCAAATGATCCGACAACGTATAAAAACCTCACAAGATCGACAAAAGAGTTATGTTGATCTTCATCGAAAAGACGTGGAATTCAATATTAGAGAGCATGTGTTGTTACGTGTTTCTCCATGGAAAGGAGTTACGAGATTTGGACAAAGAGAAAAGCTCAATCCTTGATTCATTGGCCCATTTTTAATCCTCGAACGAGAAGGAATTGTGGCCTATAGACTCGCCTTACCGCCAAGTATGTCTCGTGTTCATAACATTTTTCACATATCTATGTTACGTAAATATGTGAAAGACCCGAACCACATTATTGAGTTAGAACCGGATGAAATAGTGGAAGATTTAACGTATAAAGATGTTCCTGTTAAAATCTTGGATAAGAAGGAGCATATTTTATGCTCCAAGGTTATACCTCAAGCCAAAGTTTTATGGAGAAACCACGATGTTGAGAATATGACCTGGGAGTTAGAATCTGAAATGAAATCAAGGTATCCTTACCTCTTCGACATACCAGGTACGTAGCCTAATTTCGAGGACAAAATTTCATAAGAAGGGGAGGTTGTAAGACCCCAACTTTTATGAATAAAGATGAATTTTCTATAAATATCATTTTTGAATATTATGGAGTGAGTTTGATATAATGTTATAGTTGTGGGTAATATTTATAAATTTTGCAAAGTACGCATGTGACGCCCCCAAAATTAGGTATACATCACCCATCTTGGGTCGCCACTTACATGGTACAGAATTTAAATACAACTTATTAACATAACTCATTGTATACAATAATACGACATAAACTGTGAGTTTAAATACAAATATCGCTCTACTAGATATTATACAAACTCAAAAAAAAGTCCTCATTACAATTATTATCACACTATTTCACGTAATAGTGAGGACTACTAATGCTATCTTCAGGACCATCACTGCTTCCCAGACTCGTCCCAAATTTATATTCTCATTTCAAGAAGAAACGGTGAAAGAAAGGTGAGCTCAACTAGCCCAAGAAGAAATATTATGACTAAGATAATGCGTAATAAATTCTCAATAGTCTTCAACAATGTTAAACCGATAAAATACAATAGACAACCAGCTTTAATCTGCAATGAATAAGCAATCCATTAAAAGAGTCAAGTAGAAAATAAAGTCTACTATCTTTTAGGTTTTAAAAGGTTTTTCATCATCATTATAGCCGAGACTCAAATTTTAATAAATATTCCACATCATCGAATCACCCCCGCACTACTACCGAGGATATTCTTTAGTATCACGACCACAATTATTCATGCACTACGGGCCAAGAATATTTGTGTATTCATTAATGGTCATGATCATGCCAACAATCGTCCCACCAATGCACTACTACCATCGAGGATTTTATCACATCATTTGTAACATTACTACCATGATTACACCGAATAGTCTCTCGTCATAATCATACCAAGTCCATCTATGCACTACAGGTGCCACGTATGACTTTCAACATAATATAAAAACATGAGGATGATGACAATGATATAAGAATTCAATAAAACAAGTTCAAGAATTATTTTATCCAGAATTATTAACGTCCAAATTATCAACATGATATCGCTTTTTGAAGAGTAAAATTCAAGAATGATCGGAAGAATATTTCCATGAAAAGATATTTGGATGAAACGCAAATATCAAGGATATTCCACTAATTTCATGGAGTATAGAAGTCAAAGTTTTAACTAACCGGGTATAATAAAGAATAGAATAACAAAAGAAATCACCATGCATGCGATAGACCGCACAGCAAAGTTATTCCAATGTAATAATAAATAACGGAACCAGTCCCATGTAAAATGCATGCATGCAGGATGTTCCAACAGAATAATAATAAAGAATGGAACCAGTCCCATGTAAAACACACGCATGTGGATGTTCCAATGAATAATAATAAAGATGGAACCAGTCCTGTAAAACACACGTATATGATGTTCCAACAGTAATAATAATAAAGATGTAACCAGTCCTGTAAAACACACGCATGTGATGTTCCAACAGTAATAATAATAAAGATTTTAACCAGTCCTGTAAAACACACACGCATGTGATGTTCCAATGTAATAATAAAAGAATGTCACCAAGTATAGGGTAAACCACGATATCAAAGTTATTCCAATGTAATAATAAGCAATGGAATAACAATGCCTTCTCTTCATGAATAAGAAAGAATAACACCCCTTACTTTTGGTAGGAGATTGAATACCGCAAGCAGGTGTAGTAACAAAAAATACTCTTCTTCTTTCTCTTATTCTCTATACTTTCTCTCTCTATAATTTGAATGAATTAAGTGAAAATAATGAAGCCCTAGGCCTCTATTTATAGAAGATTTCTAGCTTAGCACCCGCCGTGAAAAGGCAAGTGGCTTGACGACTAATGATGTGAAAAGAAAAGTGGTTTGACGCTCAGTAATGTGAAACGACAAGTGGTTCGACGCTTTAATGTGAAACGACAAGTGGTTCGACGTCGTCCGGTAAAGGTAATTACTATTAACGAAGGTAATTACTATCGACGAAGGTAAATACTATTCACAAGGGTAATTACTATCGACGAAGGTAATTACTATTGACGAAGGTAAATACTATTCACAAGGGTAATTACTATCGACGAAGAGACTCTTAGATGATGACATATGAGCCCCCATAAAATAATCAAACTTACCACAAATCATTTTTTTTTCATCAACACATATTTAATCTTTCAACAATTAATAATCATTTATAACTTGTCGTCTCAATTATTGATTTAATACTATAACATATTATATGATGATAATCTTGACAATAATTGAATCAATAATATAAGAGATATGATGCAAAGAATTATCAGTAGTAATAATTGAGCATAAATGAGTGACTTCTCACGTAAGCATCAATAATCAATACTGTAGTGCTACTATGCAACCACGCCAGACATCGACTTTTTACCACCGTAGTTCAATGGTTTTAACGGTAACACCTCCATTTATTTTTTTATAAAATATTTTTGTCGTTTTCTCAATCCGACAATAATTTCATTGTGGGGTCCACCAATGATTGAGCCGCTTATATTTAATATTCCCTAACAAAAGAATATTCCCCACCAAACGAATATTTTATAACAACTTGCATACTTTGCAAAATTTATAAATATTACCCACAACTATAACATTATATCAAATTTATTCCATAATATTCAAAAATAATATTTATAGAAAATTCATCTTTATTTATAAAAGTTTGGGGTCTTACAATCTCCCTTTTTTATGAAATTTCATCCTCGAAATTAGGGTACGATACACTGTATGTCGAAGAGGTAAGGATACCTTGATTTCATTTCGATTCTAACTCCCAAGTCATTTCCTCAACATCGTGGTTCCTCCACAAAACTTTGACTTGAGGTATAACCTCGAGCGTAGAATATGTTCCTTCTTATCCAAAATTTGAACAGAACCTCTTCATACGTCAAATCTTCCGCTATTTCGTCCGGTTCTAACTCAATAATATGGTTCGGGTCTTTCACATATTTACGTAACATAGATATGTGAAAACGTTATGAACACGAGACATATTTGGCGGTAAAGCGAGTCTATAGGCCACGCTTCCTACTCGATCGAGGATTAAAATGGACCGATGAATCGAGGATTAAGTTTTCCTCTCTTTCCAAATCTTGTAACTCCTTTCCATGGAGCAACTCTAACAACACACGATCTCCTATATCGAATTCCACGTCCTTTCGATGAAGATCAAAGATAACTCTTTTATGTCGATTTTGTGAGGTTTTTATACGTTGTTTGGATCCTTTGAATCTTTTTCGTAGTCATACGTATTAAACTCCGGTCCCAACAACGTTGCTTCACCTACCTCATCCCAAAGACATCTCGAGAACGACACTTTCTTCCATACAATGCTTGAATGGAGCCATGCCAATACTTGCTTGATAACCGTTGTTATAGGAAAACTCCACCAATGGTAAGAACTTGTCCCAACTCCCTTGAAATCAAGGACACGAGTCTTAATAGATCTTCAAGAGTTTGAATAGTCCTCTCCGATTGTCTCATCTGTCTCGAGGATGATATGCCGAGAGCTAAATCGTAAGTCTGTGCCCATAGCTTTTTGCAAACTAACCCAAAATCGTGAAGTGAATCTTGGGTCTCGATCGAAACTATGGATACTGCAAGATACCATGCGATCTTATAATCTCGCTTATGTACATACGAGCAAGACGTTCAAGTGTATAAGTTTCTCTTATCGGTAAGAAATGAGCGGACTTGGTCAATCTATCAACAATGACCCATATCGCATCAATGCCTTGAGAAACCTTAGGAAGACCGTAGAATGAAATCCATGGTAATGTGCTCCCACTTCCATTCCGGAATTTCAAGTGGTTGCAATGGACCTTTTGGTACTTGATGCTCGCTTTAACTCGCGTTGACAAGTTAGACACCTTGAGATAAACAGTGCTATCTCTCTCTTCATATTGCTCCACCAAAATGTATGGCGAATATCATGATACATTTGGTACTCCCGAGATGGATTGCAAATGGTGTGTTGTGCGCCTCCATCATGATATTATACTTTAAATCGGGATCGTTAGGAACACAAAGTCCGGAGTTGACTCAAGTATTCCTTCTTCATCGATTCTTGCTTCCTAAGATAGCACCTTCTTGCACTTTCTTCCTCATACGCATCAGCTCCAGTGTCTCAGCTTGAAGCAACTTTTAACTTTATCGATTAAAGTCGGTTCTACTCATATATTTGCTATCATCACATGCGTCCCTCGAGTCTTTAACTCTATCTCCATCCTTTACAAGTCACACAAAATGGGCCTTTGTGTTGACAATAACGCACTCAGACTTGCATACGATCTTCTCGCTTTCAATGCATCGCCTACCACGTTCGCTTTTCCGGGATGGTATTGATGGTATGATCATAATCTTTCAACAGATTCAAGCCAACGTCGTTGTCGCATGTTGAGTTCCTTTTGAGTGAAGAAATATTTGAGGCTTTCATGATCCGTAAAGATCTCCACTTTCTCCCCATACAAGTAATGCCTCCAAATTTTAAGTGCAAGATAATAAATGCTAACTCTAGATCATGAGTAGGATAATTCCTCTCATATTCTTTGAGTTGTCGCGAGGCATAAAGCTATAACTTTTTCATGTTGCATGAGAACACATCCCAATCCTTTGTCCGAAGCATCATCAGATGACAAATCTCTCCGAGCAGATGGTATTGTCGTAACAGTCTTTGAAATAAGTCTCCTCTTGAGTTCTTGAAAACTCCTCTCACATTCTTCGCTCCCAACCGAACTTTGTATCTTTCCAAGTCACCGAAATCATGGAGTAGCGATTCGAGAAAATCCTTCCACGAATCTCCGATAATAACTAGCTAAACCGAGAAAGCTACGTGACGATCCATCGATTTAGGTTGTTCCCGACTTTGAATAGCTTCAATCTTTCTTTGGGTCAATGATATTCCATGACTTGATACCACGCGTGCCCAAGGAATGCTACTTCTTCAAGCCGAACTCGCATTTCTTCAACTTGGCATAAAGCTTATATTCACGAAGCTTTTGGAGTGTCGACCTCAAGTGTTGCTTCATGATCTTCACGGCTTTTGGAATAAATAAGGATGTCATCAATAAAGACGACCACAAAGTGATCTAAATATTCCTTGAATACTCGGTTCATCATATCCATAAAGGCGTTAGGAGCATTAGTCAATCCAAAGGACATGACTAGGAATTCATAATGCCCGCACTGAAGTTCCGAAAGCCATCTTTGGAATGTCGTGGTTCTAATCTTCAATTGGTGATATCCTAAATGAAGATCAATCTTTGAAAAGAATTTGGCTCCTTGCAACCGGGTCAAACAGTCATCAATACGTGGCAATGGATACCTATTTTGATGGTGACATGATTCAACTCCCGATAATCAATACAAAGTTGCATACTCCCATCTTTCTTCTTCACGAATAGAACAGAGCACCCCAAGGAGAAGTACTAGGGATGAATAAAGCCAATGTCTAACAATTCCTGCAGTTGGGTCTTTAACTCCTCGAAGTTCAATAGAGCCATTCGATATAGGGCTTTGGAAATAGGTTTTGTACCGGGTTCAAGGTCGATACAAAATTCAATTTCACGCCTCAGGGGTAGGCTGTGAAGTTCTTCGGGAATACGTCAGAAATTTATTAACAATAGAAATATCGTTCAAAATCGACGTATTTTTGTTTAAATCATGACATGAGCTAAGAAAGCTTGACATCCGCTTTTCAATAAACGAATAGCTTTATGGCTTGAGATGACCGTGATTGATTTTAATGGTTTGGTCGTTTGAATTCGCATAATAGGTTGATTAGGAATATGAAAGCTAACAACCTTACGAAAACAATCAATTTTTGCATGATAAGTAGTTAACCAATCAATCCCTTAGAATCACGTCAAATGCAAGTATTTTTAATGAAATAAGATCGACGAGGTAATGTGAGGGTACCGATTTGAACCAAACAAGACTTATAAACAAATGGATGTAATGAAGGTTTCTCCCAACGGAGTTTTCACAGATAAGTCAAAGTCTAATTTCTCCTGAGTCAAATTTAATCGATGAGCGCAAGTAGGAGAAATAAAAGAATGGGTAGAACCAGGTATCAAATAAAGTATAGACTTCATTAGAGTTTATGATAAGCTTACCCGTGATGACCTCATTCGGATTCCTTGCTCTTTGGGAGGTCACAACAAACGCCTCCTCAGCACTACTGGGTTTTGAATTTTCCGGGATGGCCTTTGGTGCCTCCATCCTAGTCAATTTATCTTCGATAAACGACAAAATCGAGCTAAGTGACCTTCTCTTCCACAATTATAACATGCTTTGACTACATGACGCAGCCTTGATTTGATGATGTGTCCCTCTCTCCTCCGCATTTGAAGCATATGATAGGTGGTCTTTCTCCTTCCTTAACAATGGGTCTTTGGTCTTCGACGTCTTTCCATCATTGTTGAATCTCCGTTTCTTGAAATGTCCATTCTTATTGTTTTGGCCCTGATTATCACCGAAGTGGTTACCATATCTGGCCTGTTGATTCCCTCCACGCTTGTTGTCACCGCTTCGATGACTACTCTCGCTGGTATTATAATTTTGCCGGCTGCTCTCTTTTAGTTGCGTTGACTCATTATCGCGTTCCACTAACTGAGCCCTATTTACAACATCTGAATACAAACACAGTTTATGAGAAATAAGATGTTGACGTATCTCCGGCTTCAAACCTCTTAAAAACATTCGCGCCATTCTCTCTTCATTATCCACCAAGTGGGACGCAAACCGTGATAACTCCGCAAATTTTGCCTCGTATTGTGACACGGTCATATTGTTTTGTTCCAACTTGATAAACTCCACCTCCTTCATGTGGCGAATACTTTCAGGAAAGTATTTGTCGTTGAACAGCTCCTGGAACTTCTCCCAAGATATCTTCAAGATAAAGAAGTTGAGTACGTTTTTGGAATTCCCCACCAAAGAATCTGCCTCTCCGCAAGAACATAAAGGTGGCAAAGGAACCTTTGCTCCTCGAGCATCCCAAGACATCAAATATCTTGGTAATCTGCTTTATCCATGCTTCCGCCAGAAGTGGTTTTGGCTCACCCTTAAACTCCGGTGGTCCCAGCTCCTTGAATTGTTTAGCGGTGACCGCCCAAGAGTTTTTCGTGTTTCCACCTACGTTTTGGATAGGAGTCGCTCTCGCCTGCTGTTGCATAAATTGCATAAAGCCTCTGAACATTTGATCATTCATCATTTGGTCAGTGTTATTGTTTGCATGAGGATTGTCGCCTTCCTGATGCACATTATCCTGATTATTGATATGTGGTGAATCAACGATCGCCTGCGCTCCATTGCTATTCTCAACATTCTCAGATGTCATTTTCAAATATTGCCACAAAACAAAAGGTTAATTGACATGTAACAAATTATCCCTATCTTCTGACCAACCAATAAAATAGCACATAAACTTAGGTAGGTCATACTAGCGAAGGTATTCCCCGTCTCTCCCCTCCTAGTACTATTCTCACATCTTAGCCAGGGATCATATCCCTAAGCTCTGATACCAATTGTGACGCCCCCAAAATTAGGTATACATCACCCATCTTGGGTCGCCACTTACATGGTATAGAATTTAAATACAACTTATTAACATAACTGCCGTGGTACAATACTGACATAAATCGTGAGTTTAAATACAAATATCGCCTACTAGATATTATACAAACTCAAAAAAAAGTCCTCATTACAATTATTATCACACTATTTCACGTAATAGTGAGGACTACTAATGCTATCTTCAGACCATCACTCGCTTCCCACTCGTCCCAAATTATATTCTCATTTCAAGAGAACGGTGAAAGAAAGGGTGAGCTCAACTAGCCCAAAGAAGAAATATTATGACTAAGATAATGCGTAATAAATTCTCAATAGTCTTCAACAATGTTAAACCGATAAAATACAATAGACAACCGGTTTAATCTGCAGTGAATAAGCAATCCATTAAAAGAGTCAAGTAGAAAATAAAGTCTACTATCTTTTAGGTTTTAAAAGGTTTTCATCAACTTTGTTATAAATTTGAGACTCACTTTAATAAATATTCCACATCATCGAATCACCCCCGCACTACTACCAAGGATATTCTTTAGTATCACGACCACAATTATTCATGCACTACGGGCCAAGAATATTTGTGTATTCATTAATGGTCATGATCATGCCAACAATCGTCCCACCAATGCACTACTGACCATCGAGGATTTTTATCACATCATTTGTAACATTACTACCATGATTACAATCAATAGTCTCTCGGTCATAATCATACCAAGTCCATCTATGCACTACAAGCCACGTATGACTTTCAACATAATATAAACATGAGGATGATGACAATGATATAAGAATTCAATAAAACAAGTTCAAGAATTATTTTATCTAGGAATTATTAACGTCCAAATTATCAACATGATACTGTTTTGTAGAGTAAAATTCAAGAATGATCGTAAGAATATTTCCATGAAAGATCTTTGGATGAAACGCAAATATCAAGGATATTCCACTAATTTCATGGAGTATAGAAGTCAAAGTTTTAACCAACTGGGTATAATAAAGAATAGAATAACAAAAGAAATCACCATGCATGCGATAGACCGCACAGCGAAGTTATTCCAATGTAATAATAAACAACGAAACCCGTCCCAAGAAAACGCGCCAAAAGGATGTTCCAATGAATAATAAAGAATGGAACCAGTGCTCATGTAAACACACACAGGCAGGATGTTCCAACGAGAATAATAATAAAGATTTTAACCAGTCCTGTGTAAAACACACGACATGGATGTTCCAAATGTAATAATAATAAAGATTTTAACCAGTCCGTGTAAAACACACGATGTGATGTTCCAATGAATAATAATAAAGATTTTAACCAGTCCGGTGTAAAACACACGCATGGATGTTCCAATGTAATAATAAAAGAATGTCACCAAGTATAGGGTAAACCACGTATACAAAAGTTATTCCAATGAATAATAAGCAATGGAATAACAACAGTTCTCTTCATGAATAAGAAAAATAACACCCCTTACTTTTGGTAGGAGATTGAATCTTTGCAGATGTAAAGAACAAAATACTCTTCTTCTTTCTCTCTTATTCTCTCTATACTTTCTCTCTCTATAGCTTGAATGAATTAAGTGAAAAATAATGAAGCCCTAGGCCTCTATTTATAGAAGATTTCTAGCTTAAAGACCGTCGTGTGAAAAGGCAAGTGGCTTAACGACTAATGATGTGAAAAGAAAAGTGGTTTGACCTTTTGTAATGTGAAACGACAAGTGGTTCGGCCTTTTGTAATGTGAAACGACAAGTGGTTCGACGTCTGTAATGGTAATTACTATTAACGAAGGTAATTACTATTGACGAAGGTAAATACTATTCACAAGGGTAATTACTATTGACGAAGGTAATTACTATTGACGAAGGTAAATACTATTCACGATGGTAATTACTATTGACGAAGGTAAATACTATTCACAAGGGTAATTACTATTGACGAAGAGACTCTTAGATGATGACATATGAGCCCCCCATAAAATAATCAAACTTACCACAAATCATTTTTTTTTCATCAACACATATTTAATCTTTCAACAATTATTAATCATTTATAACTTGTCGTCTCAATTATTGATTTAATACTATAACATATTATACGTATGATCTTGTGACAATAATTGAATCAATAATATAAGAGATATGATGCAAGAATTATCATGTAGCAATAATTGAGCATAAATGAGTGACTTCTCACGTAAGCATCAATAATCAATAATCTGTAGTGTATTACTTGCAACCACGCCAGACATTCAGTACATTTACCAAGGGGTAGTTCAATGGTTTTAATTAGTAACACCTCCGCCATTATTTTTATAAAATATTTTTGTCATTTTCTCAATCCGATAATAATTACATTGTAGGGGTCCACCAATGATTGAGTAGTTATGCGAATATTCCCTAACAAAAGAATATTCCCCACCAAACGAATATTTTATAACAACTTGCATACTTTTTGCAAAATTTATAAATATTACCCACAACTATAACATTATATCAAATTTATTCCATAATATTCAAAAATAATATTTATAGAAAAATTCATCTTTATTTATAAAAGCTGGGGTCTTACAACGCAAGTTGTTATATAATATTCGATTGATCGGAGAATATTCATTTTAACAGGGAATATTCGTACGAAGGCACAATCATTGATGGACCCCACAAACAGAATTATTGTCGGATTGAGAAAATGACAAAAATATCTTTTTATAAATAACGGCGTAGTTGTTACCGTTAACACTGTTGGAATACCTGGTGGTTAAAATACAGTAATACACGTTGTTGCACAGTAGCACACAGTATTGCACAATATTTTTGAATTATTGATTCTTACGTAAGAAGGCACTACTCAATAATTGTTACAGTAATATTTTATTTTATTGATTCAATAATTATTGCGTTGATATTTTATATTATTGTTTTTTTAATAATTGTCACTCCACAATATTTCCCATTATCAAATCAATAGTTCATATTATTTGAATAATATTATTAGATAACATTATTAGCAATGTCTAGAAAGTTCTATCAAGGAGAGGTTTGGTCACCAAATTGCGGCCGATGAGAAAATCTTATCTGAAAGCCCTTCTTTCCTGGGAACGACCTGGTTGTCATTATTGTGATTCTGTAATATTATTTGTGAATAATTAATTATTAATTTATATGATAAGAAAATATTTATTTTATGTGGACATAAATGATGGATAGGAAAATATTTATTTTATGTGGTTATAAATGGAGAAATTAATGTTGAGGTGTTTTATCATTATTTTGTCGGATTGGAGGTATTAAAAAATCAAATCGGTGTTCTTAAAGCTCTATTACGTGAGTGATAATTTTGATCCGACTGTTGGATCATTGTGATTTTTGGATATGTTATACATAAATAAGTTGAGTATATGTCCACAAATTTTGAGCCGTTAAAAATTAGATTGTGATTTGTTATGAATTTTAAGAGGTGTTGAAAATCATCCGTTTGTGGATTTCGGATATTTTTTGTCTGGAATTTAGAAAAACTTAAAGCTACAAAGTTGTAGAGAATTTAATTTCGTGTGGAATGGACATAAAATTCATATTTTTCTGATAAAAGGGCTATTTTATATGAATTACTGAAGTTTTAGAAATTAAAATATTTTTATTTAAATTTGGTGGGACCCACTTTTTGTTTTTCAAAACATGTGGGCTGAAATTTTTGGTTCCAAATTGGCTGCTCAACAATTCAAGGTGGGTGGCATAGAAGATTAAAAAAAATATATTATTTTATTATTTAGTCTCCTATGGCATTCTAGCATTTTCCTATAAATAGACGCTTAAGTTAGAATTGAAAATCACACCGAAATCAAAGAGTTCTTCTTCTATAATATTGAGCGTATTTCTTTAGAGTTTTAGAAAGCTTTGAGCATAGAAAATAGTGAAAGTTTTCTTCAAGAATATCCCCGCTATACCAATTGGAATACTCTTTTTTTTAAGGTAAGGGATGTTATTTTTGTTCAATATTCGCTTGAAATAATATTTTGTTCAATATTCGCTTGAAATAATATTTTCTTCCATACTCTGTAGTATGTAAGTAATATTATTTTGTTTCAGATTTTAAATTCTATTCTCGTTTTGTTAAAGTTTTGGCTTCCTCCATGAAATTAGTAGAATATCCTTGATATTTGCGCTTCATCCAGTATCTTTTCATGAAAAATATTATTCTGAGCATTTTTGATAAGTTTTAACTTTTTCATGCTTGGGAGTACTATTCACTTCAGGTTACTATTCCTAAAGTACTATTCATGGGTACTATTCACTCTAGTACTATTCACCTGTGGTACTATTCATGATAAAAATTGATTCGTTTTTGGTACAAATTATTTTTGGTAAAATATTATTCTTGAATTTTATTCCACAAAGCAGTATCATGTTGACAATTTGGACGTTATTGATTTCTGGATAAATTAAATTAAAAATTTTTAAAAATTTATCCTTGAACTTGTTTTATTGAATTCTTATATCATTGTCATCATCCTCATGTAAATATTCTGTTGAAAGACATCTGTGGCCTGTAGTGCATAAATGGACTTGGAATGATTATGACCAGGGATTATTCGGTATAATCATGACCGTAATGTTACAAATAATGTGGTAAAAGTCCTCATTGGCCCGTAGTGCATTGATGGACAATTGTTGGCATGATCATGACCATTGATGAATACACGAATATCCTTGGCCCGTAGTGCATGGAAAATTTGTGGTCGTGATACTAAAGAATATCCTTGGCCGTAGTGCAAGGGTGATTCAATGATGTGGATTATTTATTAAGCTGAGTCTTAGCGATAAAAGTGATGAAAAACCTTTTAAATTATAGAAGATAGTAGATTTTATGCTTTACTTGACTCTTCTAATGGATTGTTTGTTCCGCTGCAGTTAAACTTGATGTTGGTTATATTTTATCAGTTAAACACTTTTGAAGGCTAACGATAAATTATTCTGCATTATCTTAGTCATAATATTTCTTACTGGGCTAGTTGAGCTCACCCTTTTGCTTTCATCGTCCTCTTCAGGAAATGAGAACGTAGTCGGGATTAGTCGGGGAATGGAGTTACGGTCCAGATAATAGCATTAGTAGTCCTCACTATTCTATAAAATAGTGTGATAATAAATTTATTGAGGACTCCAATTGAGTTGAATACTGTCTAGAAGACAATATTCGTTTTAAAACTCTCAGTTTATGTTTTGTCGTATTTTACACGACAGTTGTATTTGAATTTTGTACCATGTGTTTGGCGACTCAAGATGGGTGATGTATACCTATTTTGGGGGCGTCACAAGTTCTTCAGGGAATACGTCAGGAAATTTATTAACAATAGAAATATCATTCAAATATGACGTATTTTTATTTAAATATGTGACATGGGCTAAGAAAGCTTGACATCCGTTTTTCAATAAACGAATAGCTTTATGGCTTGATATGATAGTGATTGACTTTAGTGGTTTGATTGCTTGAATTCATATAATAGGTTGGCTAGGAATATGAAAGCTAACAACCTTACGAAAATAATCGATTTTAGCATGATGAGTAGTTAACCAATCAATCCCTAAAATCACATCAAATGCAAGTATTTTCAAGGAGATAAGATCGACAGGTAACGTGCGGCTACTGATTTGAATCAAACAAGACTTCTAAACAGTGGATGTAATGAAGGTTTCTACTAACGGAGTTTCAACAAATAAGTCAAAGTCTAATTTCTCCGGAGTTAAATTTAAACGTTGAGCGCAAGTAGGAGAAATAAAAGAATGGGTAGAATCGGTATCATATAAGGTATATACTTCGCTAGAGTTTATGATTAACTTACCCATGATCACCTCGTTTGGATTCCTCACTTTTTGGGAGGTTATGACAAACGCTCTCCCTTGAACTACCGGTTTTGTCTTGTTTGGGATGGCCTTTGATGCCTCCATTCCAGCTGGACTTGACTTTAGTGCACGACAAAATTGGGCTAAGTGACCTTCTCTTCCATAATTGTAACATGCTTTGGACTGCATCACGCAGTTTGGACTGATATGTTCCTCCCCTCCGCATTTGTAACATACGATCAATGGTCATTCTCCTTCCTTAACAACATGTCCTGGTGCTGACATCTTTCCATCATTGTTGAATCTCCTCTTCTTGAAATGTCCACTCTTATTGTCTTGGCCATGATTACCACCGAAGTGGTTACCATTTCTTGCCTGTTGATTACCTCCACGCTTGTTGTCACCGCTTCGATGACTGCTACCACTGGTATTATCAATTTGTCGATTGCTCTCTCTTGATTTGGTTGACTCATTATTGCGCTCCAATAACTGAGCCCTATTTACAACATCTGAATACAAACACAGTTTATGAGAAATTAGGTATTGACGTATCTTGGGTTTCAAACCTCTTAGAAATATCTGCGTCATTCTCTCCTCATTATCAACCAAGTGGGACACAAATCGGGACAACTCGGCAAACTTAGCTTCGTACTGTAACACGGTCATATTGTTTTGCTCCAGCTTGATAAACTCTACCTCTTTCATGTGAAGAATACTTTCGGGAAAGTACTTGTCGTTGAACAGTTCTTGGAACTTCTCCTAAGATATCTTCAGTGCGGTAGGTTGAGTATGCTTTATAGATTCCCACCAGTAATCTTCCTCTGCTCGCAACATGAAGGTGGTAAAGGGAACCTTTTGCTCCTCGGAGCATCCCAAGACATCAAATATCTTGGTGATCTGCTTTATCCACGTCTCCGCCTTAAGTGGTTTTGTCTCTCCAAAAAACTTTGGTGGTCCCAGCTCCTTAAACTATTTAGCAGTGACCGTCCAAGAGTTGCCAGTATTTCCATCTGTATTTTGAACAGGAGCCGCTCTCGCCTGATGTTGCATGAATTGCATAAAGCCTCTGAACATTCCATCGTTCACCATTTCATCGGTATTATTTTTTACCTGAGGATTATTGTCTTCCTGTTGCACATTATCATGGGTATTGATCGTTGGTGACTCAACGGTCTCATGTGCTTCATTTCTTATCTCAACATTTTCGGATGCCATTTTCAAATACTGCCACAAAACAAGGGTTAATTGACATGTCACATATTATCCCTATACTTTAACCGACCAATTAAATACCAAATAAACTTAGGTAGGTCATACTAGCGAAGGAATTCCCCGTCTCTCCCCTCCTAGTTCTTGTCTCACTTCTCAGCCATGGATCATATCCCTAAGCTTTGATACCAACTGTGACGCCCCCAAAATAGGTATACATCACCCATCTTGGGTCGCCAAATACATGGTACTGAATACAAATACAAACTTAATTATACAACATGAGCTGTGAGTTTTAATACAAATATTGTCTTCTAGACAGTATTCAAACTCAGATAAGTCCTTATTTATTACCACACTATTTCACAGAATAGTGAGGACTACTAATACAAACATCTGAACCGTCACTCCATTCCCCGACTAGTCCTGGCTACATTCTCATTTCCAGAAGAGAACAATGAAAGCAAAGGGTGAGCTCAACTAGCCCAGTAAGAAATATTATAACTAAGATAATGCAAAATAAATTATCGTTAGCCTTCAACAGTGTTAAACTGATAAAATACGATAGACATCAAGTTTAACTGCAACGGAATAAGAAATCCATTAGAAGAGTCAAGTAGAGCATGATATCTATTATCTTCTATGATTTAAAAAGTTTTTTCATCAACTTTATCGCTGAGACTCAGCTTATTAATAAACCACATCATCGAATCATCTCTGCTCCACGGCCAAGGATATTCATATAATCATCAATGGTTATGACTATACAGAATTGTAAGACCCCAACTTTTATGAATAAAGAATAATTTTCTCGAAATATATTTTGAATATTATGGTGTTGATTTGATATAATATTATAGTTGTGGGTAATATTTACAAATTTTGCAAAGTAAGCAAGTGGTTATATAATATTCGATTGGTCGGGAAATATTCGTTTTAACAGGGAATATTCGTACGACGGCACAATCATTGGTGGACCCCACAACAAAAGTATTGTCGTAGTTAGAAAATGACAGAATTATCTTTTTATAAAAATAACGACGAAAGTGTTACCGTTAAAACTGTTGAACTACCCGGTAGTAAAAGTACAGTAATACGTGTGGTTGTATAGTAGCACACGGTATTGATTATTGATGCTTACGTGAGAAGTCACTCAGTTATACTCAATTATTGCTACAATAATTGCTGCATCATATCTCTCATATTATTGATTCAATTATTGTCACAGTATCATCTGCATAATATATATTATTAAATCAATAATTGAGATGGCAAAGTTATTCATATTATTATTTGCAATATTGACAATGTCTAGAAGTTCTATCAATGAGAGGTTTGGTCACCTAATTGTGCGCCAATAAGGAGAAATCCTTATGGAAAAGCCCCCTCTTTCCTGGGAACGACCTAGTTGTTAAATATTGTGAATTATAATATTAATGATGAATAATTTCGTGTTGATTAAAGATGAAATTGATAGTTCCATTGTGTTGGAATTATTAGTGTTAGTGAAAATCGATATTTATTTCGATAATAATTGATGTCTGGAGGTTATATTGACCAATCGGGTATTTAACCGGATAAATGAGCAATTAATTTCTATTAATTCACATGATTATAACTATTGTTCACATGGGTGTACTATTGATTCACATTATTTACTATTAGGGGAGGTGGTGCAAGTTTGATAATACTTGCAGGACTAAATTAAAATTGAAGAAAAAGAGGAAGGTATTATATGGTAATATTTTGAGCCCCAAAACGTGCAATTATCGAAACTATATTTTCCTATAAATAGAAGCTCATTCTTCCTTCATTTCTCACCAATTCACTAAAGCTATAGAGTAATTATTATAGAGAGAAATTATAGAGAGAAAGAAGAAGAGAAGTCTGCTACCTCACTATTCCTGTATCCATTTTTTTTAAGGTAAGGGGTATTATTCTTTCGTATTCATGAAGAGAGCTATTGTTATTCCATTCCTTATTATTCTGTGGGAATAACCTGTATATGCGGACTACTGTATACATGGTGAAATTCTTCTGTTATTCCATTCTTTATTATTATGTTGGAATAACATGTCTATGCGAAGTACCGCATACATGGTGAAATTCTTCTGTTATTCCATTTTTTATTATTATGTTGTAATAACCTGTCTATGCGAAGTACCGCATACATGGTGAAATTCTTCTGTTATTCCATTCTTTATTATTACATTTGGAATATTACTGTACATCTATGGGATTATCATGACTGGTTTCATTCTTTATTATTCTATTGGAATATCACGTGCATGCATATTACGCGTGACTTCGGTTCCATTATTTATTATTCATTGGAATAACCTTTATGCATGCGGTCTATCGCATGCACGTGAATTTTTACATTATTCCATTCTTTATTATTACATTGGAATAACTTTGTCCATGTGGATTACCGCATGCATGGTGAATGATCCTTCAGTATTCGGTCTTTATTAAATTGTGGAAATGATCTCATCTCGTGGATTACTGCATGGCGGTGAAAATCCATTTTCGATTTAGATATATTCTATTATACTCGTATGAGATATCATTTCTTTTGTACTCGTCAAGGAATATCATTTTTTTTGGAATTTTTTTACAAGTTACTATTCACGGGTTACTATTCGCTCTAGTATTATTCACTCGGGTATTCGGGGAACTTTTCGTGTCGAAGTACTATTCATGAGTTACTATTCATGGGTTACTATTCACCCAAATTACTATTCACCCAAATATTATTCACTCAGGTATTTGGGGTACTTTTCATGTCGGGGTACTATTCACGAGGTACTATTCCCGAAGTACTATTCATAGGGTATTATTCACGGGGTACTATTTACCCGAAAAATATATTTCTTTTCTGTCCAAATTATTTTTGGTACATGAATATTATTCTTGAATTTTACTCTACAAAGCAGTATCATGTTGACAATTTGGACGTTATTTATTTCTAGATAAATTAAATTATAAATCTTTAAAATTTATCCTTGAACTTATTTTATTGAATTATTATGTCATTGTCATCATCCTCATGCTTATATTGTGATTAAAGTCATCTTTGGCTTACGTGCATAGATGGACTTGGTATGATTATGACCATGGATTATTCGGTATAATCATGACCATAATGTAACGAATGATGTGGTAAAAGTCCTCATTGACCTGTAGTTCATTGATGAACAGTTATTGGTATGATTATGACCAGGGATTATTCGATATAATCATGACCATTGATGATTACATGAATATCCTTGGCTATGGTGCAGGTATGATTTGATTTTATTTATTAAGTTGAGTCTCAGCGATAAAGTTGATGAAAAAAATTTTAAATCATAAAAGATAGTAGATTTTATGCTCTACTTGACTCTTCTAATGGATTACTTATCTCCGCTGCAGTTGTTGATCTAACACTTGTTGTCTATTGTATTCTGTCAGTTGTTATACTGTTGAAGGCTAAGGATAATTTATTCTGCATTATCTTAGTCATAATATTTCTTACTGGGCTTGTTGAGCTCACCCTTTCATTCATTGTTCTCTTCGGGAAATTAGAATATAGCTAGGACGAGTCGGGGAATGGAGTGATGGTCCAGGATAAATGGCTTTAGTAGTCCTCACTATTCTGCGGAATAATGTGATAATAATTGTAATGAGGACACCATTGAGTGTGGATATTGTCTAGATGACAATATTCTTGTTTAAACTCTCGGCTATGTTTTGTCAGTATTTTGTGACGCCCAAAATAGGTATACATTACCCATCTTGAGTCGCCAAATACATGGTACAAAATTCAAATACAACTTAATAATCTGATGTATGTAGGTAAAAAATACGACAAAAACGAAATCGAGAGTTTAATAAGAATATTGTCATCTAGACAAAATCCACACTCAAAAGAGTCCTCTTTACATTTATTTTCACACTATTTAACAGAATAGTGAAGACTACTAATACTATCATCTCGGACCGTCACCCGCTTCCCGACTAGTCCTGCCACGTTCTCATTTTCTCAAGAGAATGATGAAAGAAAGGGTGAGCTCAACTAGCCCAAGAAGAAATATTATGACTAAGATAATGCGTAATAAATTATCATTAGCCTTCAACAATGTTAAACTAATAAAATATAACAAACATCAAGTTTAATGCGGTGAACAAGCAATCCATTAAAAGAGTCAAGTAGAGAATAAAATCTAATATCTTTTATGATTTAAAATGTTTTCATCACTTTTATCACGAGACTCAAATTTTAATAAATAATCCACATCATCCCCACTACTACTGACCAAGGATATTCATTAGTATCACAACCACAAATTATCCATGCACTACGGCCAAGGATATTCGTGTATTCATCAATGGTCATAATCATGCCAACAAGCTCGTCCATCAATGCACTACGGGCCAATGAGGACTTTTTCCACATCATTTGTAACATTACGGTCACGATTACAATCGAATAATCCCGTGTCATAATCATACCAAGTCCATCTATGCACTACAGGCCACAGATGACTTTCAACATAATATAAACATGAGGATGATGACAATGATATAAGAATTCAATAAAACAAGTTCAAGAATTAATTTATCCAGAATTCAATAACGACCAAATTGTCAACATGATACTGCTTTGTAGAGTAAAATTCAAGAATGCTCAGAAGAATATTTCCATGAAAAAATACTGGATGAGGCGCAAATATCAAGGATATTCTACTAATTTCATGGAGTATAGAAGTCAAAACTTTAACCAACTGAGTATAATAAAGAATGGAATAACAAAAGAAATCAGCAGGCATGCGATAGACCGCACAGACACGTTATTCCAACAGAATAATATATAATGGAACCATGTCACGCGTAAACGCATAGACAGGATATTCCAATAGAATAATAAATAATGGAACCAGGTTATGCATAAATGCACAGACAGGATGTTCCAACAGAATAATAAATAACGGAATAACAGAAGAATTTCACCATGTATGCGGTACTTCGCATAGACAGGTTATTCCAACATAATGATAAAGAATGAAATAATGAAGAATTTCACCAAGTATAGGGTAGCTTTGTATATACGAGTTATTCCAATGAATAATAAAGAATGGAATAACGAAGTTCTCTTCATGAATAAGAAAGAAATAATACCCTTACCTTAGTAGGAAATTGGATACCGCAATATTGTAGTAAACAAAAGATTCTTCTTCTTTCTCTCTTATTCTCTCTATTCTTTCTCGCTCTATAGCTTTAGTGAATTCGTGAAAAATAATGAAGGAATGAGCTTCTATTTATAAGCTTGGTAGAGTAAGGGTAAAATAGTCTTTTTGCCATAATTTATGACATCATCGCTTACATCATCGATCATATGACATCATTGCTTACATCATCGATCAAATGACATCATTGCTTACATCATCCTTCCGATGACATCATTGTTTACCTCGCCGTTCTGATGACATCATCGATTACATCATCAGAATTCAAATTCAAATTGTTCTCTTCCACCTCATTTTACTTTTATACCATGAATTTACTATAATAATGTTACCATTCAAATTATAAAAAAAATATACTATCATATAATCACATCATACTACTATAATATAATATTATAATAATATATTTAAATGAATTATTGATTTGATAATTTGAAATATTGTGTAATGAAAATTATTGAATCAAAAATATCAACGTAGCAATTATTGAATCAATAAAATATTAAATAGTAATTACTGTAATAATTATTGAGTAGTGCTTTCTTACGTAAGAATCAATAATTCAAAAAAATACTGTGAAATACCATGTGCTACTGTGCAACAACGCGTGTTACTGTATTTTAACCACCAGGTATTCCAACAGTGTTAATGGTAACACTTTCGTCGTTATTTTCATAAAAATATTTTTGTCATTTTCTAACTTCGACAATAATTCCGTTGTGGGGTCCACCAATGATTTTGTCGTCGTACGAATATTCCCCGATAAAAAGAATATTCCCCGACCAAACGAATATTTTATAACAACTTACGTACTTTGCAAAATTTATAAATATTACCCACAACTATAACATTATATCAAATTTATTCCAGAATATTTAAAAATAATATTTATAGAAAAATCATCTTTATTAAAAAGTTGGGGTCTTACATATTTTACACGACTTTTGTATAATTAAGTTGTATTTGAATTTATGTACCATGTATCTGACGACTCAAGATGGGTGATGTATACCTGTTTTGGGGGTGTCACAGTTTGTATCAAAGCTTAGGGATATGATCCCTAGCTGAGATGTGAGACAAGAATTAGGAGGGGAGAGACGGGGAATTCCTTCGCTAGTATGACCTACCTAAGTTTATTTGGTATTTGATTGGTCAGTCAGAGTATAGGGATAATATGTGACATGTCAATTAACCCTTGTTTTATGGCAGTATTTGAGAATGGCAGCTGAAAATGTTAACAATGGAGTGAATGAGATCGTGGAGACACCTCTAATCACCAACCAAGATAATGTGATGTCAGGCAAAGAAGGAAATAGAGATATCCATATGGTGAGTGAAGAATTGATAGCTGCACCCGAGATAGTCGCAGAGGTAGCAGCTGAGAGTGAAGAAGAGGAGGAAGAAGAGGAACCTGAGGAGAATTTATTAGAAGAATTTTATGATCGAAATTTAGAATTGAAAAATTGTATTCATGAGTTAGAAGAGCAGGCTGAAGAACAGCAGGCGGTCGTGGAGCAAAAGGATGCAACAATTCAAACTTGTGTTACCCGATATGTGATGCTTGAAAAGAAGCACTCTTTGGCAGGGTATAAGATGATAAAGCTGGAATCTGAGCTGAAAGAAGAAACAACTGAACGAGTGAGAATGAGTGATGCATGGGTAAAAGCCACACGACGCGTTGATATTGTGGAAAGAGATGTCCGATCTAAGAAGGCTAAAATAGATTATATATATTTCTCTTTTTGGACAGCAATTGAGAGAACCCAACATCAAGTTTTGAATTACCCTGTACATTGCGGTCAACCCCAATTCAATATGGATCAAAGATTAATGATTCAGATCATGAAACAAGAGAATGATGAAGCAGTTGAGGGTGGAATATGCCCTATAGAAAAGTCAATTTCAACGGTAGTGATGACACCAAATGTTGCCCCAGACAAGTCAAAGTCGGATAGTTCAAGGGAGAGCGGTTGTCATGACTTCCCAACAAGTGAGGAACCCAAATGAAGTTATCATGGGTTAGTTAATTATAAATTCTTGCAAAGTGTATACCTTATTAGATACTGGTTCTACCCATTCTTTTATCTCTCTTGCTTGCGCTCAACGTTTAAATTTGACCCCAGAGAAGTTAGACTTTGACTTATTGGTTGAAACTTTGTTAGTAGAAACCTTCGTTACCTCCATTGTTTATAAATTTTGTTTAATTCAAATCGACACTTTCACGTTACCTGTCGATCTTATCTCTTTGAAAATACTTGCCTTTGATGTGATTTTAGGAATCGATTAATTAACTACTCATCATGTTTTTCGTAAGGTTGTTAGCTTTCATATTCTTAACCAACCTATCATGCAAATTCAAGCAAACAAACCACTAAAGTTAATCACTGTTATATCAAGCCATAAGTAAAGATCCCCGATCCTTTCGTTGTTGACTTCTTTGTATGGAATGCACCGAAGCCAGACTTTCTGTAGGCGATGTCGTGAATGATGATGGAAATTTGATTGGTATCAATGTGATGTACTATCCAAGTCTTGTATGAGAGTCACAGTTTTGAATGATATTTCTATTGTTAATAAATTTCCTGACGTATTCTTGAAGACTTCTTAGCCTACCCCTAGAGCGTGAAATCGAATTTTGTATTGACCCCAGTACAAAACCCATTTCTAAAACTCTTAAATATTTCTTCACCTAAAATGATTGTATAATGCGCCAAAGATGTTGGCTCGAGCTGTTGAAGATTACGACTATACCATTCAATATCATTGTGGAAGAGCGAACGTGGTAGCTGACGCATTGAGTAGAAGATCGTATGCGTTTACGAGTGCAATATTGTCAACGCAAAGGCCCATTTTGTATGACTTGGAAAGGATAGAAATAGAGTTAAAGACTCCAGGGACCCATATAATGATGGCGAATATACGAGTAGAACCGACTTTAATTGATAAAGTTGAAGCTGCTCAAGCTACAGACCTGGAGCTGCTGCGTATGAGGAAGAAAGTACAAGAAGGCGCTATTCCGGAAGCAAGAATCGATAAAGAAGGAATACTTCGAGTCAACTCCAGACTTTGTGTTCCTAACAATTTTGACTTGAAGTATAAAATCATGATGGAGGTGTACAACACACCGTTTGCAATCCATCCTGGGAGTAACAAAATGTATCGTTATCTTTGACATACATTTTGGTGGAGCTATATGAAGAGAGAGATAGCGGGTGTGAGACCCCAAATTTTATGAATAAAGATTTAAATTTCTCGAAATATTTTTTTTTAATATTATGGTGTGGATTTGATATAATGTTATATTTGTGGGTAATATTTATAAATTTTGCAAAGTATGCAAGTTGTTGTATAATATTCGATTGGTCGGGGAATATTCTTTTTGTTGGGGAATATCCGTACGACGGCACAATCATTGGTGAACCCACAACGGAAGTATTGTCGTAGTAATAAAACGACAGAATTATTTTTATGAAAATAACGGCGGAAGTTTTATCGTTAAAACTGTTGAACTACTCGGTAGTAAAAGTATAGTAATACGCATGGTTGCGTAGTAGCACACGGTATTGATTATTGATGCTTATGTGAGAAGTCACTCAGTTATACTCAATTATTGCTTCAGTAATTGCTGCATCATATCTCTCATATTATTGATTCGCTTATTGTCACAGTATCATCTGCACAATATGTTATATTATTAAATCAATAATTGAGACGACAACGTTATTCATATTACTAAATTGCAATATTTACAATGTCTAGAAGTTATGTCAAGGAGAGGTTTGGTCACCTAATTGCGCGCCAATAGGGAGAAATCTTTATCGGAAAGCCCCCTCTTTCCTGAGAACGACCTAGTTGTTAAATATTGTGAGTAATAATATTAATGATGAATAAGCTCGTGTTGATTAAAGATGAAATTAATAGTTCTATTGTGTTGGAATTATTAGTGTTAGTGGAAGTCGACATTTATTTCGATAATAATTGATGTCTGGAGGTTATATTGTTCAATCGGGTATTCGAGGCACTTTTCATGTCGGAGTTACTATTCATGAGTTACTATTCACAAGTTACTATTCACGAGTTACTATTCACGGGATACTATTCACCCAAACAAAATATATTTCTTTTCGGTCCATATCATTTTTGGGTACAATATTATTCCATGAGGAGATGTGCTAATTTTTCAGACCATTGGTTGAAATTATATTAGTAAATCAATATGGATCGTTGGTTTAAAGTTTAATAGTGAATCATTATGGACCGTTGGTTTAAAGTTTAATAGTGAATCAGTATGGACCGTTGGTTTAATGTTTAATAGTGAATCAGTATGGACCGCTGGTTTAAAGTTTTAATAGTAAATCAATATGGACCGTCCATTTAAAAGTAAATCAATCTGGACCATTCATGAATTAGTTACTATTCAATCCATTCTCCTATAAATAGAAGCTCATTCCTTCATTAATTCTTACGAATTCACTAAAACTCTAGAGAGAGAAATTATAGAGAGAAAATCTATAGAGAGAAAGAAGAAGAGAAGTCTGCTACCTCACTATTCCAGTATCTAGTTTTATTCTAAGGTAAGGGGTATTATTTTTTTCATATTCATGAAGAGAACTTCTGTTATTCCATTCTTTATTTTTTTTGTTGGAATAACCTGTATACGTGGACTACCCTATACTTGGTGAAATTCTTCTGTTATTCCATTCCTTATTATTATGTTGGAATAACCTGTCTATGCGAAGTACTACATACATGGTAAAATTCTTCTATTATTTCATTCCTTATTATTATGTTGGAATAACCTGTCTATGCGAAGTACTGCATACATGGTGAAATTCTTCTATTATTCCATTCCTTATTATTATGTTGAATAACATGTTTATCTGAGTACCGCATACACGGTAAAATTCTTCTATTATTCTATTCTTTATTATTACATTGGAATATCCTATCGGTCTTGAATTTCGCTTTGACTCAGTTTCGTTATTCATTATTCTGCTTTAATATCCTGTATTGCGTGCATTCTACGCCTTTACCGGTTCCATTATTTATTATTCCGTATATATTATTACGTCGAAATATCCTATGTCGTGCGTTTACGCCAAACTGGTTCCATTATTTATTATTACATTGGGAATAATCATGCATGCATGGTCTCTCTATCGCATGCATGTCAATCCTTCATTATTCCATTCTTTATTATTACATTGGAATAACTCGTACATGTGGATTACCACATGCATGGTGAATGATCCTTTGTATTCATTCCTTATTAAATTATGGAAATGATCGTATCGTGGATTACTGCATGGCGAGTGAAAATCCATTTGCGCTTTCATATATTCGTTATTATACTCGATTGATTAAAAAGTTTGGCTTCTATACTCCATGAAATTAGTGGAATATCCTTGATATTTGTGCTTCATCCAGTATCTTTTCATGGAAATATTCTTCTAAGCATTCTTGAATTTTACTCTACAAAGAAGTATCATGTTGACAATTTGGACATTATTGAGTTCAGGATAAATTAACTTATAAATCTTTAAAATTTATTCTTGAACTTGTTTTATTGAATTATTATGTCATTGTCATGATGAGTTATGCTGGTTATTATGTGAAAACATGAAAGTTTCTTAGAAATCACAAAGGGTTGAAAATCAGATTTTGGTGAAAATAGAACATGAAATTCAACTGACCATATCTCCTATTATATTTTGAATTTTTGAGTGTGGTCTAGTTCTAGAGTTAGATCTATGAGTTATATAACTTATCCAAGTGGAATCACTGGAAAAGGTATTGTAGATTTTCGTGTGGACTGATTTTAGCAAAGGAGTCAAAAACTGCCAATTTCGAAAAAGGCTACTGCCCATATATTTGAAGGGGCTTTTTCGGCCACTTAATTTATGAGAAAACTTCTGACCTTTTGGGACATGAAAGTATATGGTATAAGGTACCTCCTGTCCAAAAATGAGCTCATTCTGACTTAAAATGAGCAAGTTATGACCATTTCAATATTTAGGTTTTTTCGACGAAAAACACTATAACTGGAGTTCTATAACTCTGATGACCATGAAATTTAAACTGGAAGCTCACATTAACATGTGTAAGATCATGCCAAGATTTGGGAATTTATGGAGTTAAACTTGAGGTAGCTAATTTCTTAAGGAATTAATTAGAAATTGATTTTTGAAAAATAGTAAATGAATTTAAAAATATCGAGAAAAATATATGTTCATTATGGGACTATATTCTGCTAAATTCCAGAAAAGAAATATTTTTGGGACTGATTTGGTATTTTTCATGAAAATGGTTTAGTTACGAACATATGAGTTAAATATGTTATGTGAGTAACAAAGTTGGAAAATAGGATTTTATGGCTTGGAAATCCTATATAAGGTATATGCAGATTTTTTTATAAGGGATTTGATCATTGGTGATGAAATCTTATAAGTATGGCATTTTTGAATGATTAAATGCATTATTTGGTAAAGTGTAAACAATTGAAATAAATTATTTATAAGTTTAAGAAGTGATTAAAATATTGTTATGATATTAATAATATTAGATTATGAGTGATTGATAATATTTGGATAAATTTAAAGTCTTGAATAATTATCCTTGTTTTCGTTTGATTAATGCTTATATCATTGGCATCATCCTCATGCTTATATGGTGATGAAAGTTATCTTTGGCTTACGTGCGAAGATGGACTGTTGATTATTGAGTTGTATATCTTTGGCTTACGTGTAAAGATGGATTGTTGAGTATTGGTTTTATTGTTGTATATCTTTGGCTTACGTGCAGAGATGGACTTGGTATGATTATGACTATGGATTATTCGGTATAGTCATGATCATTGATAATTTAATGAATATCCTTGGTCCGTAGTGCAAGGATGATTCGATGATGTGGTTTATTTATTAAGCTGAGTATCAGCGATAAAAATTGATGAAAACATTTTTAAATCATAGAAGATAGTAGATATTATGCTCTACTTGACTCTTCTAATGGATTGCTTATTCCGCTGCAGTTAAACTTGATGTTTATTGTATTTTATCAGTTTAACATTGTTGAAGACTATTGATAATTTATTCTGTATTATCTTAGTCATGATATTTCTTATAGGGCTAGTTGTGCTTACCCTTTCTTTCACTGTTCTCTTCAGGAAATGAGAATATAGCTGGGACGAGTCGGGGAAAGGAGTGACGGTTCAGAAGATAGCATTAGTAGTCCTCACTATTCTGTTAAATAGTGTGACAATAAATGTAATGAAGACTCCTTTGAGTGTGGATATTGTCTAGATGACAATATTCCTACTAGAACTCTCAGTTTATGTATTGTCGTATATTACACGACGGTTGTATAATTAAGTTTGTATTTGTATTCTGTACCATGTATTTGGCGACTCAAGATGGGTGATGTATACCTATTTTGGGGGCGTCACAGCGGGGTTTATCTCAAGGTGTCTAACTGGTCAACGAGTCAAGGCGGAGCATCAAGTGCCAAAATGTCCATTGCAACCACTTGAAATTCCAAAATGGAAGTGGGAGCACATTACCATGGATTTCGTTACTGGTCTTCCCAAGGTTTCTCAAGGCATATATGCGATTTGGGTCATTGTTGATTGATTGACCAAGTCTGCTCATTTCTTACCGATACGAGAAACTTATACACTTGAACGTCTTCTTAGTATGTACATAAATGAGATCGTAAGATTGCATGGTATGCCAGTATCCATAGTTTCTGATCGAGACCCAAGATTCACTTCAAGATTTTGGGTTAGTTTACAAAAAGCTATGGGCACGGATTTACCATTTAGTTCAGCATATCATCCTCAAACGGGCGGGCAGTCGGAAAGGACTATTCAAACTCTTAAAGATTTATTAAGACTATGTGTCCTTGACTTCAAGGGAAGTTAGGACAAGTTCTTACCATTGGTGGATTTTTCCTACAATAGTAGTTATCAAGCAAGTATTGGCATGGCTCCCTTTAAGGCGTTGTATGGAAGAAAGTGTCATTCTCCAGTATGCTGGGATGATGTGGGTGAAGCAACATTGTTAGGACCGGAGTTGGTACGTATGACTACGGAAAAGATTCAAATGATCCGACAACGTATAAAAACCTCACAAGATCGATAAAAGAGTTATGCTAATCTTCATCGAAAGGACGTGAAATTCAATATTAGAGATCATGTGTTGTTACGTGTTGCTCAATGAAAAGGAGTTACGAGATTTGGAAAGAGAGGAAAGCTCAATCCTCGATTCATTTGTCCATTTTTAATCCTCGATCAAGTAGGAACTGTGGCCTATAGACTCGCCTTACCGCCAAGTATGTCTCATGTTCATAACGTTTTTCACATATCTATGTTACGTAAATATGTGAAAGACCTGAACCACATTATTGAATTAGAACCAGACGAGATAGAGGAAGATTTAACATATGAAGAGGTACCTGTTAAAATCTTGGATAAGAAGGATCATATTCTATGCTCCAAAGTTATACCTCAAGTCAAAGTTTTGTGGAGAAACCACGATGTGGAAGAAATGACCTGAGAGTTAGAATCTGAGATGAAGTCAAGATATCCTCACCTCTTCGATATACCAGGTACGTACCCTAAATTTGAGGACAAAATTTCATAAGAAGGGGATGTTGTAAGACCCCAACTTTTATGAATAAAGAATAATTTTCTCGAAATATATTTTGAATATTATGGTGTGGATTTGATATAATGTTATAGTTGTGGGTAATATTTACAAATTTTGCAAAGTAAGCAAGTGGTTATATAATATTCGATTGGTGGGGAATATTCGTTTTAACGGGGAATATTAAATGCGATGGCACAATCATTAGTGGAGCCCACAACGGAAGTTTTATGTCGTAGTTAGAAAATGATGTAATTATATTTTATATAAAATAACGGCGAAAGTGTTACCGTTAAAACTGTTGAACTACCCTAGTAAAAAAGTACATGTCTGATGTCTGGCATTGCATGCGTAGTAGCACACACAGTATTGATTATTGATGCTTGCATGAGAAGTCACTCAGATTATACTCAATTATTGCTACGATGAATTGTTGCATCATATCTCTCATATTATTGATTCAATTATTGTCACAATATCATCTACATAATATATATTATTAAATTAATAATTGAGACGGCAATGTTATTCATATTATTATTTGCAATATTGACAATGTCTAAAAGTTCTGTCAAGGAGAGGTTTGGTCACCTAATTGCGCGCCAATAAGGAGAAATTCTTATCGGAAAGCCCCCTCTTTCCTGGGAACGACCTAGTTGTTAAATATTGTGAATTATAATATTAATGATGAATAAGTTCGTGTTGATTAAAGATGAAATTGAAAGTTCCATTGTGTTGGAGTTATTAGTGTTAGTGAAAATCGACATTTATTTCGATAATAATTAATGTCTGGAGGTTATATTGACCAATCGGGTATTCAACCAGATATATGAGCAATTAATTGCTATTAATTCACATGATTATAACTATTTGTTCACATGTGTGTACTATTGATTCACATTATTTACTATTAGGGGAGGTGGTGCAAGTTTGATAATACTTGTAGAACTAAATTAAAAATGAAGAAAAAGCGGAAGGTATTATACTGTAATATTTTGAGCCCCAAAACATGTAATTATCGAAACAATATTTTCCTATAAATAGAAGCTCATTCTTCCTTCATTTCTCACCAATTCACTAAA
The DNA here is from genome assembly GCA_020205615.1 of Panax quinquefolius. Classification (NCBI taxonomy): domain Eukaryota; kingdom Viridiplantae; phylum Streptophyta; class Magnoliopsida; order Apiales; family Araliaceae; genus Panax; species Panax quinquefolius. Next base: position 28,809,236 of record CM035157.1, read on the forward strand.
GCTATAGAGCAATTATTATAGAGAAAAATTGTAAAGAGAAAGAAGAAGAGAAGTATGCTACCTCACTATTCCAGTATCCAGTTTTTTCTAAGGTAAGGGGTATTATTCTTTCGTATTCATGAAGAGAGCTATTGTTATTCCATTTCTTATTATTCTGTTAGAATAACCTATATACGCGGACTACCGTATACATGGTGAAATTCTTCTGTTATTCCATTCTTTATTATTATGTTGGAATAACTTTTATCTATCTGATACCGCATACATGGTAAAATTCTTCATTATTCCATTCTTTATTATTATGTTGGAATAACTTTATCATAATGATACCGCCGCATACATGGTGAAATTCTTACATTATTCCATTCTTTATTATTATGTTGGAATATCACATGCATCAAGCATTACGCATGACACGGTTTCATTCTTTATTATTCTCATTGGAATATCGTATGCGTGTGTATTACGCATGACTGGTTCCATTATTTATTATTCTCATTGGAATAACCTATCTCATGCGGTCTATCGCATGCACAGTGAATTCTTATGTTATTCCATTCTTTATTATTACATTGGAATAACATGTATACATGTGGATTACCGCATGCATGGTGAATGATCCTTCAGATTCATTCTTTATTAAATTATGGAAATGATCTATCTACGTGGATTACTGCATGGCGGTGAAAATCCATTTTCGGTTTAGATATTCTATTATACTAAGTATGAGATATCATTTCTTTTGTACTCATCATGGAATATCATTTTCTTTGGTATTTTTTACGAGTTACTATTCACAGGTTACTATTCACCCAGTTACTATTCACTCTAGTATTATTCACTCGGATATTCGGGGCACTTTTCGTGTCGAAGTACTATTCACGAGTTACTATTCACAGGTTACTATTCACCCAAATTACTATTCACCCGAATATTATTCACTCAGGTATTTGGGGTACTTTTCATGTCGGGGTACTATTCATGAGGTACTATTCCCGAAGTACTATTCACAGGGTATTATTCACGGGGTACTATTTACCCGAAAAATATATTTCTTTTTTGTCCAAATTATTTTTGGTACATGAATATTATTCTTAAATTTTACTCTACAAATCAGTATCATGTTGACAATTTGAACGTTATTAATTTCTGGATAAATTAAATTATAAATCTTTAAAATTTATCCTTAAACTTGTTTTATTGAATTATTATGTAATTGTCATCATCCTCATGCTTATATTGTGATTAAAGTCATCTTTGGCTTACGTGCATAGATGGACTTGGTATGATTATGACCAGGGATTATTCGGTACAATCATGACCGTAATGTAACGAATGATGTGGTAAAAGTCCTCATTGGCCTGTAGTTCATTGATGGATAGTTATTGGTATGATTATGACCAGGGATTATTCAGTATAATCATGACCATTGATGATTACATGAATATCCTTGGTCGTGGTGCAGGGATTATTCGTTTTTATTTATTAAGCTGAGTCTCAGCGATAAAGTTGATGAAAAACTTTTTAAATCATAGAAGATAGTAGATTTTATACTCTACTTGACTCTTCTAATGGATTGCTTATTTTCGCTGCAGTTGTTGATCTAAAACTTGTTGTCTATTGTATTCTATCGGTTGTTATCTTTGTTGAAGGCTAAGGATAATTTATTCTACATTATCTTAGTCATAATATTTCTTACTGGGCTGGTTGAGCTCACCCTTTCTTTCATTGTTCTCTTCAGGAAATGAGAATATAATTGGGACGAGTAGGGGAATAGAGTGATGGTCCAGGATAAATGGCTTTAGTAGTCCTCACTATTCTACGGAATAATGTGATAATAATTGTAATGAGGACACCATTGAGTGTGGATATTGTCTAGATGACAATATTCTTGTTTAAACTCTCAGCTATGTTTTATCGTATTTTACACGACTGTTGTATAATTAAGTTGTATTTGAATTTATGTACCATGTATCTGGCGACTCAAGATGGGTGATGTATACCTGTTTTGGAGGCGTCACACGAATAATCCCTGGTCATAATCATACCAACAACTGTCCATCAATGAACTACAGTCCAATGAGGACTTTGACTGCATCATTTGTAATATTACGGGTCATGATTATACCGAATGATCCCTGGTCATAATCATACCAATCAACAGTTCATCTATGCACGTAAGCCAAAGATGACTTTCATCACAATATAAGCATGAGGATGGTGACAATGATATAAGCATTAATCAAACGAAATCAAGGATAAATATTAAAGACTTTAAATTTATCCAGAGTTAAAAAATATCCAAATTGTCAACATGATACTGTTTTGTGGAGTAAAATTCAAGAATAATATTCATGTATCAAAAATAATTTGGACAGAAAAGAAATATATTTTTCGGGTGAATAGTACCCCGTGAATAGTACCTTGTGAATAGTACTTCGGAAATAGTACCTCATGAATAGTACCCTGACATAAAAAGTTCCCCAAATACCCGAGTGAATAATATTCGAATGAATAGTAATTGGGTGAATAGTAACTCGTGAATAGTATTTCGGCATGAAAAGTGCCCCGAATACCCAAGTGAACAATATTTGAGTGAATAGTAATTGGGTGAATAGTAACCCATAAAAAGTAACTCATGAATAGTATTCCGGGATGAAATTATCAATAATTATCAAGAAAGCTCAGAATAATATTTCCATGAAAAGATACTGGATGAAGCGCAAATATCAAGGATATTCTACCAATTTCATGGAGTATAGAAGCAATACTTTAACAGAATGAGGGTATAATCAGGAATATGAAACGAAATAATATTACTCACATACTACAGAGTATGGAAGAAAATATTATTTCAACGAATACTGAAAAATATAATATCCCTTACCTCAGAAGAAGACTGGATACTGGAATAGTGAGGTAGCAGACTTCTCTTCTTCTTTCTCTATAGCTTCTCTCTCTATAGCTTCTCTCTCTATAATTTCTCTTGTGAGACTTAGTGAATTGGTGAGAATGAAAGAAGAATGAGCTTCTATTTATAAGAAAATATAGTTTCGATAATTGCACGTTTTGAGGCTCGAAATATTACAGTATAATACATTCATCTTTTCCATCATTTTTAATTTACTCCTGCAAGTATTATCAAACTTGCACCACCTCCCCTAATAGTATATCACGTGAATTAATAGTACATTCATGTGAATCAATAGTTCAATCATGTGAAAAATTAATTATAGTATAGTACCTTCATCTATACATCCATTTTTAATTTAGTCATGCAAGTATTATCAATCTTGCACCACCTCCCCTAATAGTACATGCATGTGAATCAATAGTACACACATGTGAATAAATAGTTATAAGCATGTGAATTAATAGAAATTAATTGTTCATTTATCCGATTAATTACCCGATTGGTCAATATAACTTCCAGACATCAATTATTATCAAAATAAATGTCGATTTCCACTAACACTAATAATCCCAACATAATGGAACTATCAATTTTATCTTTAATCAACACAAACTTATTCATCATTAATATTATAACTCACAATATTTAACAACCAGGTCATTCCCAGGAAAGAGGGGGCTTTCTGATAAGGATTTCTCCTTATTGGCGCCGCTTGATTAGGTGACCAAACCTCTCCTTGTGAACTTTCAGACATTGTCAATATTGCAAATAATAATATGAATAACTTTGTTGTCTCAATTATTAATTTAATAATATAACATATTATGCGATAATAATCTTGTGATAATAATTGAATCAATAATATGAGAGATATGATCAAAGAATTCTTCGTAGTAATAATTGAGTATAACGGAGTGACTTCTCACGTAAGCATCAATAATCAATACCGCAGTGCTACTACGCAACCACAGCATTATTCTTTACTTTTTACTACTGGGGGTAGTTCAACAGTTTTAATGGTAAAACTTTACGTAGTTATTTTTATAAAAAGATAATTTTGTCATTTTCTAACTACGACAATACTTCCATTGTGGGGTCCACCAATGATTGTGCCGTCATATGAATATTTCCTATTAAAATGAATATTCCCCGACCAATCGAATATTTTATAAAACTTGCTTACTTTGCAAAATTTGTAAATATTACCCACAACTATAACATTATATCATATCCACACCATAATATTCAAAAATATATTTCAAAAAAATTTAATCTTTATTCATAAAAGTTGGGGTCTTACACCCAGTACATAATTCAGTATGTACGACTTGTAATCTTAGGTTCAATTACTTGGTTAAACCTTAACTCTTCAATTTATCACATAATTCATTAATTACTAATAATATATATATATATATATATATATATATATATTCATACTTGGTACTTTAACACCACAATAAGACAAAAAAAATCACATTTTAACAGTCGTAACATTACTCTTTATCAACAATTATAGAATTGTATAATCAAAATAAATTTTCTGGCCAAAATTGCTAATCAAGGCCTGCAGAGCCCCAACCTTTGACTGGAATAACGCTATTGACTGAGACAAGACAAATACCTATAATCATGGCGCTAATCTTTGGAATTGTATTGCAGCGCGACATTGCGGTAAGAAGTACAATTCGAGTGCATGACAAGGTGTTCACGAAGAACACAAAACAAAGCTAAATTGGCCTACAAGCTACTTTCTAACAACCAATTAACACATATGAATTATATAAACCTCACAGAAACATAACTTAAGGTTTTTAACATATTTTTAACTATACACTACTAGAAAAACAAGAATACATGACGGAATCTTGTGACAGTTTTTAAAAACAATCACAAAAGATAGTAATTTATGATAGACTTTTTAAGCAATCACAAAATAATAGTATATATGATGGCTCTTAGTGATGACTAATCTTGCTATCAATGTATTATAATTGTGAGCCATATCAATCACACTAATTTTTTCACGCAAAATAAATTTTCTTTTTGTGACGCACTAAATCATCACTTATAAATATACCCTTTTCATGATTGCATTTAAGCTATCACTAATATTTTAATGTAAGAAATAATTAAAATAATATTTTATGACGGTCGTGACAATCATTAAAAAAAATAGATTTTTGTGACGACTTTTATTTGCAATTACAAAAAGAAGGTATTTTGTGATGGAATTTTCAAGCCATCACAAAATAATAAAATATATGATGTCTCTTAGTGATGACTAATTTTATCATCATTATAGAGTATTTGTGACTGCCATTGCAATCACCAAATCTTATGTGGAAGTAATTTTGTTTAGTAAGTCAACTCACATATGTTTCCTTGTATATTTTGTTTTAAAATTATAATCATGACATGGACTTTGGTATAGTGGTAATACTCGTTATTTAATTTGCAAATGGGAGAGGGTTCGAATCCTACAAGTATCATTTGATATAATTAATACAATGAAATAAATTATATGTAAATAGAGATTCACGTTTTTACATTTGATCCCTAAAGTCTTATTTTTTTGTGATGACTTTGAAAATCACAATAGATTACGTATTAATGTGATTGTATTAATCATCACAAAAGCACTAAGCGTTTGCGTGATTGCCAAAACCATCACGTAAAACCTTTCATGATGGGTGTATACATGACGACTATTGTGATGCTTAAAGCCATCAAGTAAACCTTTCGTGATGGTTTTCCTACTTTTTGTGATGGATTTTGGCCATCACAAATGACCATTTTTTTAGTAGTGATATAATCAACATAAACATCAACATTATAACCTTTAATTTCACTATTTCTACTATTTCTTCACCCTTTTGACATTCATAGTGAAATTCATTACTGTGAATTCATTTTTCAACCAAAACAGTTAATTTAAATTACTTTGTTTTCGTTTTTTCATGTATTTTCACAATCAATAGTCAATTTATACATTAACACATGAATTAAACATAAATTTTGATTCTAAACTAAGCCATATTCATACATATTTTCTTTGTAATATGATTTTCTCCATATGTATCATATTTACACGAATCAATTTACTCTAAATCATCTATACACCATATGATAACAATTTATATCAACAAATTATCATATAAAAATACATAATAAACAATTAATCTTTCACAACAAAATTTACAGAGAACTTTTGATAGAATAAAACTAAAAACTTTAAAAAAACTAAAATTATACATTTGATTGCTAGACGATATGAAAGACTTAAAAATATTCCCCCTTCTTCTAAATTCTCAAACTCACATAGAATCTCTCTTCCTCCTTCTCACTTTTCTCTCTTCTTTCTTCTTTCTTCTTTCTTTTCTTTCTTTCTCTTCTACTTTTACGTAATATAAACTGATATAATATAATATAACGTATACTTATAATACGTATTAATATATATATATATATATAACTGATGTCAGTTATATCATTGGAAAATCAAAATTCATAAGGCTTGTTTGGCTAAAACTACTTTAAAAATTAAAGACTTAAACCCTTAAGCCTTGTTTGGCAAAACTAAATTAAAAATAATAACTTTAATTAAATCCTTATGCCTTGTTTGGTAAAACTCATTTAAATTAAAGACTTAACATTCATTAAGCCTTGTTTGGCTAAACTGAATTAAACTCTTTTAATTTATTTTAATAACTCTTTTATAATATAGTTTATTGTCCCATTTTATTTAATTAAATTAAAAATAATAACAACTTATTAAATATGTTTGTCACATAATCACATTGCCACAAAATTATAATTTTATTTAACAAATTAACACATCACTTTAATTACTAAATTAAATTAAAATAACATTATAGCAAATCCTTTAATCCTCATCAATTCTCTAATTTAATTATTAAATTAAATTAGAATATTATCTTATAAATTTTAATTCCTTACTCTTTTATTTAATTAACTTCAAAACACCAAATTACCAATTATCACTTAATTAACAAATTAAGCTAATTCCTCAACTCATAAATTATTTATTTAACAAATAAATAGCAAATCAAATCAAACAAATATTTATTCAATAATTAACACATCAATTAAAATATTTATTTACTTCAATAAATATTTGAAATTACAATTAAAATTCTGGATTGTTACACTAGATCTATTCTAGTTGTATCAGCTAGATCGAATATGTTTAAATTTGTTAAATCAAATATGTTTTGAAAGTTGTTCCTAACCAATTGATTTGGTAAGGACTCTAGACTGAGAAAAAGAACAAATTTTATTAAAGCATTATATTGGAAAACAATTGTTGCTCATTTACTAAGTGTTTATGTATAATTCACCGGGTATGAAATGTTGATCCCCTCGATTACCAAAAAATTATTAAAAGGACCAGTTTAAATACTGACAACCTTAGTATATGTTCATGGTCATTCTAGACCACTCAGTATCTATTATTCAATTGTTCGAATATTCAATAATTGAAATTTAATTAATGTTCTTTCACAATCAAAATCCACTGTTGATCATTCAACGTTAAATTACTCTCTAATCATGATATATCTCCCTTGTATATAAACTTGCTAAGAAAATTAGTTGTTTATTCTTGCTATATCATGATGTTTATTTCAGCTACGCCCGAAGGTTCAAATAAGAAGGATAAAGGCAAGGGTAAGGTCCAGGAATAATTTGTGAAGAATGTGTAATTATTATATTATTTGATGTAATTACTTATGTAAACCTTTTGTAATATTAAAGGTATGTTTAAATTAAGGTTAAGAAGACCTTGGGATTATGTTGTAAGACTTTATTGTAATGAACAATGTATGTTTATTACTCCGCAAAAGTTATAGAATGCTTATGATGATGATGGACCATGAACATTGAATCCAAGGTTAGAGAACTCGGATTTGGGGGCGTCACACCCACTTTTGTGACAAATTCCTAGGGGCACAACTCTTCATACTCTTGAATGTCGTGCCAAACAAGCTTTGAGCAGTGTAATGATGTAATAACGAACTCAAACCAAGGAAAGAGGCAAGAACTTGTGAGGGTCTAGGAATGGTTTTCCTTGAATCCTCCATAACAAGAGAAGCTTTTTATAGGCCAAAAATAATGAGAAAATGATAAAAATTTAGCAAGAAAAGGTCAAGGCGGACGAAGGGGATCGAAAGAGGCACGAACATAGGTTTGGCCTCTTAGGGTTTGGCTCCCCTAGGATTCGACCCTCCCCCCTAGGGTTTGGCCCCTAAAGCATAGCCTCTCCAAATTCGTGTCGAGCTCTTTCAAAGTTTCCGACGATAAGATTGACTGACATGATGTTCGGACTTCGGATAAAGAAAGAAGAACGAAAAATGCATGGATTAAATAACAAAGACCTTCAAATAAGATATTTGAGACAGGTCTCAATGAGTCCCAAGGCAAAAAGCTTATGGAGGCATCTCGTTTTGGAAAATGGTTGAGGGATTGGATTGACAGCTATAAGAACATGACAATTTGGGCATTATTGGAGTAATTGAGGGTATTTTTGAAATTTCACATGAGGTCACATGCCAAGCACGTGACCCAGACATGTGTTAGACACATGATCACTTACCAGGAAATTCTATAAATATTCCCTCCATTTTAATAGAAAGAACTTTTGGATCGTCTCTAGACCCAAGACCTGGAGAAGGTTCTTTCTTTTAAGAGTTATGTCACGTGTTGTTAGAGTAATTGTCTATCTATTTTTCTCTACTCTTCAGTTCTTCAATCATCTTCGTACTATTCGTAAATTTCTCATTTCCTTAATTTATATAAAACCTTAATTCGAGTAAAGTATGATTTTCTTACATATACTATTAAATTTATAAATTTTATTCTTCATCGAAAAATATAAAATGACTCGTTACAATTAAGAATTGGATGAATCATTTTCTCTTATCCGTTCCGTTCTCTATTTTATTTTTTTACTAATCTCATTCATCTAATCAAAACGCCTCATAAGTTTATTCACATGCATGTATACATTTAAATGACTACTGGCCAAAATGATGAAAGTGTGATGAGTTATGATTCGATACGACCCTCACATATTCCTCTGGTTAGTTCGAGCAGGTAAATGGCCTTACAGAAATAAAGGGAACAAACTTGGAAGAAGCATGAAGGAATTAACGATAATTATTCCATAAATTTACCTAATTTGTCTACGTTATTCAAACCGACCTAACAAAAAATTAATTTTTTTATAGCCTAGTTTTTTCAATCATATGAAAGTTCGCCTAACAAATAATATCATAAACTGACTTTTAATATGGTCAGAATAATATTTATATTGTCAATTTAATATTAATTTTTGAAAAATAAATATGTATTTAGTTATACTTTTATGTTTGTATCAATGATAATTTGAATTTTCATAGACAAGTATTATTCTAATAGTATAATTATTGTTCTCGCATTATCAGAGACTATTTTTTGTAACTTTAAATTTTAATAAATTTCTTTTTACTCATAAAAATAAAATAAAATAAAAAATACAACTGCAACTCGATCCGACTTCATACGTCAAAAGTCATTGCTCCTTTACTATAAATGACCAAATGAATAGTTAGATTATAACTTTTTATAAGGTATTAAGGTCTTAGGCGTTCCATCTATTCATTATAGCTGTAATCAAGGAAAAATGTCTTGTTTAATTATGATATATTGACTTTATTTCTATATGTTCCCTCAGGCTCAGGCTGCATTGCCATCTTAATTTGAATCCACGCATATACAACTATGCTTAGTGCGTGTTAATCATAATAAGTATTAAAAATAAAACTAAATGAGAAATGATTATGGGCACTAGACATCGTATTTAAATTAGTTAAAGTAAAAATGTACTCTCTATCCACAAAAGAGTCCCATAAAAAACTAAAAATAAATAAGCAAAAAATTATTCTGTAAAACAAGTTCTCTTTTTATTGATGTATAATATTATAAAATAATACAATCTCTAAATTTATGATCATAATTTAATTATTATGTCATCACTATTGAACTAATAACTTATTCTTTTAAGTAAACATAGAACTAAAATAAATCATTAATATTTTTGAATTTTGTAAATGAAATCTTTTGTAGAACGGATCGAGTATATTTTAGCTTTAGAGAGCGTATTATGTCTTTTAAACGTATTTTATGTGGAAAAATAAAATTTTGTAGTGTCAATTTTCTCACCAAACATAAAATTAACATTTGGAACTAACTAGTTTTTTGGAAAAAGACAATGCTAAAATAAAATAGAAAGAAATTGTCTAGATTAATTGTATGACTATGTCTAATCCAAATTGAGTTGGCATCTTCTTGCATGACAACTTAACTTTTTTATCATCTCTCTTAAAAAATTATATATGGATCCATTCACAAAAATTGCCAGTTGGGTCTAAGCAATTATTTAATTTTAGTTATAGCTTACATGATTAAAATATTGACATTTCATTGAGAAAAAATTGACCAATATATATATATATTAGTTGAGTGTACATAATTATTTATATTAAATGAAGTTGTTGATACCTATATTTGGCTAGATTAAGCTAGAGTTTAGCCATGTGGCAGAGCTAGAAGTTGCCACTTAATTTTAAGCTGTCATTTTCTTTTCAAATCCTGGAGATCTCTTCCACATAAATTTATAGACTTGTGAGGTCTTATTTTTCACAGAGCCTTGTAGTTTTAATTTTACATGTTTAAACATATATTAATAGTTAATTTAAAAGGGCTAGGCCATTTTAATATGTTATTATTTTTGGTCTATTTACTATTACAAGTTTGATAGCCCATGCCTAGTACATGTAACTTTTTTCCACATAATTTTGATAATTTTTATTGATAATATATATATATATATATATATATATATAATGTTGAATATAATTTGTATTAGAATCATATTTACAAATTTATATTATGTTAAAAAGAAATAAATAGAAAAGTTGATACTAATGCCTGACTTTTCTTTTGGTTTATTCTAAGATTCTTGCATGCATATATATACATATATGAAATTATAATTATATTCATTGTATTTGAATATTTATTATTATTATTATTATTTATTATTATTATTATTATTTTTATTATTATTATTATTATTATTTGTATTTGAAAATTATAATATAATTAAATTACTCTCGAAATGACCAACCAAATTAATTTTGATAAAATTTTCAATTGTGTTATTATATATAAGTATATATATATTTTTCTTCATTTTCCGTCAATTTTCTAAGTTCCAAATATACTAGGTCATGTTGGTAAGGTTTATGTAGGGTTTATTTGTTAATATTGCATGCGCGCCACAACACTAGGATTGAGGAATTGAGTGCGCCTCACATTAATTCCACTTGATTCACAAGAACCAAACTGCAGCTGCCCGCCTCCACTGCTGCTGCTGCTTGATTTTTGATTCACGGACACTAATGTTTATGGCTTTCTAAAGACCTTTTGCATAGTGCATATTCTCTTTGTAGTTGGAGAAAAGAGTAGTACTATTTCTTTGTTATTTTACAGAAGAAAAAAATATGGTATTCCCTCGTTTCCAATATGATAGAGGTTTTAGGTTTTAGCACATGATTTAAGGTAGTGCATGCTTATTCTAACTGGAGTACTATTTTATCACTAAATGTAGTATGAAAATGACAACAGATCCTGCAATTAATATACAGCCATGTAGCAATAATAAAGGTTGTAACATTGGGAATAAGTGAAGGAAAACTATCATTAAGAACTGTTTGGAAAATAACACTTCTTATTTACCTAAAAAACCTCAAAACGATTACTACTCCATCTGTTCCTAAAAGATTGTCATTTTAAAAGAAAAAATTTATAAGACTCCAACTTTTATGAATAAAGATGAATTTTCTATAATTATCATTTTTGAATATTATGAAATAAATTTGATATAATGTTATAGTTGTGGGTAATAGTTATAAATTTTACAAAGTACGCAAGTTGTTATATAATATTCGATTGGTCGGGAAATATTCATTTTAACAGGGAATATTCGTACGACGACACAATCATTGGTGGACCCCACAAAGGAATTATTGTCGGATTGAGTAAACAACAAAAATATTTTATAAAAATAACGGCGGAAGTTTTATCGTTAACTGTTGAAACACCCGGTGTTAAAAAGTGCGAGGAATCTTGAATGCGTGGTTGCATAGTAGCACGGTATTGATTATTGATGCTTACGTGAAAGTCACTCGGGTTTGTTCAATTATTGCTTCAAAGAATTCTTTGCAAGTATCTCACGTTAATTGATTCAATTATTTTCGATATTTTATATATTATTAAATCAATAATTGAGATGACAAAGTTATTAATATTATTATTTGCAATATTAACGATATCTAGAAGTTACATCGATGAGAGGTTTGGTCACCTAATTGCGGCGCCAATGATAGAAATCTTTATTGGAAAGCCCTCTTTCACGAAACGACACGGTTGATTAATATTGTGAATTATAATAATGATGATAAATGTTGTTAAATATATTGAGGTGTCTTTTTATGAAGTCGCAGAGTTTATATATATATATATATATATATATATATATATATATATTTTGTTTTAATAGTATTATTAATGTAATAAAACAGAAAAGCTTTTTATATAAACCAGAATACTTTTATAAAGTTATTTATTTTATTAGACAATAATTAGAATATATTATATTTTATTATACATAGTGTTTGCATAGTGCCTGCATAGTGTTTGCATAGTAAAATTGTGACGCCCCCAAAATAGGTATACATAACCTATTCTGAGTCATCAAATACATGGTACAGAATACAAATACAATCTTAAATATACAACATGAGTTGTGAGTTTTAATACAAATATTATCTTCTAGACAGTATTCAAACTCAAAATATGTCCTCAATACATTTGTTGTCACACTATTTAACAGAATAGTGAGGACTACTAATGCTATCATCTGGACTGTTACTCCGTTTCCCGACTAGTCTCGACTACGTTCTCATTTCCTGAAGAGAACAGTGAAAGAAAGGGGGTGAGCTCAACTAGCCCAGTAAGAAATATCATGACTAAGATAATGCAGAATAAATTATCCTTAGCCTTCAACAGTATAAAAACTGATATAATATAATAGACAACAAGTTTAACTGCAGCGGAATCAACAATTCATTAGAAGAGTCAAGTAGAACATAATGTTTACTATCTCCACTAGATTAAAAGCCCATCGTTGATATTTTATTCATGTAATACTCATCAACAGTTCTTTGTTATACTTAAGACAAATAGAACTTTCATCACTTGTCTTCACCTGAACCACCAAAGATGTTAGTTAAATTCACAATTCATATTTATAAAAAAATATGAATTAACAGTTCCTTCTTGCCACAAAGGCTTAATAGAATGTTTACTCAATATCCTTACCCCAAAGGCTGAAGATATTCAAATGTAATAACAATGATCATACCAGTCAGTTGTCTATATTTGCACTACGGGCCAAAGATATTCAACTATAAAATCAATGGTCATGATCATACCAATCAATTGCCTGTCAGTGCACTACGGCCAAAGACATTCAACTGTTAACCAATGGTCATGATCCTGCCAATCACATCATTGAATTATCCATGCTCTACGGCCAAGGATATTCGTTAGTATCAGTAGTAGTCATGATCATGTCATACACCTGTCCATCTTCGCACTACAGGTCAAAGCTATCAAACAACAGATCATCTTTGCACTACAGGCCAAAGATATTCAATAACATATCATCTTTGCACTATAGGCCAAAGACATACAACTGTAAAACCAATATCAACAGTATAATAAAGAATGGAATAATAAAAGAATTTCACCATCTATGCAGTACTTCGCATAGACAGGTTATTACAACATAATAAAAAAAGAATGGAATAATACTAGAATTTCACCATGTATACAGTACTTCGCATAGACAGGTTATTCCAATATAATAATAAAGAATGGAATAATAGAAGAATTTCACCATGTATGCGGTAGATTTCTATAAACAAAGTTATTCCAACATAATAATAAAGAATGGAATAATAGAATAATTTCACCATGTATGCGGTACTTGGCGTAAAATGAGTTATTCAACATAATAATAAAGAATGGAATAATAGAAGAATTTCACCATGTATGCGATTACTTAATAAACAAAGTTATTCTAACATAATAATAAAGAATGAAATAATAGAAGAATTTCACCATGTATGCGGTACTTCGCATAAACAGGTTATTCCAACATAATAATAAAGAATGGAATAATAGAAGAATTTCACCATGTATGTGGTACTTCGCATAAACAGGTTATTCCAACATAATAATAAAGAATGGAATAATAGAAGAATTTCATCATGTATGCGGTACTTCGCGTAAACAGGTTATTCCAACATAATAATAAAGTATGGAATAATAGAAGAATTTCACCATGTATGCGGTACTTCACATAAACAGGTTATTCCAACATAATAATAAAGAATGGAATAATAGAATAATTTTACCATGTATGCGGTACTTCGCATAAACAGGTTATTCCAACATAATAATAAAGAATGGAATAATAGAAGAATTTCACCATGTATGCAGTACTTCGCATAAACAGGTTATTCTAACATAATAATAAAGAATGGAATAATAGAAGAATTTCACCATGTATGCGGTACTTCGCATAAACAGGTTATTCCAACATAATAATAAAGAATGAATAATAGAAGAATTTCACCATGTATGTGGTACTTCGCATAAATAGGTTATTCCAACATAATAATAAAGAATGGAATAATAGAAGAATTTCATCATGTATGCGGTACTTCGCGTAAACAGGTTATTCCAACATAATAATAAAGAATGGAGTAATAGAAGAATTGAACCATGTATGCGGTACTTCGCATAAACAGGTTATTCCAACAAAATAATAAATAACGGAACCAGGTCCAGCGTAAAACGTACAGACAGGATATTCCAACAGAATAATAAAGAATGGAATAACAACATAAATCACCATGCATGCGATACCAGCGTAGAAAAGTTATTCAACGAATAATAAATAATCGGAACCAGGTCCCACAAAACACACGTATATGATATTCCAATGTAATAATAAAGATTTTAACCAGTCCGGCCAGGCGTAAACGCGTCTGAACGAGGATATTTCAATGAATAATAAAGAATGGAATAACAACGAGAATTTCACCATGTATGCGGTTGCTTAGCATGATAAAGTTATTCAAAAGAATAATAAATAATAGAATAACAGAAGAATTTCACCAAGTATAGGGTAGACCGCGTATACAGGTTATTCCAACAGAATAATAAAGAATAGAATAACATAAGTTCTTTTCTTGAATATATAAAAAAAATACCCCTTACTATAATAATAATATCCCTTACCTTATAAAGAAGAGTACTCCGACGGGTAGGGCGGGATATACTTGAAGAAAACTTGCACTACGCTCAAAGCTTTCTTAAACTCTAAAGAAATACGCTCAAGATTATAGAAGAAAAATTCCTTCTACAGTTTCTCTCTCTAGAGTTTTAGTGAATTCGTAAGAAATAATGAAGAAATGAGCTTCTATTTATAGGAGAATGGACTAAATAGTAAATGAGACAATCAAATCCTTCCTAGGAAAGGAAAAGTTTCCTGTTTTATTACTAATAATAAAACAAAACTTAGACAACCAGATCCTTCTTAGGAAAGAGAAGTTTCCTGTTTTATTACTAATAATAAAACAAAACTAATAAAATATAATTATATATATATATATTACCCTTTCCTGCAGGCAAACATTAAAACCATCTGTGACAACTGATTTACTATTATAATTTCAACCAACGGTCTGAAAAATTAGCACATCTCTTCATGGAATAATATTGTACTCAAAAATGATTTGGACCGAAAAGAAATATATTTTTTGGGTGAATAGTACTTCGGGAATAGTACCCCGTGAATAGTACCCTGACACGAAAAATACCTCAAATATCCGAGTGAATAATATTCGGGTGAATAGTAATTTGGGTTAATAGTAACCGTGAATAGTAACTCATGAATAATACTCCGACACAAAAAGTGCCCCACATACCCGAGTGAATAATATTCGGGTGAATAGTAATTTGGGTGAATAGTAACCCGTGAATAGTAACTCATGAATTGTACTCCGACACAAAAAGTACCCCAAATACCCAAGTGAATAATACTAGATTGAATAGTAACCGGGTATTTTATGACAACTTGTCTACTTTGAAATTTTTTCACATATCACCCTTAACTTTTAACCTTTTATCAAATTAACCATTTACTAAATAGAATAATTATAAAAAAAATTAAATAATTTAATTTCATAAAATTCGGAGTCTCACAATCTCCCCTCCTTAAGAAATTTCGCCCTCGAAATTTACGTACGTACCTGATATTCGAAGAGATGAGAATACCTTGCTTTCTTTTTGGATTGTACCTTCCCGGTTATTTCCTCTCTATCATGATTTTCCCATTTCTCATCTCCTGTATTTCAGATATCATTCTAGAATATAGTTTTAAACTAAGGGTTAATTAACAAATCACATATTATGCCTATACTCTGACCGACCAATCAAATACCAAATAAACTTAGGTAGGTTATACTAGCGAAGGAATTCCCCGTCTCTCCCCTCCTAGTTCTTGTCTCACATCTCAGCCAGGGATCATATCCCTAAGCTTTGATACCAACTGTGACGCCCCCAAAATAGGTATACATCACCTATTCTGAGTCACCAAATACATGGTACAGAATACAAATACAATCTTTAAATATACAACATGAGCTGTGAGTTTTAATATAAATATTATCTTCTAGACAGTATTCAAACTTAAAATAAGTCCTCAATACATTTGTTGTCGCACTATTTAACAGAATAGTGAGGACTACTAATGCTATCATCTGGACCGTTACTCCGTTCCCCGACTAGTCCCGACTACGTTCTCATTTCCTGAAGAGAACAGTGAAAGAAAGGGGGTGAGCTCAACTAGCCTAGTAAGAAATATCATGACTAAGATAATGCAGAATAAATTATCCGTAGCCTTCAACAGTATAAAAACTGATATAATATAATAGACAACAAGTTTAACTACAGCGGAATCAGCAATCCATTAGAAGAGTCAAGTAGAACATAATGTCTACTATCTCCTCTAGATTAAAAGTCCATCGTTGATATTTTATTCATGTAATACTCATCAACAGTTCTTTGTTATACTTAAGATAAATAGAACTTTCATCACTTGTCTTCACCTGAACTACCAAAGATGTTAGTTAAATTCACAATTCATATTTATAAAAAAATATGAATTAACAGTTCCTTCTTGCCACAAAGGCTTAATAGAATGTTTACTCAATATCCTTACTCCAAAGGCTGAAGATATTCAAATGTAATAACAATGATCATACCAATCAGTTGTCTATCTTTGCACTGCAGGCCAAAGATATTCAACTATAAAATCAATGGTCATGATCATACCAATCAATTGCCTATCTGTGCACTTCGGCCAAAGACATTCAACTGTTAACTAATGCTCATGATCCTTCCAATCACATCATTGAATTATCCATGCACTACGGCCAAGGATATTCGTTAGTATCACGAGTGGTCATGATCATGTCATACACCTGTCCATCTTCGCACTACAGGTCAAAGCTATCAAACAACAGATCATCTTTGCACTACAGGCCAAAGATATTCAATAACATATCATCTTTGCACTATAGGCCAAAGACATACAACTGTAAAACCAATATCAACAGTATAATAAAGAATGGAATAATAAAAGAATTTCACCATCTATGCAGTACTTCGCATAGACAGGTTATTACAACATAATTAAAAAAAAGAATGGAATAATACAATAATTTCACCATGTATGCAGTACTTCGCATAGACAGGTTATTCCAACATAATAATAAAGAATAGAATAATAGATGAATTTCACTATGTATGCGGTATTTCGCATAAACAGGTTATTCTAACATAATAATAAAGAATGAAATACTAGAAGAATTTCACCACGTATGCGGTATTTCGCATAAACAGGTTATTCCAACATAATAATAAAGAATGGAATAATAGAAGAATTTCACCATGTATGCGGTACTTCGCATAAACAGGTTATTTCAACATAATAATAAAGAATGGAATAATAGAAGAATTTCACCATGTATGCGGTACTTCGCATAAACAGATTATTCCAACATAATAATAAAGAATGGAATAATAGAAGAATTTCACCATGTATGCGGTACTTCGCATAAACAGGTTATTCCAACGTAATAATAAAGAATGGAATAGTAGAAAATTTTCACCATGTATGCGGTACTTCGCATAAACAGGTTATTCCAACATAATAATAAAGAATGGAATAATAGAAGAATTTCACCATGTATGCGGTACTTCGCGTAAACAAGTTATTCCAACATAATAATAAAGAATGGAATAATAGAAGAATTTCACCATGTATGCGGTACTTCGTATAAACAGGTTATTCCAACATAATAATAAAGAATGGAGTAATAGAAGAATGTCACCATGTATGCGGTACTTCGCATAAATAGGTTATTCCAACAGAATAATAAATAAAGGAACCGGTCCGGTAGTAAACGCATGCAGACGGGATATTCCAACGAGAATAATAAAGAATGGAATAACAACATAAATCACCATGCATGCGGTATCTTAGCGATAGTCGAAGTTATTCCAACGAAATAATTAATAACGGAACCAAGTCCGTAAAAGCGCCTGAACGGGATATTCCAATGAAATAATAAAGATGTAACCCGTCCCACGTAAAACGTCACATGACGGGATATTCTAACAGAATAATAAAGAATGGAATAACAACAGAATTTCACCATGTATGCGGTACTTCGCATAGACAGGTTATTCCAGCAGAATAATAAATAATGGAATAACAGAAGAATTTCACCAATTATAGGCTAGACCGCGTATACAGGTTATTCCAACAGAATAATAAAGAATAGAATAACAGAAGTTCTCTTCATGAATATAAAAAAAAATACCCCTTACTATAATAAATTACCTTATAAAGAAGAGTACTCCGACGGGTAGGGCGGGGAAATACTTAAAGAAAACTTGCACTACGCTCAAAGCTTTCTTAAACTCTAAAGAAATACGCTCAAGATTATAGAAGAAAAATTCCTTCTACAGTTTCTCTCTCTAAAGTTTCAGTTAATTCGTAAGAAATAATGAAGGAATGAGCTTCTATTTATAGGAGAATGGACTAAATAGTAACTGAGACAATCAGATCCTTCCTAGGAAAGGAAAAGTTTCCTGTTTTATTACTAATAATAAAACAAAACTTAGACAACCAGATCCTTCTTAGGAAAGAGAAGTTTCCTATTTTATTACTAATAATAAAACAAAACTTAGATAACCAGTTCTTTCTTAGGAAAGAGAAGTTTCCTGTTTTATTACTAATAATAAAACAAAATTAATAAAATATAATTATATATATATATATATATATTACCCTTTCCTGCAGGCAAACATTAAAACCATCCGTGACAACTGATTTACTATTATAATTTCAACCAACGGTCTGAAAAATTAGCACATCTCTTCATGGAATAATATTGTACTCAAAAATGATTTGGACCAAAAAGAAATATATTTTTTGAGTGAATAGTACCCCGTGATTAGTACTTTGGGAATAGTACCCCGAAACGAAAAATATCCCAAATACCAGAGTGAATAATATTCGGGTGAATAGTAATTTGGGTGATTAGTAACCCGTGAATAGTAACTCGTGAATAGTACTCTGACACAAAAAGTGTCCCACATACCCGAGTGAATAATATTCGGGTGAATAGTAATTTGGGTGAATAGTAACCCGTGAATAGTAACTCGTGAATAGTACTCCGACACAAAAAGTGCCCCAAATACCCGAGTGAATATTACTAGAGTGAATAGTAACCGGGTATTTTATGACAACTTGTCTACTTTGAAAATTTTTCACATATCACCCTTAACTTTTAACCTTTTATCAAATTAACCATTTATTAAATAGAATAATTATAAGAAAGTTGAATACTTTAATTTTATAAAATTCGGTGTCTCACAAAAATCTTTTTATATAAAACAGAATACTTTTATAAAGTTATTTGTTTTATTAGACTATAAATAGAATATATTATATTTTATTATGCATAGTGTTCGCATAGTACTTGCATAGTATTTTGTATAGTAAAATCTTTTTATATAAAACAGAATACTTTTATAAAGTTATTTATTTTATTAGACTATAAATAGAATATATTATATTTTATTTAAAAGATGTTGTTTAATTAGAATATTTTATTTATACTGCATAGTAAATCAATATGGACCGTCCGTTTAAAAGTAAATCAATCTGGACCGTTCATGACTTAGTTACTATTCAGTCCATTCTCCTATAAATAGAAGCTCATTCCTTCATTATTTCTTACGAATTCACTGAAACTCTAGAGAGAGAAACTATAGAGAGAAAGAAGAAAAGTATTATGCTACTTCATTACTCCTATATACAGTTCTTCTAAGGTAAGGGATATTATTTGTTGTACTCGTAAGGGGTATTATTTCTTTTGTATTCATGAAGAGAACTTCTGTTATTCCATTCTTTATTATTACATTAGAATAACTTTTGTATCTGCTGCAATACCCTATACATGGTGAAATTCTTCTATTATTCCATTCTTTATCATTGTGTTGGAATAACCTGTCTATGCGAAGTACCGCATACATGGTAAAATTCTTCTGTTATTTTATTCTTTATTATTATGTTGGAATAACTTTTCATGCATCAATCGCATACACGGTGAAATTCTTTTATTATTCCATTCTTTATTATTCTGCCGGAATATCCCGTCTGTGCATTCTGGCACGACTTGGTTCCGCTCTTTATTATTCTGTTGGAATATCCTGCATCATTTAATTACGCTCGACACGGTTCCGTTATTTATTATTACTGTTGGAATAACTTTTCTGCGGCGGTTTATCGCATACCGTGATTTCTTTTGTTATTCCATTCTTTATTATACTCGATTAAGTTAAAGTTTTAACTTCTATACTCCATGAAATTAGTGGAAGATCCTTGATATTTGCGCTTCATCCAGTATCTTTTCATGAAAATATTCTTCTGAGCATTCTTGAATTTTACTCTACAAAGAAGTATCATGTTGACAATTTGGACGTTATTACACTACAAGAAAGCTGGCTAATTCTGACGGATCTATGTTCAACGGACATATTCCCTCGAAGATAATATCTATTCCGACGAATTATTTAATCGAAGATACATCATTCGAAAATACTTTAATTTCGATGAATGTTCTTCGAACATATATGTATCCCATTGGCGCCAATGTTCCCGCCAGTGCGAATCTTATTTTCGACTAATTAGTGTGTATTTCGACGGACTATTCAATCGAAGATACCGTAAGTTTGATGAATTTATGTACGACGGACATTCCGTCGAACATAATCCTAAAACCTAATTAATCGGTACGTCTTCTGGCCCCCTCGTTTCTCTAGCTACCTTAATTAATCTCATTTCTCTCTTTCTCTCTCTCATTTCTCTAGATCTCTCACGCGAACCAGCATCAGTCTTACTTCTCTCACGCCACCACCATCGCCGCCACCACCACATACTGCCACCACCACCACCACAGGTTCCACCACGTACACTACCGATTCCACCACGTACTGCCACCACCACCACCACCTTCGATTCCACCACCACCACGTACTGCCACTACCACCACCACGTATATACTGCCACCACCACCATCACTGTCGATCGGTTCCACCACCTGTAGACGCCACCAACACCATCGGTTGAACCACGCACCATCACTAACACCACCAGCAGCCACCACCAGGCACTACCGTCGGTTAGTTTGCACATTAATTCAATTTCAAGGTTAGTTTTCTGCCAAGTATTAGATTTTTAGGGTTAATTTGTTACAAATTATGAAATTTGTGGCTTAATTTGTTTTAGGTTTAGTTTGAGTTTGAATATGAGATTAACCCAATTTGGATAATATGTTGTTGCTGTGAATTTGTGGGTTGAAAATTTGGGTCCTATTCTTCTTGTTTATATTGCTGATTGCTGAAATTGGAATTTTGATTTTGGGTTTGTGGACTGCATATTATTTAAGTGCATATTATTTGGAATTTGGAAATTGCAAAATATTGTTATCAAATTTGGGTTCCTTACCATAATGTAACTGATTTTAGGACTGTTATTAATCTTGATATATTTGCTATTTACGACTGAATTTATGACAGAAATTCTGTCAAAATTATGAAATTGTAAAATATTTGTGGGCCTTGCATGTATTGTATTAGTAATTAGCTTCCCAATATTAATAAATCATAAACTAAGTACCATTTACTTAGTTTCTTACTACTAAAATAAAATAAGGTAAATATAATTTAATTTAGTTTAGTTTATTAAATAAAATAAATTATAAAAATAAAATAAATAACATAATATAATATAATACAAAATAAAGTAAAATAAAATAAAAATAAATTAAATTAATTTGAATAAAATAAAAAAACTTTTATTTAATTTAATAAATAAAATAAATTCAATAAAAAATAAAATAAAATAAAATAATAAAATAAAATAAATTTAATTTAATTTAAATAATCTAAATTAAATTAAATTAAATTTAATTAAATTAATTTAATTTAATAAAAAACATTAAAAATTATATAATATAATACAAGATAAAATAAAATAAAATAATTTTAATTACAAAATCAAATCAAATTAAATTAAATTAGAACTTTTATAATATAATACAAAATAAAATAAAAAGTAATAAAAAATTAAATTAATTTAGTTTAATAAATAAATAAAATAAAATGATTCAATTTAATTTAATTTAATAAATAAATAAGCCAATTATATAATATACTACAAATTAAAATAAAAAATATAATAATAAACTAAGTATGAGTGAATGTCGAACAATAGTCTCTATAGATTCCAAATAACAATTTTCATAAACTAAGTACCACTTACTTAGTTTATCATCATTGGCAAAATAAACTAAGTATAGCTAGAAGTGAATGTCGAACAGTAGTCTCTATAGATTCGAAATAACAATTCTCATAAACTAAGTACCACTTACTTAGTTTATCATCATTGGCAAAATAAACTAAGTATAGCTAGAAGTGAATGTCGAACAGTAGTCTCTATAGATTCCAAATAACAATTCTCATAAACTAAGTACCACTTACTTAGTTTATTATCATTGGCAAAATAAACTAAGTAGCATTTGCTTAGTTTGCCATAATTTTCAATATATAAATACAATAATACTCTCCCTACATATATATATGTACTCTTTCTTGTATCACGTGTTTTGACATAGCGATTCTTGACTAAATAGTACTCAATAGGTTCCTCGTGATAATTAAAAAAAAATTACGTAGTTCTGTTTGTGTCCTATACTCGAATAATAAAGGTAACTATTCCATCATAACAGATGGCAACATCCGGAAGGATTGCCAGTAAGTTGTTGAACAAAGTTCTAGGTTAAGCAACCCTCTAAATGAGCGAACGATCACTTCTCCCATAGGAATGAATCATCTCCCCATATGGGTCCAATCCATGATATAAACAGCTTCTCACCACTCCGAATTCCTCAGATGGGTAGTTCTCACAGAACGTCTCACCTCTTGAATGAGAATTATCCATTTGAGGATTTCGGAGTGGTGAGAAGCTGTCTATATCATGGATTGGACCCATATAGGGAGATGATTCATTCCTAGCAGAGAAGTGATCGTTTGTTCATCTAGAGGGTTGCTTAAGCTGAAACTTTGTTCAATAGCTTAATGGAACTCCTTCGGGATGTTGTCATCTGTTATGATGGAACAGTGAGGAATGTTTCCAGTAATTGAATTAACTTTATTATTCGAGTATAGGACACAACAGGAACTACGGCCCTTTTTTTTTCTCAGTTGCAGACTCAAGTAGAGATTCCACATAAATTCTCATAAACTAAGTAGCATTTGTGTAGTTTGCCACAATTTTCAATAAACTAAGTAGCATTTTCAATTATATATGTACTATACTTTGAAACATAGAAACCCGTTTGACATACACTCAATAGGGGTGAATGTCGAACAGTCCCCATTTTGGGATTGCCGACTCAAGTAGAGATTCCACATAAATTCTCATAAACTAAGTAGCATTTGTGTAGTTTGCCACAATTTTCAATAAACTAAGTAGCATTTTCAATTATATATGTACTATACTTTGAAACATAGAAACCCGTTTGACATACACTCAATAGGGGTGAATGTCGAACAGTCCCCAGTTTGGGATTGTTATTGGATGTTATGTCTCTCACTTAGGCCGGTGCAAATACGAAAAGGTATATTTTTTGTTATTTTGAGGATTAATCGACTGTTATCTCTATATGTTCTCCGATTGCATACTTAGATTAAGTTATCTTAGTCTATTTCGTGTTCTTGGAGACCATGGGGAGGTGCTGCCGAAATTTTCTTGAAACTCATGAAACGTACTCAACGTGTTTGCACTAGTGACGAGACACATCCAATAACGGGATAGAAGCCTTACCCTTATCCTGTAGAGATACTAGGTAAATCTAATTCACGCATGAATATCCAAATTAACTTAATGCGTACTTCTGTGTAGTTAAAAATGTCAACCGACCGGAGTTGGTTGTATTGTAGGATACCCAGTGATGGGAGGGGATTAGTCTCAGCTTATCATGTTGGGGTTTTAGATTTCTTGAACAAAGCACTAAAACATACGGATGATCTACACGGGAAGATGCGATGCCCGTGTGTCAAGTGTAAAAATCTGATTTGGAAGAAAGTCGATGAGATTAAATTCGACTTATTTTCTCGTGGATTTGTAGATGGGTACTTCGTATGGACTCATCACGAGGAATCAGAAGTGATTGAAAATATTTTGGAACAACCAATTCCACGGGATTCATACGTTGAAAACTATGATCTAGTTGAGATGTTGGTTGATGCTTATGGCCCTACTACTATTGACTGGGCTGAATATGAACCTTCTTCAAGCAGTGCGAAGCAAGTGCCAAATGATACAGCAACTTTCATATTAGTCCTTACCACATATTGTTAAACCTTACATATTCGTAATCTACCATTTTTGTTATTGCAGTAGGATATTCATGGCTAGACATAGCGGTGGAGGTCGCCGAGGTGGTGGACGATCCGGTATTGGAGACGGTAGCCACGATGGAGGTTCTTCTTCAGGCGCGAGTAAGTTATCTTAACTAGGATTTAAATATATCTCAAGCTGCATTAATTACAATGATTATTGAAGTACTATGTTAAATACAATTATTACAGATGCACCTCGTCGACGACACCGAGGGACGAACCTCGGTATCTTTGGTCGTCCGCCGGCAGTGCCACTTATAGTACCGGTGGATGTCGTTTCCCAGCAGTAAGTGTTAATATATTCATACTATTTCTATCAATTATTGCAAAACACAATTCACATAACACATATTGTTACACATTTTCTGTAGTATACTAGACCCGGTGGCTAAGCACACCCTACATGCGATTTGTTTGACGCATCTCTCGAGAGGGTGCATGCGGTTCAGTCAGTATGCGCAGTACGATGCCACTTTTATGCAGACCGTCTTACGGGAGTTCCACTTAAGTTAAGCATATTATCACCACATAGTTGTATTGGGATGACGAAATCAAATGTTCTTAATTTTAAATAATCTTTTGTTATAGGTTTATTATCGATTTGACCCGAGCATCTTTCAGTCAGCTGGCGATGCTGTGATTGAGCATCATGTCGCTACGAATTACTCTGGATGGCTGTATAAGATGCGACAGAAGGCAGCCCGGGCAGTTGTGGACCAGCCTAGGACCACCATCAGAGATCATCAGCCCCGCATAGTCTCCGATTTAGCTTGGGAGGCTATGTGTACGCACTGGGAGGCTGATGACTTCAAGAAAAAGTCCGAGCAGGCGAAGAAGAACCGTGGTCAGCTCTGGATAGTACACACCACTGGTTCTCAGTCGTTCGAGGAGGCGAATATGGTAAGTGCGTTGTATTTAGATATTTATGTGTCAAGTTCTCACACAAATACTTAAGACCTATTTTATGAATGTTTGTATTAGGCATTGGGGAGGACCTTGGGCCGAGATCCTACCATGCTAGAGTTTTAGGATCGAGCCCACACGCCTAAGGACGAGCATGCTTTGTCTCAAGCAGCTTTAGCTATACGGGTAAAACTCATCTTACTCTTTAGCTTTTAATAATATTTAATCGTAAATAAAATGATATAATTAACATACGTATACGGAATACATTACAGGACCAATTTTAGAAGCTTCGGGACGAGCGTATAGCTGATCTAGAGACTATTAGGAGGGGTTCTGAGCCGTTAGATTCCGCCATCCCTCTTCCCGATATTGTATTAGATCGGGATAAGGAGCTGAGACTATGGGTCGCATCTAAGGATCCCCCTAGTAGCAGTACCAGCAGATATCGAGTGTTGGGTCTGCCGATGATACCCGCATATACACTTCCTGGAGGTAATATTTTTTTATGTTTCACAAAATTATCTGAATTTATCACATTATATAAATTATTATTAGTAATCGAATTTGTATCTCTTTATAGGGTCCAGCCAGGGCCAGCGTCCGAGAGCACATGTCGGACCATCTCATACGGGCGCTGGCTTGGATGACGATATCTTTCGGCGGCTGATAGGGGCCGTGTCGGATAGGTTTTATACCGATCCGGTCTTTCGGCGTTAGCAGTTGCCTTCCAGTTCTCGTCTTCACTAGATTGCTCAGGATATTATAGTAGGGGCCTCTGTAGAGAGTACGGGATTACCTCGGGAGCAGTTCGACACTTGGAGCGCCGAGATGCTCCGGATGGTGATTACCCTCTTGGAGGAGGCTTTTCGTCCACCCCCGCCTACTCAGGTATTCTAATTGTTTATGTTTTTCAATTAAGGCTAGTTTGTTAATTCTCACATATATATATGTACGAACTAATGATTTATATTTTTTATTCTATCAATGGTGGTGGATGGCGGCCATGTGGCGATGATGAAGCGAGAGAGCACGAGGTGATTTCTATACACCCAGCGTGGCAAATACGTTCACCCTCACTTGGATGATATACTTTTACTAGTTTATAGTTCATTTGTATATATTCATGATATTGTAGAACTTTTGTATATATTGTATTGTCTAATTATGTCATCTGACTATTGTAAATTATATTGTTTAATATTTATGGAACATTAGCTTATATTTGTAATTGGTTAGCTTATAATACGTTTTGGTGGATATTTGAATGTGAATGTGAATGTGAATGATAATGAGTTGAAGATTACGTTTTAGTGCTACGTTGCATATTTAAATGTGAGATACAGGTTTATAATATTGTGTATTGGGTTATGACAGGTTACATGTACATTAATGGGTTTAAACACCTGGAAACTGAACTTTTAAAATCTGTATTTTAAAAAAAAAAGTAGTTAATTCCGACGGAATAAGGTAGTTGCGATGGAAATTCCCTCGGAGATAACAAAAAACAATTTTTAATAAGTGTCGAAATATTCTAATTTCAGTCATAAATACTCCATCTTCGATGGAACGCATCCGTCGTAAATATTCTATGTCCGACGAAAATTCTGTCTACCTTTAATAAGTAGTCATTTTTTATAAAAATTGGGTTATTTTAATTTTCAGTCAGTAATAAGATAATTCCGAGAGAATAAGTCAGTCGGAAATAGGACCTTTTTTATCCTACGAAAAGTTTCGTCCTACATATTCTGTCGAAAATAAGTGATGTCCGACGAAAATCCGTCGAAGATAATTTCGTCGAAGATACGTTATATCCGATAGAATTCTCGACGGATCTTATTTTCGACGAGAGTATTTACGACCGAATTTCGGACGGATATTTTCGTCGAAAATAATCTATGTTCGACGGAATAGGATTAGGTCCGACGGAATATTCTGTCGAAATAAAGCTTTTTACTTGTAGTGTTAGTTCCTGGATAAATTAATTCTTAAACTTGTTTTTATTGAATTCTTATATCATTGTCATCATCCTCATGTTTATATTATGTTGAAAGTCATCTCGTGGCTTTGTAGTGCGTAGATGGACATGGTATGATTATGACCGAGGATTAATCGGTATAATCATAATAGTAATGTTACAAATGATGTGGTAAAAGTCCTCATTGGCCCGTAGTGCATTGATGGACGATTGTTGGCATGATCATGACCATTGATGAATACACGAATATCCTTGGCCGTGTAGTGCATGGATAATTTGTGGTGGTGATACTAATGATTATCCTTGGCCGTAGTGCAGGGATAATGTGGATTATTTATTAAGCCGAGTCTCAGCGATAAAAGTAATGAAAAACCTTTTTAAATCATAAAAGATAGTAGATTTTATTCTCTACTTGACTCTTTTAATGGATTGCTTGTTCCGCTACAGTTAAACTCAGTTTGTTATATTTTATCAGTTTAACATTGTTGAAGACTAATGATAATTTATTCTACATTATCTTAGTCATAATATTTTTTACTGGGCTAGTTGAGCTTACCCTTTTCTTTCACCGTTTTCTCTTAAAAATGAGAACGTAGCCGGGACTAGTCGGGGAACGGAGTAACGGTCCAGATGATAGCATTAGTAGTCCTCACTATTCTGTTAAATAGTGTAACAATAAATGTAATGAGGACTCCATTGAGTGTGGATATTGTCTAGATGGAAATATTCTTATTAAAACTCTTAGATTATGTTATGTCGTATTTTATACGACTGTTGTATAATTAAGTTGTATTTGTATTTTGTACCATGTATTTGGCGACTCAGAATAGGTGATGTATACCTATTTTGGGGGCGTCACAAAATTTGTTTCAAAAAGTTTATCGTTTATAACTTTCGAGGAGAATAACTTATTTATTTTCTTATATTACCCCTACCTTCTCTTATTATCCCAAAACAAGGCCGACCCTGAGTTTTTAAGGGCCTAAATCGACAACAAAAAAATGGGCCTTTTATGAATTGCTGCATAAAAAAAACTAAGAACTTTCTTTGAACAAAAGAGTATCAATACGAAAGAATACAAGTCTGCCATTGAGATTTGGGCATATTTCATTGGGTAAATTTTTTGTGGGGCATTAAATTTAAACCAACGTTAACTGAGCTCTTTTATTTTGGGTATATATATATATATATATATATATATATATATAACATAAATATCTCTTGGGGGCCCTAAAAATTTGTAAATTTTAGTGGGCCTAAAGCCCAGGCACCTTAGGCTTTAGCCCAGGACCGGTACTGTCCCAAAAAATTCTATCTCTTGTATTAATAGTTTTTAACTTTTCATAAAGGGGTAGTGATGGAATTTCAAATAAATTTTACTTAATAAATGATACTTTCTTAATTCATATGCCAAAACTTTAAACGACAATTTTTTAGGAACGGAGAGAGTAATATAGAGTACTCCTAAAACAAAAAAAGAATTTTAGAAAACGACTAATATGTCGGATATGAGGGAGTACTCTATAAAACTTTCGCTTTTACTAAAAAGGAAAGTATTGGAACTTAGAAAACACCGAAGAAATTAAGAGGGAACCAAAAAAACTTTAAAAATTGAAAAACTATCTTATTGAAAATTAATCTACTTAACTGTTTATACTTTTAAAAAAATCTAATATCAAGAATTATGTTAAACAACAATGAATTTTCTTAAAATAGCTCAAATAAAGTTTTAATTTTTTTTTCTCTTTTTCTTTTCTTTCGTTTTCTCTCAAGTTTTTCAAATTTCAAAAATATCATCAACGAGTTTGAATAGGAAAATAATGGGATAAATAACTTTTTGGTCATTGTACTAGGGTCCGAAAAACTTTTTTTGTTACAATCAAATAACTGTACTTTCAAAAACTTACAAAATGGTCATTCTGTTTCGATTTCATTCAAAAATCGATTTTAATCTTTGGACTCCATTTTTTTTTCTTACGTGAGCACGAAAAAGACAATGAGATATAATTATTATAAAGACAAACCAACAAAACTATTAACTACTTCACCTAAACAATTTTAAAACTAATAATAATAATAATAATAATAATAATAATAATAATAATAATAATAATAAAATACTATTAATAGTAATAATTTTAAAATAATAATAATTTTAATAATAATAATAGTATTACTAATAATTTTAAATAATAATAATAATAATTTTTAAATAATAATAATGATTTCTTTTATTTTATTTTAATGGAGAATAAAAATGATTTGTCAAATTTACCCTTACTCAAATAATTTAAATTAATAAAATAATAAAAATATTTTTTAAATACACATCGACTTCATATAAAAATATTTTTATAATTTATATAATCTTTTTAAAATTTTAAAATTTTAAAAATTATTATTATAATTATTACTATTATTATTATTAAAATTATTATATTTAGAGAAAATAAAATTACTTTATATATTATAGTGTGATCCCATCATATAATAAGATTATGGTCATTGTTCCATTCTAATTATAAAAATAAAATTCGTTTGTATGTTACGTGTTTAATTTATTTGATATCTATCAAGATAATGAAATTATGATAATAAATTTTAGTACACAGTGTTATTTTTTATATTAATATTAACATAAATTAAACTCCTTTTTGTAATAAAAAAAATGACGAATGAGATACTTGAAATATTTTTAGATCCGAAACTAAAACTGAAGTGACCCTTGAATTCCAAATGGTATAAAATAATAGTAATTGTAATAATAATATTGTGAAATAGACAGATAGAAAATTATTATTGTGAAATTATTATTATTATTTTGTAATTATTATTATTTTTATTAATTAAAAATTATTATTATTGTTGTTATAATTATTATTTTGAAATTATTATTATTATTATTTTATTATTCTTAATAATATTATTTTATTATTATTATTTTAAAATTATTATTAAGATACAATTATTCTTAATATCTATGAGCATGTGCTTGACACATAATGATACACATGGCAAAACCATATACATATCAAAGAAAAAAAGCTGAGTCAAATCGCTAACTCAAAGACTTCCGTTCATGAATTCGGCACTTCCGTCCGATTTTCTGGACGGAAATCATAAGGAATGACTATTTGGTAAGTTTTTGAGAGTACAGTTATTCGATTGTAACAAAAAAAATTTCGGTAACCACAATGAAAACCGGACCCTAGTACAATGATAAAAAAGTTATTTATCCCGGAAAATAATTATCCCACCTTTTGAATCAAAAAATAGAAGAATATATCTATATATACATGCAAAATTTACATTCAAAGACCGAAAGGTAAAATAATACTCTCTTCGTTCATTAATATAAGTCGTTTAAGAGTTGTGTACAAGTATTAAGAAAATGATTGTATAACATTAAATATAATATCAATTGTCTAAATTATTTTTGTATTGAAAAAATATTGTTCTTTATTGGGCAACAAATAGTGAGAGAACCAAAGTTATATTTAATACTTGGAGTAATATTGAAAACTAAGCAATTAATGCTTACTTAAAATTCTCAAACGATTTATATTAAGGAACAAAAATACTCTTCTAAAATGACTTCTATTAAGAAACGGAAGGAGCAGTAAAAGAGGAGAGATTGTAGAGAGAAATATTTTACTACTCCTTCATTTCCAATATTCATGACGTTTTAGAAAGAAAAAAAAATATAATATAAAACGTTTTACGTATACGTGGGAGAATTTTTTTTATATTTTCTTACTTTTCCCTTAAAAAAATCTCATCAAGATATAATAATTGTGTGTATGAGAGAGAGAAGGAAGAGTAATTAACTACTCCGTATGCGAGTAGTAAATGAAAAATTTTAAACTAACATTAATTACATAGCAATAGTATTATTGAGACTTCTTAATATGTGTGATTATGTCTTGAACGTTATATATCTCTTCCATCTCTTAATATATGCCGTTTTAGAATTGTGCATAAAAATTAAAAAAATGATTGTATAGTATTGAATATAATATCAATTGTCGATAATACCCTTAAATTTTTATAATTATCATATTTATTTCATAGTCTCTATTATCTATAATATTTTTTATGAAAGATAATTTTAAAAAATTGTAATTAATTCACCTAAATTATATAAAACTATAAATAATTAAAAAAATTATCTAAAAAAACATATATTAAGGGAGGGAGGTAATATAATGAAAGTAATGGAGTACTCCCTATTTTAGCTTTTGAGTGTATTTTTGAATGTAGACTTAATGATACATAAATATACTCAAAACATACAAGTATGGCATCGATGTTTCTCATCAAGTTCGATGTTTTGGGATGGGTACCTATCAACATCTTGATACAGTTAATAATTTTTTATTTATTTTGTTGCTAAAAATGCTGTCAAGTCTTAAGATGCCTTGGGCAAGAAAAATGTGCATTTGTTTTGAGTCTGACATGTCAGCCAAAATAGTAATTAAAATAAAAGTAGTTTAAAAAAAAGGGTAATAAAGAATATTGGACCAAGACAATGCTTCACTTTTTTTACCAATTCATTCCATATCTTCATATTTAATTGCTGAAACGGTCTGTGAGTCCCTTGATGGTGGAAAATATAGATTCGTAGACATCATGAGGACTAGATGATAGTGCTGTTTGCTAGGCTGGTGATATCTTCAAAAAGTGAAATTTCAGTTAACAATATTTTCAGCCGCTTCTGCACTAATCAAACAATAAAACTAGGGCAGCGGAAATAAAACCTATAAAATCCCCTTATGCGAACTTTTTCAGGACTAGATGACTAGTGCCGTTTTTTGTATGGTACTTTCATTTTATCCATAATCAAACTGAGAGATGATATATGTACTTCATTTTTCACAGTCTGAACTTGACTATAAATTCAAGTTCAAAAAAAAGAAATATCGAGTTTGTTTTCAATTGAGAAACACTTTTCCATTAAAAAGTAGTTTCATCCACTAATATAATCTAATAGTACATGTTTTCAAAATGAAAGAGAGTTCACTTCCGATTATCATATATTTTAAAACAAGTCATCAATCTCCACTTGTGAGAATATTAGTATTGGAGTTAACTTTTTGTTACTTTCATTATGATATATTTAGAATATAATTTCATCTGCTAATATTTTCCTAAAAATCGGATGCTTTTTTTAGAACAAATAAATATTAAAAGATGAAAAAACTCACTTGAAACTGTGAAAATTAGTTCTTGTCATGAGTCAAAATATCCAACATGTTTGGATTAAAGAAATAAAATTCAAAAATTTGGAAATGATTTATTTCATTCTAATGCATGGAACAACTAAACATAATTCTTTTTATTCTATTGTAATGAGTCACTCCATTCACACCTTTATTTCTGCAATCCAAACGTAGCATTAGATTAGCCCATAACTAAACCTGCTCAAGACATTTAATTAATCCACTTGCCTCACATGTACTCCATCGATTATATAATCCTGTCTTTTTTAGTTTATTAATGCGCATTTTGATTAAAAGCTAGATTTAATCTTATCGTTTAAAATTAAAATTTGTATGAAATTTCATCACTACTCTTTTATGGAAAATTGAAAACTATTAACACAGGAGAGAAAAATTCTTGAGACAATGAGAAAAGTTAGGGGTGATATAGGAAAATAAATAATTTATTCTCCTACAAAGATGTAAACGACAAATAAATTGGAATAAATTTTTTCTTCTAAAAAGACAGTTATTATGGAACCGAGGGAGTATTAAAATAATTATTTAGAATGTATACTCCATCGGTTTCATAATAACTGTCTTTTTAGAAGAAAAAAATTTGTTCCAATTTATTTATCGTTTACATCTTTTTAGAAGAATAAATTATTTATTTTCCTATATCACCCCTAATTTTTCTCATTGTCCCAAGAATTTTTCTCTCTTATATTAATAGTTTTTTCAATTTTCCATAAAAGGGTAGTGAAAGAATTTCATACAAATTTTAATTCTTAAATGATATTATTAAATGAGTTTCTTAATTCATTTATATGAAGCTAAAAAAACAGTTAATATGAAACCGAGAGAGTATTAAAATTAATCAATGGCATGGGCATTAATTAACTTGCCTAATAGCATGGACAAGTAAGTCTGTCCGTCAACTAGCTAATATATATTGCTTCATGAGTTGAACGAGTAGCAGAAGGGTTCTGTAAAAAGGAAATTTTTATACACCATTCTATATATGCTGCAATTCTATACTCAAAATGGCTAGTAGTATAAACATTTATGCTATGTGAACATGGAGAGAAATGTTACCCTTTTTAGGACAAATAAAAATGGGAAGATGGATAAATTCATTTGAAACTGAGAGAGGTAGTTCTATAATTTCTTACATCAATATCACGGGCTACAGTGTCTATAAATTTACCATAATTAAACTTGCTCAAGACGTTTAATTAAACCACTTGCATCACATGTGTAATATAGTTTATTAAAGTACATCAAAGGCATGGGCATTAGTTAATACTCCTTCCAATTGAAAATTGAGATGCATTTTTCTTTCGTCTCTTCTAGAATTAGGTCATTGATATTGTCGAGAGGAAAAATACAAATTGAGGGACACTTTTACAATTATTCTAGTGACACTTGTTGATCTGGCAGTAACATTTTTGTTCTAACAATATCAATTACCTAAATTTAAGCTACATTTATACTTTTACACTGTATGTTGTATGAAGTTTCTTATATACTCCCTCCGTCCTATAATTATAGGCTGATTTCTTTTGGCACATAGTTTAAAAAAATCAGTTTAAGTGACAATTTTTAACAGAAATTTTTTACATATACCCCTTAATATGGAATTAATGAATAAGTTAATTACTCCTTACTTATCACACTGGAACTCTCAACTTAATTGATTAACGTGTACTGACCATTAAAGTCCTTAACCATAAAACTTTAACCAAAGATAGAGTTTTTAATCTACATAAACTTTCAATCAATCGTCTTTTATACACAAAATATGTTAAACTAGTAAAGCTTAAAAAGTTGAATTCTTTTATTGAGAATACAACAACATTAAATGCGGTGATAAAAATAATGATGTTGAATGTTGTTTCTTCAAAAAAAAAGTAATGGTTAAATATTTATTATAAGGGCATAAAAGTAAAACAATGAATCAACTAAATTTTATAAATAGTAAGTAGTCTATATATTGGAACATCTCAAAATGGAAAATCAGCCTATAATTATGAGACATAGGGAATATCATCAATGCAATATTTTTAACTAATGGTATAGAAATATGTTCGGAAAATTTTTAATGATCCCTCAAATGATCAGACGATTATCATATATCAGAAAAAAAAAAATACAAACTCATATTTATTTATTTATTTGAACTCATAATTTTTTTTTTATTTCTACTCTCTTCTCCTTCCTCGTTCTAAGAGCTTAAAAAATTCCCTCCATATTCATTATATAAATCTCACAAGCCTCAAAAAGTTTTGCCGCTCCTTTTGATTCCTTTATTTTATTTTGCTTTCCCACCATTTTTCCTTGAAGATACCACTATCTATCATAATTCTTAGGACACAAGTAAGCAAAAGTTATTTTGACCATTCATGGTTACAATACTCAGATTTGAGTATTCTAGAAAGTGTCAATGATGAAATTCAAATAAACAACAGCCAAAAAAATTCCAATGGCCTCAATATTTTGAGCATTAATTTATATGCATGTTTCTGCAGAAATTCTCCAAAAGTCAATGGAGGAAAGAGATAAAAGTACTCGAAAAATTAGAGTGAATATATCTATACATGTTGGAATTAATTTATATTTATGCGGGTTTGATTAATGGTCAATTGATCATTACGATAAGTATAATCGAGGGTCTCACTCACCGATGAAGCATATCAATATCCAGTATCATTTCATTAGAGAAAAGGTTGAGGATAAATTAATTCTCTTAGAGAAGGTTGTTGACACATCAATGAACAACGCAAACTTCTTATCTAAAGCAGTTAGTTTGGCAAAATTTGAGTGTTGTACATCAGAGGTGGGCATCAAGAAGTATTAATTCACCAAGTGGGAGAATGTTGGAATTGGCCCATACTTCTGCGGGTTCGACTAATGTTCACTACGACAATGTATGGTGTGTGAATCATTGTAGAGCGTGTGAGACATCTTATAAATACATCAGACAAATAGGACTAGTCAAATTGGTGAACCTATGTATATGGTGTGTTCTTATTTTTCCGTTCTTCATATAATTTATGTGCGAGTATTCTATTATTCGTTCTTAAATTCTAACAATACATACATATATTTGCATAAGAGGGAAGAAATAAGAGAGAAATCCATGTTGTGTTGGCATTGTAAAAATGAACGAGAGAGAGGGCGAGAGGCATACTGTTTTAGCAATTATTTGAATTTTCGTTGACAGTTATTGCTCGGTCACTATATTAATTATTAGTCTGACATTATCAATAGACTAAATTTGTTTGATTCGGTTAGAGTGAAATTGGTATAACTTCAATGAAATAAGTTTACATTACTTTTTACTTGTATTGGTGATAAAAAATGTTGCACCAATCAATTCAATAAAAAGTTATAGAACTTATAAATGCAATATTTTTTTATAACTTAATATGGTGAATTTGGTGTCAATTTCACTCTAATCGGATCCAAATATGTTTCAATTATGAGGAATTTTTTTTTTGTATTTAGTATTTAGGGGTAATATGATAAACTAAATACTTAATTATCATTTAAATATAAATAAAAAGAGTAAAAAAATTCTCTAAAACTACTATAAGATTATATATCTCGTCCCATGTCTAATATATTAAAAAAGTATTCTTGTATATAATGATTTGGGTCAACTTTCTTTATTGTCGATTGGTTATGCGTATAAAAGATTGAAATCTTTATCTATTGGGTTACGTTCAGATGACCACCTGGGGTTTGGGTGGTTTTCCACTTAACCACTTGTAGTCAGTAAAGCTACATTTAAACTCCCGACTTTTTGAGTTGAAGTGAAAAAATGATTTCCGTCTTAACTCCGTTACTTGATTTGGCTAAAGACTTAATTACCCTCCATGTTTACAGGCAAGGGAGCAGAGAATACAAAGCTCTGCTATGCTCTGCTTTAATCTCAACCAAAAAAAATAATCCAATACAGAATCTGTTCTGCGGTAATACGAGCAATTGAGCAATTTTACTGCACTTGACATAGAAATCTATAAGCACATTTTCTCTCTCCACCTACATCCTCTCTCTACGCTGATCCAATTCGAGCTAAAAGAAATGATGGAAGAATATAGACTCCAAAATTAAACCTTGCAAATGCAAAATAATTGTGCAAAGTGTTCCTGTAAAGACTAGTAAAAAGGGATAATATAAAAGAGTAGAAAAATAAAAATAAGAACTTAAGAAGCATACACAGATGCACAAATACATCAGTAATATACACAGATCCAAATTTTGAAATGTAACAAACTAGAGTAAAGAGATACAAAATAGTGAATAAAATAGTGAATAAATCTCACTATAGTCACTCTAGAGTAAAGAGATACATAGCATCTAATTCGGCAATTTCTTTTTCGAAATTGTCACTATCTTCACTGCTAAATCAATAATCTTGCAAATTATCACCCCAATGAAAAGAAATAGGCACAGCCTCTAGCACTTGTTCTTGGTTTTGGGCTTGATTAGAAATTTGCACTTCTTGTTTCTTTTTTCGGCTTGAATATCTTGAGAAAATTTGTTGTTGGACACCCAATTCGAAATTAGAAATTTCACTACAAGAAAAAAAGGCTTATCGTCGACCGACTATCACGATTCGCAGATTAATATCAACTGACATGCATCGCGATCACTGATATAATCATAAAATAATTTGGTCATTTGGAAGGACATCGACCAACAATAGCGACAAGAATAATTAGCGACCTTAATCGATGACCGATATCGTCATCGCTATTCTAACGAGCGTTGAGTCATTTGTCGGTGTGACGTGGCACACGTGGCGTGACCGACAGTAATAGTGACCACAATGACGCTAGATTCCAAGAAGGGTGACGCGATCGATATAGTGTTAGCGGCCAGTAAGTGATCGTTGATGGTTTTTGTTTTTTTTTAAAATTTTTTGCCTGTTTTATTGATTTCCCAAAAATAACCTGCTTTGTACGTGTTTTCAATCCCAACATAGCAATATATACAAGCATCCATATTAACATCCATCTATGATATAACTACTATATAATAAACATTGATCATCTGCGGGAATAAACATTCATCCAATACAATACAATTGTAAACATTCATCCAATATAATACAATTGTAAACATTCATCCAACACAATACAATCGATATCGTAAACATCCATATAAACCAATACAATTGTCCAAAGAATGAATCTAAAAGAGTACAAGGCTTTAAAAATCTAAAAAAACAAGTTTAGGCGCTCTTCATGGATCATCCAAATTAGGATCCTGTAATTAACAAAGTAATAAAACATATATGTTACATGTGTTGATACTGCTACGACTTAGGGAAAGCTAAACAATAGACAATGTAGTGAAACATATAAGTAAGACAGTGACTCAGAGACTATAAACATATAAGACAATGTAGCTAAACAATAAACGATATATATATATACGCCGCTCATTCTTACTGCTTGCTGTCTTTGCTGCTTTTTCTCTCTCTAACTGCCGCCATCGCCTTGCTTGACTCATCAGGACTCAAAGACTGCAGATGCCCGCCCAGTATACGAAGAAGATTACGATCCTGACCGATTGCTCTCACACAGTCAGCAGGAGTATGATAGGTGGATAACTCACGATCGTATGTGTAGGCTGGGTGGCGAGCTGCTACAGGCTAATGGTGATGGTCGGTAGCCGCCTTTATCCTTGGCCTTTGACATAATTTTTCTTCACGATGGACACCCTCTCCTATAATTCTTGATCAATCGACGGATGCGGGGTGCCTTCAGGATAGCGCTCGTTCATTAAGCCCTTATAAGTGTCTTGTCAGAGGATGAACTATTAAATAGTTAAAAATAAATAAAAAAATACTAAAAAAGGTCGTCACAATTTATAAACAACATATTAGGATAAAGTGAACTTATTACCGCTTATCCCGAATGACCTCGAGCGGACCATCGCGGTGGCCACATACACATCCAACCAATTGATAGGTTGACCTTGAGGCCGAGAGTCCTACGCTTCATTTTCTCATATTATTATGTAAACATATGATATTTTAGCTACAAAGATGACGATCAAACATAACATACGTACCTTGGCGACAATGTCTTTGCAATACAAGTGATATCTTGCCACCCCGACACGTGCCTTTTTCCTTTTAAAATGTCGATACACACCGAGGATCTGTTCGAGGTGGCAGTCTTGCGCCTCTTGACCCAGCTCTCAGCTCTCCACTAGTCACACATCTGCACCCATATGGGCTGTGCACACCACCAGGGGCTATGCTTTCGTGCATATCTTTTCACCCATCCCGGATGGTCAATCTCAGCATTGTGCAGGGCTTTTTGTCGTTCTTTGTTCAAATTATCTTTACTTCGGATGGCGCATTTACGCCGAATAGTGTCTCAATAATCGATGCTCGTAAGGTCGTCCCCATCTATACTGCTTTTACGCAAATAAAACAACAATAATAATATTAAAACTGTTGTATTACTAAACAATATTATTTGATTAACTATGTATTATCTATCAGAGTGATAAAAAAAATATACCTAAAATTGAGCCCAAACTGCATCCTTATGGGAGAGAGGTGTGCTCGCCTATGTAATCACTGGCGTAGGCCAGTTCTGTAAGCATAATTGTGAAATGCACTTCACAATTTTACTATCTTGAAAATCACTACAATATACAATAATTTATATTAAAACCCTTACATTTAAATCACTACTATATTTATAACAATGGAAATATTAAACCCTTATATATATACACGATGTTTAACTTATGTGCTTTCTGGAGGAGGACGGATCTGTATAAAAATGCGATCATCCGGATTAGCTGAGGCCTTCGACACATGATTAAGGCCCTGACCCAACCCGCGCTTTCGTGCTGTAGGTTCAGAAGACATCTATAAATAAAAAATTTAGGATGTTAGTATAAGTTATAAATGAAAGGTACATAAACATGTCAATGATATAGAGAACATCAGGATATGTAATTGTATGTAATAGAATTAAAACTAAACATACATTTTATAGAAAAGGACAATAATGAAAATTAATGAAATGTACATGAACATGACTAGAAATTAATTAACTACGACAACTATAAATGAAAGGTACATGAAAATCGTATAGAGAAAAGTACTATAGAGAAAGGTACATGAAAATCATATAGAAAATAATTAACTACGACAACTATAAATGAAAGGTACTATAGAGAACATTCCTATATGTAATTCATTGTAATACAATTAAAACTAAACATACATTTTAATGAAAATCGTTGTCTGAGTCAGAATCATTTTGTACAAGTATCGGAGATTCATAACCATCATTTTATCACAGAATCTATTTGCTAGTCATTTCAGTTATTTCTTTACTAGTCTTATTCCCACAAGATCTAGTCATACGACATTTAATATATTGAACTATGCGGGACAAGATCAATGTTACTAATTGTTAGTAATTAAAAATCAGTCTTTGCACATGCATGGGATTCAATTGTTATGATCGATTCACTACTCATTGTCACTCATTTGTCTTTTGAAGCAAATGAGTTTAATCATGCCCCACATTATTTAAGTATGACTAAGCTAATTAGGTCAAATTGGTCAAGGTTGTGGATAAGATTTCCTCTTCAAAATATCTTGGGAGACTTCTCAAGGAAGCCTCCCCTATCTTATCCCCAGTCCCCTTATGGGCGAATAATATAATTGCATTTCTAATAAGATATAATTGCATTTCTAATAACAAATTTATTACAAGGGTGAATAATATAGTCAACGCCTAGCTAGCTTTGTCCTATCTACTAATAAATCAGTGAAGTCACAAATCGATTTGTGGGTTCCAGCTCATTTTCAAAACACACTAATCTATCAGCCAATAGGGCTTTTTGAGCTTCAAAAATGAACTGAAGCAAATCAGAAAACCGATTCCCTCACAAATTTAGGGCCCCAATATTGGTGAAATCACATCTTAGAGGTAAGAAATTACCAATCATTTACAATTTCATCTAATCCTACAACAAATACCCACAATCAAACTGCTCTCAGTTTTATTATAGTAATTGGGAATGCTTCAAGTAAATCTTCAAGTTTCAGTAACATTTGAACAAAACAAACATATAAACCGAGTAAAGAAGTATTTTTTTTAATCTATTGAAATAAGACCCAATTTTTTTATAAAGAACAAAAAATTACTAAGCTGTAATTTCTTCTAGTGCATAATTTTTCACTACATTTACAAGTATAAAGCTAATTTGGACACTCGCACATAATTAATAACAAAAAATTAATAAATAAACCTCAAATCACACGTTCTAGTAATTTTCTTTATCTTGATAATGTTTTGTGTTCTCATAATTTTCCCAAAAACCAAACAGATCGCATAAAGAACCAAAATAGAAAATACAAACATTATGATTTATCAATAAACATGGTGGCAGTGAAGTGTTTAAAGGGCTTACCTGCGGTGGTGAAGCTTCGGCCAGCCGGTGATATTGGTGGTGAAGCCTCTTCTCTTCTCCCCCTACTCTCTCTTCTCCCTATGCTTTTCTCCCTCTTTTTTTTTTCTTCTCAATTGATTCAGGTTATAAGGATCAGCTACCGCCATCAGCGACCGCATGCAGTCGCTAATTTTTAATGATGTGGACATATCAGCGACCGCTAGCGGTTGCTGATATAAATTGGTCTCCGCGCCAAAGTTTCGCACCAAATTTTGGGAGGGAAATTTTTTTATCAGCGACCGATCAGCGACCGCAGACGGTCGCTGATATAAACTAGCGAATAGAATCCTAGGCGGTCGCAGATAGCGGTCGCTATTACTATTATCAGCGACCGGATATGTTAGTCGCTGATATCATTGGTCGCAGATGGCCCTTTTTCTTGTAATGTTTGTTGTTAGGCTTCAATATCTTCAGAAATTAGAAATTTGTTTTTGTTTGGGCTTACCGAAAATTTGTTGTTTTGGGATTTCTTCTTCCAAGTCTTCTTCTTGTAGCACTTCTTTATCTAGGTTTTCTGGTTTTGGGATTTCTTCATCAGGGTTTTCTTCTTCCGGGTCCTCTTCTTCTGATATTTTTTCATCTGGGTTTTCTGGTTTTGGGATGTTTTCCTCTGGGTTTACTTGTTTTGGGATTTTTTCATCTGGGTTTTCTTGTTTTGGGATTTCTTCAACTGGGTTTTTTGGTTTTGGGATTTCTTCTTCTTTTGAAGCAAAATCAGCAGTAGATTGTTCTTCTTCTTTGGGTAGTGTTTCATCAGCTTGAATTTCACAATAGCGGCAGCGGTGGAAAGCTTCGAGATTTATGCCTAGGATTAGGGTTTGGAGGAAGCTTTTTAGGGTTGGTTTTGCGAGAGCTTCCATTGTTCTTATTGTAACGAGCTAGGGGTTGCGGCAAGAAGGATATAGAAATAGTAGATAAAGGGGAAGCCATTTTTTCTTTATGGCTGAAGCTGAGCTCCAGTAATTAAAGAAGGAGAAGAAGAAGAGGGAAAATCAGACGCATGGAGTGAGAAATGAGAGAGAGGAATGTGGTTTGAGGAAGATGAAGGGTATTTTGGACATTTATCTGTCTTTTTGGACTGTTATAGTCCTTTCTCACGCGCTTTTGGCATTTGACTTACACGCACGGTTAAGTTGGATGTAAAAGGTGACATTTTCACTTCAACTTAAAAAGTCGGGAGTTTAAATGTAGCTTTACTGACTACAGGTGGTTAAGTGGGAAACCGCCCAAACCCCAGGTGGTTATCTGAACTTAACCCTTATATATTAGACTCTACACCCATTTCATAAATCTAATATGGTATTAGAGTGACTTATCCTTAGAACTAATTAAACACTCTTTTTAGCTTATATTCTTTCTTACTAATAGTCTATTATTTATGAGACATAAAAAATTGGGTAATAGGCGGCGGGGGTAATGTCGATGGGCTAATCTTCGTCGGTAATGACCTCAATGGTGACGACACAACCTTCGTTAGTGTATGCCGTCGGCAATGACCTATTTTCCCTCATATGGCACCATCTTTTTCATTGTCCGCTCGCGGGAAGGGTGTAGGGCGACATGCTAGGTCATTGGCAACGGGGAGTTGCCATCGATATTAAGTCATTCGCGACGAAAGTACTCTTAACGGCGATACCGTCGAGAATGAGTCTTATATAAACAGATCGCTTTTAATTTTTCAGCTTATTCTTTTTCTTCCACCCGCACAAAATTCTTCTTTCCATATTCCTCTTACCGTCTCCCTGAGTAGCTCGCCATCGCCCATCTTCTGATTACCACCTCGCCATCGATAGTCCCCGTCGTTGCCTCTATCACGATCAGTAAGTTTTTCCAATTCAACTTTTCCCCCAAATATAACCCTAATTAACTTATGGAACCATTATAATAGCTTTGTTATCATCTCAATGTATAATAAGATTTGATTTATGATTTTAATTATTTGATATAGTTTAGGAAGCTTAGAAACTCGTTTGAGATTCACTTAGTATGAGTGAATCTCAAATAGTTCCCATTTTGGGACTGTTCCTGTATGTTTCGGTCTCACTTTGGTCGGTGTTAACGACTTGAGCACGTCTTTATATTGTGAGAATTTTTGGTCAGTATATATCTCTTGATGTTCTTCGGGTGATTTAGACTACGA
The DNA here is from genome assembly GCA_020205615.1 of Panax quinquefolius. Lineage (NCBI taxonomy): Eukaryota > Viridiplantae > Streptophyta > Magnoliopsida > Apiales > Araliaceae > Panax > Panax quinquefolius. The sequence goes on from CM035157.1 coordinate 28,853,098, forward strand.
TGTGTTAGTCTATTTTGTGTACTTAAAGACCATGGGGAGGTGATGCCGAAATTTCTAAAAAATTTAGAGATGTGTTCAAGTTGTTGTCATCAGTGAGGCGACACATCCGAGAATGAGATAGAAGTCTAACCCGTTAGAGTGGGAGATGAAGTTAGGAATCTCATAAGCTTGGATATAAATTAACATGGAGAATTGATTGTGTTTATTTAACTTTTTATATATATAGCAGACAGTTGTCCAAGATGTCTGTTGATTGAAGTTGGATGGAACATAGGATAACCACTAATAAAAGTGGGCTTAGCTTTGAGTAACGTAGTGGGGTTGAACAATTTCTCAATTTCGTGTTTGAGCAAGTCAGTGGTGATGAGATCAGATGTCCTTGTAGGAGGTGTGTGAATGAAGTGTGGAAGAAAAGTAGTGATATCATGTGTGACTTATTTGTGTATGGGTTCAAGCAGGGTTATACAAAATGCATCTATCATGGGGAAACCTGGTTGGATGAAAATGAATCAAACCAAAATCCAGAGGTGACGAAACCTTTGACTGTAGTAACATGATAGTCAAAGCTGCTAGTTCATACTTCTAGTGGAATACAGACAGGGATGACAGTAGCATCGAGCAAGAGCCGAATGAAGGGGCTAAGGGTTTGTATGAGTTATTGCATGAATCAGCGATGCCACTGTATGAAGGGCACAAAAATCACACTGTCTTATCTGCAGTGACTAAGTTTTTACACTTTAAGAACGAACATGACTGTAGTGAGAGAGGTTTTAATGAACTACTAAATATTGTGAAGAAATGCTTACCTGCAAGCAATAAGTTACCAGAGTCGTACTATGATGTGAAAAAAATGGTCATAAGGCTCAATCTAGGGTATGAGAAGATTGATGCTTGTGAGAAAGACTGTATGTTATATTACGGTGATGGCAATAAAGATAAGAGGTCATGTGATATCTATTGTACAAGTAGATACTGTGAACAATGCAAGAAAAGGGGAAAAGACGTGCCGAGAAAGATCTTACGTTACTTTCCCATTGCACCGAGGCTTTAACGTTTGTTCATGTCAACACATACCGCCGAGTATATGAGGTGGCACTCAACACGGGACATAGTCGAAGGTCAACTGACGCACCCGATAGATGGGCTTGAGTGGAAAATTTTTTATAGAAAGCACCCCTCGTTTGCTGAAGAGGTTCGCAATGTTAGGTTTGGACTTGCTACGGATGGCTTTAATCCGTTTAATGGGCCTTTCACCAATCCCTTCTCAACTTGGCCGATGATTATTGTTGTGTTTAAACCTCCTGCCTTCGATGTGCATGAAAGATCCTTACATGTTCATGCCTTTACTGATTTCGGGTGATAAGAGTCCAAATAAAGACATCAATGTATACCTCAGGCCGTTAGTTAAAGATGTTGTAGGATAAAGGGGTTCAAACTTATGATGTATCTCTTAAACAGAACTTTGACATGAAGGCAACTTTACAGTGGACCATAAATAACTTCCCGATGTTCGGAATGATAAATGGATGGTTGACTCACGGGGGCTTGTCATGTCCCGTGTACATGGGGTCAGTTAAAGCTATGCGGCTCAAACATAGGGGGAAGATAAGTTTCTTTGCAACATCCAGACAGTTTTTCTAGATTAAACATCGTTATCAACGGATGAGTAGATAATTCAATCGAAAAAAGAGAAACATCAAGTACCTGCTATCTTTCTGGAACAACAGTGTTGAGTTGGATTAGTAACTTGAATATTAGGCACGTGTTATAACTTATGGGACTCGATTCCAATATACGGAGGTCGAGTTATGAGCATGTTTGCCTAACTTACGAAAACTTAGAATAATAATAAAAAAAGAGACCAAAACCTGCCTCGGGCATCAAAATGACACGTAAACACATATATAGCACCACATAGATATTAGGCATGCGTTACAACTTACGGGACTTGATTCAGATATATACAGAGGCCGAGTTATCAACCCATTTGCCTAACTTACAAAAACTTAGAATAATAGTTGAAAAAGAGACCAAAACTCGCCTCGGGCGTCAAAATGACACGCAAACATAAACATAGCACCGCATAGATATTAGGCATGCGTTAAAACTTACGAGACTCGATTCCAATATACAGAGGCCGAGTAATCAGCCCGTTTGCCTAACTTATGAAAATTTAGAACAATAGTCGAAAAAGAGACCAATACTCGCCTCAGGTTTCGAAATGATACACAAACATATAAATAGAACCACATAGATATTAGGCACACATTAAAACTTACGGGACTCGATCCTGATATACAGAGGCCGAGTTATCAGCCCGTTTGTCCAACTTATAAAAACTTAGAACAATAGTCAAAAAGAGACCAAAACCCGTCTCGGGCGTCGAAATAACACGCAAACACAGATATAGCACCGCATAGATATTAGGCACGTGTTAAAACTTACGGGACTCGATTCTGATATATGGAGCCCGAGTTATCAACTCATTTGCCTAAGTTACGAAAACTTAAAATAATAGTCAAAAAAGAGACCAAAACCTGCCTTGGTGGTCAAAATGACACGCAAATACAGACATAACACCACATAGATATTAGGCATGCATTACAACTTACGGGACTTGATTCTGATGTATGGAGGCTGAGTTATCAACAAGTTTACCTAACATACAAATACTTAAAATAATAGTAAAAAAAGAGACCAAAACCCGTCTCGGGCGTCGAAATGACACGCAAACACAAACATAACTCCGTATAGATATTAGGCATGTGTTACAACTTACGAGATTCGATTCCAATATATAAAGGCTGAGTTATCAGCCCATTTACCTTACTTACAAAAACTTAGAACAATAATCGAAAAAGAGACCAAAACCCGCCTCGGGCGTCGAAATGAGACGCAAACACAGACATAATACCGCATAGATATTAGGCACGCGTTACAACTTATGGGACTCAATTCCGATATACAGAGGCCGAGTTATCAACCCGTTTGCCAAACTTACAAAAACTTAGAACAATAGTCAAAAAAGAGAGCAAAACCTGCCTCAGGCATCGAAATGACATGCAAACATGGACATAGCACCGCATAGATATAAGGTATGTGTTATAACTCACGGGAATTGATTCTGAAATATGGAGGCCAAGTTATCAGCCCATTTTCCTAACTTACGAAAACTTAGAACAATAGTCGAAAAAGAGACCAAAACCCGCCTTGGGCATCGAAATGACACGCAAACACAGACATAACACCGCATAGATATTAGGAACGTGTTACAACTTACGGGACTCGATTCTGATATACGGAGGCTGAGTTATCATCCTGTTTGCCTACTTTGTTAAAAGTTGAAGAACACAAACTAAAATAATTTAAATATGTTATATTTTTCGATTTTGTTATTAATATTTTAATTTTTTAGGGTCTTGTTGACGAGACTCGTGGAGGTGGAGGCAGCGACACAAGCGGTGACCGTGGATATGATGGTGATGACCGCCGAGTTGATGGGGAGCAGACTCTGTAGGGTGGGATCGTCGGTGGGACTATGACACCCCAAAATATGGGTACTTCATTCCCACATGATTTGGTGTTCACTATTCAAACATTCATTTCTAACTACCTAAATTAAATAAAATTAAAGCAATGAATCTTCCCATGAAAGGTTTACATAATTAAATCCAATAAATCCCATGTTATCTAACCTTAAAACATTCATCAAATAAGTCTTCAACACTTGTTCATCTTGTTCAAACATTCATCACAATTAACACCAAGTCTGAAAAAACATAAGTCTCAATAAATTAACAAGTCTTCAACACTTGTTCATCTTTTTTTTTTCCTTTGCTAGTGGTTGGCTCGTCAACCTTCACAATTTTAGTTGCAATTGTTATACATATGCAAGAGTGAGCAAAACAAATGCTCACTTGAAAGGAAATAATAACTGGCAATGAACAATCTTAACTGAATTGAATAACATTTTATAGTATCGATAATCAAGAAATGATATTGAAATTCATCTGAGGATCACAAGACCATGAACTATGTCCCAGGTTATAAGTATTTCTACTTGAACCTTTAACTGTCCTTAGACTATATGGACCATCTTTCTCGTACTTAGGGGGATCAGCCATTCGTAGCATATATTTTGCATAAACATCTTAACGTTTTTACGTAAATAATCCCCTATAATAGGTTTTTTCATCTCAGTTTTAACATACGAGTCCGCACCAAAGGAAGTTTTGTTTGGATAAGTTTCAAGGGTAATTTAGAGTTTAACTTTCATCAACTAAGGATTAGTTAAATAAAAAGCTTAATGATAAAGCAAAGGTTCAACAACAACGTATTGTAGAGTAGTTATGAACCATAAATGAATATTATAAAGTAACAAATTCATGCTTTAAGAATAAATTTCAAGGCATTGGAATATATATAATAAACCTTGTTTGAATAAAATGGTAAGCTAAGGTTACAATTTCCAACAAGGAAAAAAAGTTAAAAACTTTGCTCATTATAATTTAAGAATTTGCTTAAAATAAAAGTAAATTTCGAAAACTTGCTCAAATAAAGTTAGGGTTAGAGAACTTGCCTTGCGTGTAAGCTAAACAAATTATAATTCACGTTCTCCAATATCCTATAAACATGTCACTGTGACATAATTAGTTACCACATGATCATGATACATAACTAAATTTCTATTTTATTTACAACTCTTAATCTTAGGTTTAACCACATGGTTAATCCACACTTTTCATTTATTAACACAAATTTTCAGTTATCACATAACTCATTAATTACTAATAACAGTTTTCATATTTGGTATTATAACAACACCACAATATGATTCATCACATTTTATAGTCATAAGATCACACTATATTAACAATTATAGAATTTTATATTAAAAATTAAATTTTTGGGCCAATTGCTAATCAGGCTATTTATTACTTCAGTTTATCTTGAGGGCCGTACCGCCACCAACTTAGGCCTTAGGCTGGCGCCGCCGCTATTTGAATCGGTGGTAAGCTGATGGTGGAACTATGCTTTGGTAAAGTGACAACGCCATGACGCATTCCAAAGTGATTCCAGTTCGTGAAGAACATAAAATAAAGCCGAATAAGCCTAAAAGCTCCTTTCTAACAACCATTTTAACTTACCCAAGTTGTATAAACTTTACAGAAACAACAACTAATGTTTCTAACATGTTTCTAACCATATAAACATCATAAATAACAAATTAAAACCTTTACATTTAAATATTTTTGGTATTTCTTCACTTTTAAATACTCTTAGCGAAACTAACCACTGTGAATTCGTTTTTCAACCAAAACAGTCCGTTTAAAACTCATTGTTTTTGTTTCTTCATATATTTAAACAATCAAACATCAATTTGCACTTTATATTATGAATTGAGTATCGATTTTGATTCTAAAATAAGTCATATCATATATACATAACTGTATTTCTCTGTAAACATATTTTCTTCACATATATCATATTTTCATTGATTAATCTACTCTAAATCATATACCAAACATATAAAAATAGTTTATTTTAACAAATTAGTATATACAAACTATATAATCAATAATTAATCATCAATATTTCCACAAAGAACTTCTCATACAAAAGAAAACTAAAACTTTAGAATGTAAGATTATACCCTTGATTGCTTGCTTAGGTTAGCTAGCAGATAAGAATTAACCTCTCTTCCTTCCTTGGCTCTCAAAATCACAGAACTTTTCTTCTTTCTTCTCTCTTTTCTCTATTTTCTCTATGTGTTTTCTTTTCTTTCTCTTCTCTGTTCTTTCTCTCTTTCAACTTAACGTTTAACACACATATACGTATAATATATGTTAACATAAAATAAAAAAACTGACAATATAACCATACTTAATACATATCAGTTATATATATTTTTTTAAATTCAAAAGCCACTAAGGCTTGTTTGGCAAAACTAATTTATAATAAAGACTTAAAAGCGTTAGACCTTATTTGGTAAAACTAAGTTAAACTCATTTTTAGCTTATTTTAATAATTCACTTACTATATAGTTTATTGTCACACTTTATTTAATTAAATTCTCATATTCAAATTTAATTAAATTAAAGCTAACAACAACTTATTAAATCATAATGTCACATTATCAAATTGCCACAAAATTATAATTTTTATTATAATTTTGTTTAATAAATTATACATCACTTTAATTACTAAATTAAATTAAAAAAATTATAACATTTCCTTTAATTCTTATCAACTGTCTAATTTAATTAAATTAAATTAGAATATTTTCACATAATAATTAATTCATCACACTTTTAATTTAATTAACTTCAATATACACAATTACCAAATATCAACCTAATTATGATATTACACTTAATCAAGTTAATTTCCCACAACTCATGAATTATTTGCTTAACTAATAAATAATCAAATTAAACTAATATTTATTAACAACAAACACATCAACAAACACATTAACTAAAATATTTATTTAATTTAATAAATATTTAAAATTACATATAAAAATTATGGATTGTTACATCCTTCCCTCCTTAGAAGGATTCTGTCCCCGGAATCACAACTCAAACAATTCATTCGTCACATTCTTCCCTCCTTACAAGGATTCTGTCCCCAAAATCGAAGACACAGATCAAACAAATAGCTCAGGTTAACTTTATCATCGGCATTGTGGTTCTTCCATATCACCTTCACAAAAGGTATCACTTTATTCCTGAGCACTTGTTCTTTTCTGTCAACTATCTGGATAGAAATTTCCTCGTAAGACAAATCTTTATCAAACTGTAACGGTTCGTACTGGATCACATGTTTGTAGCTGGGTTTATACGGTCGTAACACCGAAACATGAAAGACCTTATGAACATGTTCTAATTCTGGAGGTAGATCTACCTCGTAAGCCACTTCCCTTATTCTTTGCAATACCTCAAAGGGTCCAATAAACCTTGGGATTAGTTTTCCTTTCTTACCAAATCGGATCTTTCCTTTACAAGGAGAGACTTTTAGGAAAACAAAATTTCTAACGTCAAATTCACGATTTTGTCTATGTTGATCGGCATACTTCTTCTATCTATCTTGATTAGCTATCAATCTTACCTTGATGATTTTGACAACCTCAGCGGTCTGCTGTACCATTCCGGTCCTAACAGTTGACATTCACCCACTTCATCCCAGCACAGTGGAGTTTTGCACTTTCTGTTTTACAATGTTTCGTAAGGCGGTATGCCAATACTCGCGTGGTAACTATTTTTGTATGCTAATTCAGCCAACTGTAAATGATCATCCCAGTTTCCTTTGAAATCCATGATGCACGCTCTAAGCATATCTTCTAATTACTGGATTGTTCGTTCACTTTGGCCATCCATTTGAGGATGGTACGTCGTACTCATTCTCAACTATGTTCCTATGTATTCTTGTAGTCTCTTCCAGAAGTTTGACGTGAATCGCAAATCTCTGTCTGACACAATTGACAATGGAACTCCATGTCTCGAAATGATCTACTTGACGTACAACTTTGCCAACTAATCAAGATTGAATCTAATCTTTATTGGAAAAAGTATGCTGATTTCGTTAGCCTGTCCACTATCACCCAAATTGCATCGTACCCTTTCTGAGTAGTCGAAAGACCTACCAAAAAATCCATTGTGATATGTTCCCATTTCCATTCTGGTATTTCCAACGGATGAAGTAATCCGCTTGGTCTCTGATGCTCGGCCATGACTTTTTGGCATGTCAAGCATTTCGCGACACATTCTGCAATATCTCTTTTCATATTCGGCCACCAGAAATGTTGTCATAAATCTTAATACATCTTCGTACTCCCCAGGTGAATTGAATATCTTGAGTTATGAGCTTCAGTCAATATTTCGTCATTAATTTCAAGTACTGATGGAACCTAAATTCTTCCCTCGAACCTCAGTAATCCCTCGGTGTCGATCTTGAATTTTGCATCACTACCTTCAGACACTCTTTCTTTGATTTTCTCACACCCTTCATCTTGTAGTTGAGCGTTCCTTACCTTATCCACTAAAGTTGGACTAGCTTCCATCTGAAGCAATCTTTCATCCAATTTTTTCCAAAATTTTTATTTCCAATTCTAGCTTCGCCATTGCTGAAATAAGCTCTTCTTGGGTAGTTAACAACATCAAATTCTCTCGACCCTTTATACTCAAGGCATCGACAACCACATTTTCTTTACCCGGATGATAAAAGATTTTGCAATCATAATCTTTTATCATTTCTAACCATCGCCTCTGACGCATGTTCAAATCCTTTTGTGTGAAAATAATATACTTCAGACTTTTATGGTCCGTATATATCTCACATTTATCCCCATAGAGATAGTGTCTCCATATCTTCAAAGCAAACACCACCTCAGCCAACTCCAAATCATCAGTCGGGAATCCTTTTTCATAGTCCTTCAGTTGCCTTGATGCATACACAATGACTTTGACGTTTTGCATAAGCACACAACCTAGTTCTTTATGGGATGCATCACTATACACTACAAAATTTCCTGTATTATCTAGTGATGATAACACAGGTTCCATGCTTAGATTCTTTTTCAACTCCTTAAAACTCTCTTCGCACTTCTCCATCCAAACAAATTATACAACTTTCCTTGTCAAATTTGTCAATGGAGTGGCAATTTTGGAAATGTCTTGAATAAACCGTCTGTAGTAACCTGCCAATCCCAAGAAACTCCTCACCTCTGATGGTGTCCTTGGTTGTTCCCAATTTATTACAACTTCAACCTTTGATGGATCCACTAAAATTCCATCTTCGTCAATCACATGCCCAAGAAATTGCACATGTTTTATCCAGAATTCACACTTAGAGAATTTCACATACTTTTCCCTTTTTATCGTATCCAATGCCAAACGTAAATGTTCCACGTGTTCCTCTTGAGATTTGGAGTACACCAGGATATCATCAATGAACACCACCATAAACTTATCTAAGAATGGTTTAAACACCATGTTCATCAAATCCATGAATGCTGCAGGGGAATTGGTCAAACCAAAAGACATTACCAGAAACTCGTAATGTCCATACCGAGTTCTGAATGTCATTTTTGGTACATCCTCCTTCCTTACCTGTAGTTGATGATACTCACTTCTCAAATCTATCTTCGAGAAGTACTTAGCTCCTTTCAGTTGATCAAACAAGTCATCTATTCTTGGAAACAGATACTTATTATTAATATTGATTTTGTTTAACTCCCTATAATCCATGCAAAGATGCATCGACCCATCCTTCTTCTTCATGAATAACACAGGTGCTCCCCATAGTGATACACTCGGCTTAATATATTTCTTTTCTAGCAGTTCTTGCAGTTGCACCATCAATTCCTTCATCTCCATTGGAGCCATCCTTTATGGTGCCTTCGATATCGGAGCAGTCCCTGGTGCTAGATCGATAACGAAATCAATCTCTCTGTAAAGTGAAAGTCCTGGCAAATCATTCAGAAATATGTCCACAAAATCCCTAACAACTGGTATCTCCTCCAATTTCACACCCTTCTTCTGAGTATCGACTATGTAAGCTATATATCCTACATAGCCTTGCCTCAATAAATTCTTGGCTTGCATAATCGTCAGATGTGACACCCCCAAAATAGGTATACATTGTGACGCCCCCAAAATAGGTATACATCACCCATCTTGAGTCGCCAAATACATGGCACAGAATACAAATATAACTTAATTATACAACCGTCGTGTAATATACGATAAAACATAGATGAGTGTTTAAACAGGAATGTTGCCTTCTAGACAATATCCACTCTCAAATAGAGTCCTCATTACATTTATTGTCACACTATTTTATAGAATAGTGAGGACTACTAATACACCATCTCTAACCATCACTCCGCTTCTGACTAGTCCCGACTATGTTCTCATTTCACAAGAGAACAGTGAAAGCAAAAGGGTGAGCTCAACTAGCCCAGTAAGAAATATTATGACTTAGATAATGCAGAATAAATTATCATTAGTCTTCACAATGTTAAACTGATAAAATATAATAGACATCAAATTTAACTGCAGTGGAATAAGCAATTCATTAGAAGAGTCAAGTAGAGCATGATATCTACCGTGACGCCCCCAAAACAAGTATACATCACCCATCTTGAGTCGCTAAATACATGGTACATAAAACAAATACAAACTTAATTATACAGCTGTCGTGTAAAATACGACAAAACATAGCTGAGAGTTTAAACAAGAATATTGTCATCTAGACAATATCCACACTCAATGGTGTCCTCATTACAATTATTATCACATTATTCCGTAGAATAGTGAGGACTACTAAAGCCATTTATCCTGGACCATCACTCCATTCCCCAGGCTCGTCCCCAAATATATTCTCATTTCACAAGAGAACAATGAAAGAAAGGGTGAGTTCAACTAGCACAGTAAGAAATATTATGACTAAGATAATGCAGAATAAATTATCCTTAGCCTTCAACAATATAACAACTGATAGAATACAATAGATAACAAGTTTTAGATCAACAACTGTAGCGAAAATAAGCAATCCATTAGAAGAGTTAAGTAGAGCATAAAACCTTCTATCTTCTCTGATTTAAAAAGTTTTTCATCAAATTTATCGCTAAGACTCAGGTTAATAAATAAAATCGAATCATCCCTACACCACAGCCAAGGATATTCATGTAATCATCAATGGTCATGATTATACCGAATAATCCCTGGTCATAATCATACCAACAACTGTCCATCAATGAACTACAGGCCAATGAAGACCTTTACCACATCATTCATTACATTACGGTCATGATTATACCGAATAATCCCTGGTCATAATCATACCAAGTTCATCTATGTACGTAAGCCAAAGATGACTTTAATCACAAATTGTCAACATAAGGATAAATTTTAAAGATTTATAATTTAATTTATCCAGAAATCAATAACGTCCAAATTGTCAACATGATACTTCTTTGTGGAGTAAAATTCAAGAATGCTCAGAAGATTATTTCCATGAAAAGATACTGGATGAAGCGCAAATATCAAGGATATTCCACTAATTTCATGGAGTATAGAAGCCAAAACTTTAACTAAGTGAGTATAATAGAATATATGAATCTGCAAATGGATTTTCACCCGCCATGCGGTAATCCACGTAGACAGATTATTTCCATAATTTAATAAGGAATGAATACGAAGGATAATTCACCATGCATGTGGTAAATCCACATAGACAGGTTATTCCAACAGAATAATAAAGAATGGAATAACAGAAGAATTTCACTACGTATGCGGTACTTCGCATAGACAGGTTATTCCAACATAATAATAAAGAATGGAATAATAGAAGAATTTTACCATGTATGCGGTACTTCACATAGACATGTTATGCCAACATAATAATAAAGAATGGAACCAGGACATGCGTAATCCGCACAGACAGGATATTCCAACAGAATAATAAAGAATGGAACCAGGTCATGCGTAATTCGCACAGACGGGATATTCCAACAGAATAATAAAGAATGGAATAACAACAAAATTTCACCAGGCATGCGATAGACTGCATAGACAGGTTATTCCAACAGAATAATAAATAATAGAACCAGGTCATGCATAATACGCACAGACATGATATTCCAACAGAATAATAAAGAATGGAATAACAGAAGAATTTCACCATGTATGCGGTACTTGATTGATAGGCAGAGTTATTCAACATAATAATAAAGAATGAAATTAAAGAAGAATTTCACCATATATGCGGTGCCATGCGATAAAGTTATTCCAAAGATAATAATAAAGAATGGAATAACAAAAGCTCTCTTCATGAATACGAAAGAAATAATACCCCTTACCTCAAAAGAAGACTGGATACTGAAATAATGAGGTAGCAGACTTCTCTTCTTCTATAATTTCTCTTTATAGTAATTGCTCTATAGCTTTAGTGAATTGGTGAGAAATGAAGGAAGAATGAGCATCTATTTATAGGAAAATATAGTTTTGATAATTGCACGTTTTGGGGATCGAAATATTACAGAATAATACCTTCCTTTTTTCCTTCATTTTTAATTTAGTCCTGCAAGTATTATCAAACTTGCACAACTTCCCCTAATTGTAAATCATGTGAAACAATAGTAAATCATGTGAATCAATAGTTCTAGACATGTGAAAATACGAATTACAATATAATACCTCCATCTATACCTCCATTTTTAACTTAGTCGTGCAAGTATTATCAATCTTGCACCAACTCCCCTAATAGTAAATGAATGTGAATCAATAGTACACACATGTGAACATATAGTTATAATCATGTGAATCAATAGCAATTAATTGCTCATTTATCCGGTTAATTACCTGATTGGTCAATATAACCTCCAGACATCAATTATTATCGAAATAAATGTCAATTTTCACTAACACTAATAATTCCAACACAATGGAACTATCAAATTCATCTTTAATCAACACGAACATATTCATCATTAATATTATAATTCATAATATTTAACAACCAGGTCGTTCCCAAGAAAACGGGGGCTTTCCGATAAGGATTTCTCCTTATTGGCACACAATTAGGTGACCAAACCTCTCCTTGGCAGAACTTCTAGACATTGTCAATATTGCTAATAATAATATAAATAACTTTGCCGTTTCAATTATTAATTTAATAATATAACATATTATACAGATGATACTGTGATAATAATTGAATCAATAATATGAGAGATATGATGTAGAAATTACTGTAGCAATAATTGAGTATAACTGAGTGACTTTTCACGTAAGCATCAATAATCAATACCGCAGCTACTACGCAACCACGCCATTCTTGTTTTTTACTATCGAGTAGTTCAACAGCTTTTAATCGGTAACACTCTCGCCGTTATTTTTATAAAATGATAATTCTGTCATTTTCTAACTACGACAATACTTCCGTTGTGGGGTCCACCAATGATTGTGCCATCGTACGAATATTCTCTGTTAAAACGAATATTCCCCGACCAATCGAATATTATATAACCACTTGCTTACTTTGCAAAATTTATAAATACTACCCACAACTATAACACTATCTCAAATCCATACCATAATATAAATTTTTTTTTTTGAGAAAATTAAATCTTTATTCATAAAATTTGGGGTCTTACAATCTCCCCTCCTTATGAAATTTCGCCCTCGAAATTTACGTATGTACTTGGTATGCCGAAGAGATGAGGATACCTTGATTTTATTTCAGATTCTAACTCTTGAGGTATAACCTTTGAGTGTTGAATACTATCCTTCTTATCCAAGATTTTAACATGTATCTCCTCATACGTTAAATCTTCTACTATCTCATCTAGTTCTAAATTAATAATGTGGTTCGGGTCGTCCACATATTTACGTAACATCAATACGTGAAAAACGTTATGAACACGCGACATACTTGGCGGTAAAACGAGTCTATAGGCCACAGTTCCTACTCGATCGAGGATTTCAAATGGGCTAATTAAATCGAGGGTTGAGATTTCCTCTCTTCATCGATTCTTGCTTTTAGAATAACGCCATCTTGAACCTTCTTCTTCACATTTATCAGCTCCGGGTCTGTAGCTTGGGCGGCCTTTAACTTTATCAATTAAAGTCGATTCTAATCGTATATTCGTTATCTTCACGTGGGTCCCTAGAGTTTTTAACTCTGTCTTCATCATTTGTAAGTTATACGAAATGGATCTTTGTGTTAACAACATCGCACTCATAAACGCATATGATCTTTTACTCAACACGTCAGCTACCACATTCGCTTTTCCACGATCGTATTGAATGGTACGATCGTAATCTTCAACAGCTCAAGCCAACGTCTTTGGCGCATGATACGTTCGTTTTAAGTAAAGAAATATTTGAGGGTTTTAGAAATGGGTTTTGTACTGGGGTTAATACAAAATTCGATTTCACGCTCTAGGGGTAGGCTAAGAAGTCTTCAAGAATACGTCAGGAAATTTATTAACAATAGAAATATCATTCAAAACCGTGACCCTCATCCAAGACTTGGATAGTATGTCTCATTGATACCTATCAATTTGCCATCGTCATTCACGATGTTGCCTACAGAAAGTCTGGCTTCGATGCATTCCACATAAGGAAGTCACCAGATAAAGGCTCAAGGCTCTTTACTTATGGCTTGATATGACAATGATTGACTTTAGTGGTTTGGTTGCTTGAATTCGCATAAAAGGTTGGTTAGGAATATGAAAGCTAACAACCTTACGAAAAGCATGATAAGTAGTTAACCAATCGATTCCTAAAATCACATCAAAGGTAAGTATTTTCAAAGAGATAAGATCGATATGTAACGTGAAAGTGTCGATTTGAATCAATAAGATTTATAAACAGTGGAGGTAACGAAGGTTTCTACTAACGAAGTTTCAACCAATAAGTCAAAGTCTAATTTTTTTGAAGTCAAATATAAACGTTGAGCACAAGCAAGAGAGATAAAAGAGTGGGTAGAACCGGTATCTAATAAGGTATAGACTTCGCAAGAATTTATAATTAATTAACCCGTGCTAATTTCGTTTGGGTTACTCGCTTTTTGAGAAGTCACAAAAAAACGCTCTTCCTGAAACCACCGATTTTGTTTTGTCCGCATCTGCCTTTGGTGCCACCGTCCCAGCTGGACTTGACTTTGGTGCACGACAAAATCGGGCTAAGTGACCTTCTTTTCCACAATTGTAACATGCTTTGGACTGCATCACGTAGTTTGGATTGATATGTCCCTCCCCTCCGCATTTAAAACATACGACCAATGGTCGTTCTCCTTCCTTTAAAATGGTTGCTGTTGCTGCTATCTTTCCATCATTATTGAACCTTCTCTTCTTGAAATTTCCACTTCTATTATCTTGGCCATGATTACCACCGAAGTGGTTACCATTTCTGGCATGATAATTTCTTCCACGATGGTTATCATTGTTCCGATGGCTGTTGCCACCGGTACGATTATTATCATGTTGTTGGTTGTTACCTTTTGGTTGTGCTGACTCATTATCGCGCTCTAATAACTGAGCCCTATTCACAACATCTGAATATAAACAAAGTTTGTGAGAAATGAGGTATTGACGTATATCGGGTTTCAAACCTCTTAGAAACATTCGCGTCATTCGCTCCTCATTATCGACCAAATGGGATGCAAACCGGGATAACTCCGCAAATTTAGCCTCATATTGCGACACAATCATATTGTTTTGTTCCAGCTTGATGAACTCCACCACCTTCATGTGGCGAATACTTTCGGGAAAGTACTTGTCGTTGAACAGTTCTTGGAACTTCTCCCATGACATCTTGAGTGCGTCAGGCTGGGTACGTTTTACAGATTCCCACTAGTAATCTGCTTCTTCACGCAACATAAAGGTGGAAAAGGGAACCTTTTGCTCCTCGGAGCATCCCAAGACATTAAATATCTTGGTGATCTACTTTAACCACGTCTCCGCCTTAAGTGGTTCTGGCTTTCCCAAAAACTCCGGCGGTCCCAGCTCCTTAAACTGCTTAGCAGTGACCAGCCGTGGGTTGCCATTGTTTCCACCTGTATTTTGAACATGAGTCTCTCTTGTCTGATGTTGCATGAATTGCATAAAGCCTCTGAACATCTCATCGTTCATCATCTGATCGGTGTTGTTATTTACCTGAGGATTATTGTCTTCCTGTTGCACATTATCCTGGATATTGATCGTTGGTGACTCAACGGTCTCATGTGCTTCATTGCTTATCTCAACATTTTCAGATGCCATTTTCAAACACTGTCACAAAAAAGGTTAATTGATATATCACATATTATCCTTGTACTCTGACCAACCAATTAAATACCAAATAAACTTAGGTAGGTCATACTAGCGAAGGAATTCCCCGTCTCTCCCCTCCTAGTTCTTGTCTCACATCTCAGCCAGGGATCATATCCCTAAGCTTTGATACCAACTGTGATGCCCCCAAAACAGGTATACATCACCCATCTTGAGTCACCAAATACATGGTACATAAAACAAATACAAACTTAATTATACAACTGTCGTGTAAAATACGGCAAAACATAGCTGAGAGTTTAAACAAGAATATTGTCATCTAGACAATATCCACACTCAATGGTGTACTCATTACAATTATTATCACATTATTCCGTAGAATAGTGAGGACTACTAAGCCATTTATCCTAGACCATCACTTGATTCCCCGACTCGTCCCAACTATATTCTCATTTTCTGAAGAGAACAATGAAAGAGAGGGTGAGCTCAACTAGCCCAGTAAGAAATATTATGACTAAGATAATACAGAATAAATTATCCTTAGCCTTCAACAGTATAACAATTGATAGAATACAATAGACAACAAGTTTTAGATCAACAACTGCAGCGAAAATAAGCAATCCATTAAAAGAGTCAAGTAGAGCATAAAACCTACCATCTTCTATGATTTTAAAAGTTTTTCATCAACTTTATCGCTGAGACTCAGGTTAATAAATAAAATCGAATCATCCCTACACCACGGCCAAGGATATTCATGTAATCATCAATGGTCATGATTATACCGAATAATCCCTGGTCATAATCATACCAACAACTGTCCATCAATGAACTACAGGCCAATGAGGACCTTCACCACATCATTCATTACATTACGGTCATGATTATACCGAATAATTCCTGGTCATAATCATACCAAGTCCATCTATGCATGTAAGCCAAATATGACTTTAATCACAATATAAGCATGAGGATAATGACAATGACATAATAATTCAATAAAACAAGTTTAAGGATAAATTTTAAAGATTTATAATTTAATTTATCCGGAAATTAATAACGTCCAAATTGTCAACATGGTACTTCTTTGTGGAGTAAAATTCAAGAATGGTCAGAAGAATATTTTCATGAAAAGATACAGGATGAAGTACAAATATCAAGGATATTCCACTAATTTTATGGAGTATAGAAGCCAAAACTTTAACCAAGTGAGTATAATAGAATATATGAATCTGCAAATGGATTTTCGCCTACCGTTCGGTAATCCACGTAGACAGATCATTTCCATAATTTAATAAGAAATGAATACGAAGGATCATTCACCATGCATGTGGTAAATCCACATAGACAGGTTATTCCAATAGAATAATAAAGAATGGAATAACATAAGAATTTCACCATGTATGCAAGTGCTTGAGCAGATGTTTATTCCAACATAATAATAAAGAATGGAATAATAGAAGAATTTCACCATGTATGCGGTATTGCTTGAGCAGGAGTTATTCCAATATAATAATAAAGAAAGGAATAACAAAAGCTCTCTTCATGAATACGAAAGAAATAATACCCCTTACCTCAAAAGAAGACTGGATACTAGAATAGTGAGGTAGCAGACTTCTCTTCTTCTATAATTTCTCTTTATAGTAATTGCTCTATAGCTTTAGTGAATTGGTGAGAAATGAAGGAAGAATGAGCTTCTATTTATTGGAAAATATAGTTTCGATAATTGCACGTTTTGGGGCTCGAAATATTACAGAATAATACCTTCCTCTTTTTCTTCATTTTTAATTTAGTCCTGCAAGTATTATCAAACTTGCACCACCTCCCCTAATAGTAAATCATGTGAATCAATAGTAAATCATGTGAATCAATAGTTCTAGACATGTGAAAATACTAATTACAGTATAGTACCTCCATCTATACCTCTATTTTTAACTTAGTCATGCAAGTATTATCAATCTTGCACCAACTCCCCTAATATTAAATGAATGTGAATCAATAGTACACACATGTGAACACATAGTTATAATCATGTGAATCAATAGCAATTAATTGCTCATTTATCCGGTTAATTACCCGATTGGTCAATATAACCTCCAGACATCAATTATTATCTAAATAAATGTCGATTTTCACTAACACTAATAATTCCAACACAATGGAACTATCAAATTCATCTTTAATCAACACGAACTTATTCATCATTAATATTATAATTCACAATATTTAACAACCAGGTCGTTCCCAGGAAAGAGGGTGCTTTCCGATAAGGATTTCTCCTTATTGGCACGCAAGTAGGTGACCAAACCTCTCATTGACAGAACTTCTAGACATTATCAATATTGCAAATAATAATATGAATAACTTTGCCGTTTCAATTATTAATTTAATAATATAACATATTATACGATGATATCGTGACAATAATTGAATCAATAATATGAGATATGATACAAAGAATTATCGTAGCAATAATTAAGTATAATCGAGTGACTTTTCACGTAAGCATCAATAATCAATACTGCAGCATAACTACTATGCAACCACGCGTATTATTGTACTTTACTACTGACCGAGTAGTTCAACAGTTTTAATTCAGTAACACTTTCGTCGTTATTTTTATAAAATGATAATTCATGCGCTTTCTAACTATGACATTACTTACATTGTAGGGGGGTCCACTTAATGATTGTGTCTTGGTCGCATTTAATATTCCCTGTTAAAACAAATATTCCCCGACCAATCGAATATTATATAACCACTTACTTACTTTGCAAAATTTATAAATACTACCCACAACTATAACACTATCTCAAATCCACACCATAATATAAAAAAAAATATTTCGAGAAAATTAAATCTTTATTCATAAAATTTGGGGTCTTACATCTACTATCTTTTATGATTTAAAATGTTTTCATCAATTTTTATCGCTGAGACTCAGCTTAATAAAAAAACCACATCATCGAGTCATCCCTGCACTACGGGCCAATGATATTCATTAAATCATCAATGGTCATGACTGTGATGCCCCCAAAATAGGTCCAATCCATCCAACCTATTCTGAGTCGCCAAATACATGGTACATAATACAACTACAACTTTATTACTACAATTGTCGTGCAAAATACAATAACACATATACTATGAGTTTTAATACCAACTTTGACTCATGTCCCAACCATTTACTAAATAGGAAAATTGAATACTTTTATTTCATAAAATTCGGGGTCTTACAATCTCCACTAATTATGAAATTTTGTCCCCGAAATTTACGTACCTGGTATTTCGAAGAGTTGAGAATACCTTGCTTTCATTTCAGATTCCATCTTCTCTGTCATCATGATTTCTCCATTGCTCATCTCCTGTATTTCAGATATCATTCTAGATATAGCTTCAAAACAAAGGTTAATTGACATATCACAATTTGTCAAATTAAGTAAGAAAATTCAGCTTAGGTAGGACACACACTAGCGAATGATATTACTCGTCTCTCCCCTCCTAGTTCTATTCCCCGATCTCCGCCAGAGATCATATCCCTAAGCTCTGATACCAAATGTGATGCCCCCAAAATAGGTCCAATCCATCCAACCTATTCTGAGTCGCCGAATACATGGTACAGAATACAACTACAACTTTATTACTACAATTATCGTGCAAAATACAACAACACATATACTGTGAGTTTTAATACCAACTTTGACTCATGTCCTAACTATGGACAACACCTCACATTGATACATTACATAAAAGTACAATCAATAACTATTTTAGAAATTAAAATCTTTGGGAAGTGCTCAAGGAAACCTTCGTACATAGGAGACCATGAATCTAAGTTATGATAGATATCATATGTCCATAGAATTATCCTTGGTTGACCCAATAGACCCCAAAGAAAAACGAGAAGATTACTATCATTTTCTTTCCAATGGTGAGACTTCTCTTGACATATAACTATCTCCAGTTGAAAATTATATTTCAAATAAACTCCAAGATCATATAGGTAGTGCTCGTAGATATACTAAGCAAGTGGATGTGAACAACCCTGTCTTATGATAACACGAGATTGTATGTCATTAGACATCTTGTATGATAGTGGCAAAACACCCTTCCAAAGTTGGGTTCACCTCACCCTATTGTTGTTCATCAAAATCAATTATTAAGTGACGTATAATATACGACACACACATCTCAGGTCCTCAATACAATTATATATTGTATGTCATGCCATTTTATAATGTGTTGAGAAGCTTTGACAGTCTCGGACCACCACACTATTCCCCTGTTATCCCCGCTCGACCCAGCTACACTCTTATTACCTGAAAGGAATTGTGAAGCAAAAGGGTGAGCACAACTAGCTCAGTAAAGAATATTATGACTAAAGATAATTAAATTATCATCAGTAATAAATCTGAGATTTAGAACATATGGTAGATGATAAAAAATTTCAACCATAGTTGCAGCGGAACGAGCAATCCATTAGAAGAGTCAAATAGACCATAAAGTCTATTATCTTCTCCATGTTAAAAGTCCACCAACAATGCTTTAACCCTATAACATTAATCAACAGATCCTGTTCACAGTCATGTGAATAACTCAAAATCATAATTGTAGTTCTAATTTTCTCCTCTCAACCAAGACGAAGATATTTTTCATCACATATCTTTACCTGAAACATCAAAGATCATGGTTATACCAAATCACAGTTCCTGTTCATAATCATACTAATAAGTTCATCTTTGCACTACGGGCCAAAGATATTCATTAACAGTTCATCTTTGCACTACATGCCAAAGATATTCAACAACAGGTCATCTTTGCACTACGAGCCAAAGATATTCAACAACAGGTCATCTTTGCACTACACGCCAAAGATATTCATCAACAATTCATCTTTGCACTACAGGCCAAAGATGTTAATATTTCAAAGAAATATATAATCATTTCAGAATTTAGATAAACAATAATTATAACCATGTTGATCTATTCACCTTTGCTCTTAAGATAAAAATATTCAATTGTAAATTCAATGGTCATGATCATACCAGTCAACAATTCATCTTTGCACTACTGGCCAAAGAGAACCCATAGTCACGATCATACCAATAATCTACCCATCTTTACACTTAAGTCAAAGAGAAATTCATCACCGGGATTATAAAAATGTTATATATGATAATAAAAACAATACGATCAACAACTGCATTTAATTTCAAGAGTAATATTCATGAATCAATGATTTCATAACACCTTAATCCAAATGTTATAAATCACTTAATAATCTCATAATCTAATATTATTAATATCACCACAATATTTTAATCATTTCTTAAACTTATAAACAATTTATTTTAATTGTTTACATTTTACCAATTGATGCATTTAATCATCCTAAAATGCCAAAATCATAAAATTTCATCATCAATAATCAAAACCCTCATAAAAAATTTGCATATACCTTATATAGGATTCCCAAGCCATAAAATCCTATTTTCCAATTTTGTTACTTCACATAACATATTTAATTCATTTATTCATAACTAGTCCATTTTCATGAAAAATACCAAATTAGTTCCAAAAATATTTCTTTTCTGGGATTAGCAGAATATAGTCCCATATTGAATATATATTTTTCTCGGAATTTTTAAAATTCATTTACTATTTTTCACACTACCAAAATCAATAATATTTAGACATTTATCATAAATTGTACTTTTGTCCAAAAATTCCGAAATTTACAGGGTATACTTCTATTATATACATGTACTCTCAATAAATTTTTTATCAATTTTGGAGTTAACCACAAGGAGTTATAAGGGTTTACTTTTAAAATAGTCTTTTCTCATAAAATCCATAACTCCTAATCTATCCATCCAAAAATCGTCATTTTTGGACACAATCGAGAAAACTCATCAAAATATCATTTCAAATTTTTTCAGAATTTTTGAAGATCAGAAAAATTACGAAACTGAAGAAACATAATAACCCTTAAAATCCCTTACCTCGAAAGAGCAGTATTTCTTACCGAAATGTAAAGCCGAAGGAACCTTGCACTGAATAGAAACTCTCAAAGTATCTAAATACTCACAAAATACGCTTGATAATATAGAGAGAGAAAGAGAGAAAGCTTATGTTTCTGGTGTAATTTTTAATTCTAACTTAGCCCTCTATTTATACGAAAAATGTTACCACGCTGAAGCAGACTTGACCTGCTACTTGATGGCTTTACCTGCTACTATTGCCACCAACTACATTTGAATTAGAATTTCAGCACATTTCTTCACCAACCACAAGTGGGGCCCATTAAATTCTAGAATTTTCCAGCAAAATCATTTAGAAACCTAATTTCCGAATCAGTCACCTCTTACAATTCATAACAAATCATACGTTCATTTTTAACGGTCCAAAATTTGTGGACATATACTCAACTTATATATGTATAACATATCCAAAAATCACAACGATCTAACGGTCGGATTAAAAATTATAACTCACGCAATATATCACAAGAACACTGGTTTGATTTTTAATACCTCCATTCCGACAAAAATACTGATAAAATACCTCAACATTAATTCCTTCAATTTTAACCACATAAAATAAATAAATCCATCATTTATATTTGCATCAAATAAATATTTTCTTATCATATAAATCAATAATTAATTATTCACAAATAATATTACAGAATCACAATTATGACAACAAGGCAATTCCCAGGAAAGAGGGGGCTTTCCGATAAGGATTTCTCCTTACTGGCGCGCAATTAGGTGACCAAACCTCTCCTTGACAGAACTTTCTAGACATTGCCAATAATGATATCTAATAATATTATTCAAATAATATGAATTATTGATCCGATAATGAAATATCTTGGCAAAGGACAATTATTGAAACAACAATAATATAAAATATCAACGCAAAGAATTATTGAATCAATAAAATAAAATATCAATAAGAATTATCGTAACAATTATCGAGTAGTGCCTTCTTACGCATTTAATCAATAATTCAACAATCTTGTGCAATACCGTAAAGTTTATCGCAAGCAACCACGCCAGACATCGATTTTTAACCACCGTAACCCAACAAGAAGTTATTAACGGTAAAAACTACGCCATTATTTATAAAAACTTAAACTTTGTCGTTTTCTTCATCAGATAGTTATTCCGTTATGGGGCCCACAATTGACTGCACCGTTGTACGGATATTCCCGATAAAAAGAATATTCCACGACCAAACGAATATTCTCCGACAGAAATGAATATTTTATAACCACTTGCGTATTTTGAACATTTTATATATATCACCCTTAACTTTAACTTTTTATAAATTTAACCATTTACTAAATAGGAAAATTGAATACTTTTATTTCATAAAATTCGGGGTCTTAAAATGACTATACCGAATAATCCCTGGTCATAATCATACCAAAAACTGTCCATCAATGCACTACAGGTCACTGAGGACTTTTACCACATCATTTATAACATTATAGGTTATGATTATACCGAATAATCCCTGGTCATAATCATACCAAGTCCATCTATGCACGTAAGCCAAAGATGACTTTCATCACAATATAAGCATGAGGATGATGACAATGACATAATAATTCAATAAAACAAGTTCAAGAATAAATTTTAAAAATTTAAAATTTTAGTTTATCCAAAAATCCATAACGTCCAAATTGTCAACATGATACTTCTTTGTGGAGTAAAATTCAAGAATGCTCAGAAGAATATTTCCATGAAAAGATACTAGATGAAGTGCAAATATCCAGGATATTCTACTAATTTCATGGAGTATAGAAGCCAAAACTTTAACCAACTGAGTATAATAGAATATATGAAACTACAAATGGATTTTCGCTTCCCATGCAAAGAATCCACGTGAGCGCATCATTTCCATAATTTAATAAGGAATGAATACTGAAGGATCATTCACCATGCATGCAGTAATCCACATAGACAGGTTATTCCAATAGAATAATAAAGAATGGAATAACAGAAGAATTCACCAGGCGTACGTAATCCGCGCAGACAGGTTATTCCAATAAAATAATAAAGAATGGAACAAGGTCATGCGTAAATCGCACAGACAGGATATTCCAACAGAATAATAAAGAATGGAACAAGGTCATGCGTAATCCGCACAGACAGGATATTTCAACAGAATAATAAAGAATAGAATAACAATAGAATTCACCAGGCATGCGATAGACCGCACAGACAGGTTATTCCAACATAATAATAAACAATGGAATAACAAAAGAATTTCACCATGTATGCGGTACTTCGCATAGACAAGTTATTCCAACATAATAATAAAGAATGGAATAACAGCTCTTACGAGTATTGAAAGAAAATAATTCTCTTCATGAATATGAAAGAATAATACCCCTTACCTTAGAAGAAACTGGATATTGGAATAGTGAGATAACAGACTTCTCTTCTTCTTTCTCTCTATAATTTCTCTCTATAATAATTGTTCTAAAGCTTTAGTGAATTGGTGAGAAATGAAGGAAGAATGAGCTTCTATTTATAGGAAAATATAGTTTGGATAATTGCACGTTTTGGGGCTCAAAATATTACAGTACAATACCTTCAACTTTTCTTTTATTTTTAATTTAGTCCTGCAAGTATTATCAAACTTGCACCAACTCCCCTAATAGTACAAGAATGTGAATCAATAGTACACACATGTGAACAAATAGTTATAATCATGTTAATTAATAGCAATTAATTGCTCATTTATCCGATTAATTACCCGACTGGTTAGTAAAACATCCAGTCATCAATTAATATCGAAATAAATGTCGATTTTCACTAACACTAATAATTCCAACACAATGGAACTATCAATTTCATATTTAATCAACACGAAATTATTCATCATTAATATTATAACTCACAATATTTAACAACCAGGTCGTTCCCAGGAAAGAGGGGGCTTTCCGATAAGGATTTCTCCTTATTGGCGCGCAATTAGATGACCAAACCTCTCCCTGACAAAACTTCTAGACGTTGTAAATATTACAATTTAATAATATGAATAACTTTGTCGTCTCAATTATTGATTTAATAATATACCATATTATGCATGATAATCTTTGTGACAATAATCAATCAATAATATGAGATATGATGCGAAAGATTCTTGTAGTAATAATTGAGTATAACCGAGTGACTTCTCACGTAATCATCAATAATCAATACTGGTGTACTACTACAACCACCACGACATATTCTTGTACTTTTTACTACCGGGTAGTTCAACGATAAAACTTTCGCCGTTATTTTATAAAAAGAAAATGATGTCGTTTTCTAACTATGACAATACTTCCATTGTGGGGTCCACCAATGATTATGCCGTCGTACGAATATTCCCTGTTAAAACGAATATTCCCTGACCAATCGAATATTATATAACCACTTGCTTACTTTGCAAAATTTTTAAATATTGCCCACAACTATAACATTATATTATATCCACACCATAATATTCAAAAATATATTTCGGGAGAAATTAATCTTTATTCATAAAAGTTGGGGTCTTACAACCTCTCCTTCTTATGAAATTTCATCCTCGAAATTAGGGTGCGTACCTGGTATGTCGAAGAGGTGAGGATACCTTGATTTCATTTCAGATTCTAACTCCCAGGTCATTTCCTCAACATCGTGGCTTCTCCACAAAACTTTGACTTAAGGTATAACTTTAGAACGTAGGATATGATCCTTCTTATCCAAGATTTTAACAGGTACCTCTTCATATGTTAAATCTTCCTCTATCTCGTCTAGTTCTAATTCAATAATGTGGTTCAGGTCTTTCACATATTTACGTAACATAGATATGTGAAAAATATTATGAACACGAGACATACTTGGCGGTAAGGCGAGTCTATAGGCCACAGTTCCTACTCGATCGAGGATTAAAAATGGGCCAATGAATCTAGGATTGAGCTTTCATCTCTTTCCAAATCTCGTAACTCCTTTCCATGGAGCAACACATAACAACACATGATCTCCAATATTGAATTTCACGTCTTTTCAATGAAGATCAGCATAACTATTTTGTCGATATTGTGAGGTTTTATACGTTGTCGGATCGTTTGAATCTTTTCCGTAGTCATACATACCAAATCCGGTCCCAACAATCTTAGGTTGCTCCCAACTTTGAATTGCTTCAATCTTTGTTGGGTAAATAGTTATTCCATGATTTGATATCACGTGCCCAAGGAATGCAACTTCCTCAAGCCAAAACTCACATTTCTTCAACTTGGCATAAAGCTTGGTTTCACGAAGCTTTTAAAGTATCAGCCTCAAGTGTTGCTCATGGTCTTCACGGGTTTTGGAGTATATGAGGATGTAATCAATAAAGACGACCACAAAGTGATCCAAATTTTCCTTGAATACTCGGTTCAACACGTCCATGAAGGAAGCAGGAGCATTAGTCAATCCAAAAGACATGACTAGGAATTCATAATGCTCATACCGAGTTCTGAAAGCAGTCTTTAGAATGTTATCAGTTTTAATCTTCAACTGATGATATCCGGAACGAAGATCCATCTGATAAATGGGTTTTATACCTACTTATTGGATATCAATTTACGCGAATTATGCCCATCTTAAGTACATTTTAGTCTGTTTTAGTTGCATTTTATGTTATTTTGCATTATATGTACTGAGAACTCCTTTTGGCATAACAGTGCAGGAAATGGCGTACTTTGGTGGTGTTGGATGGCAAGAGGCTATTGGATGCATGGCTCGAGGCTTACGGATGCACGACATGAGAATGTAGTGAAGCAAAGGGACTGATAATGAAGGAAGGAAGGAAAAGAATGAACAAGTAGCGATGCAAGCAGCATTTACGTAACTAGCACTAGAGTCTGAGATTGCGGAAGCCGCCTACAAGCACCGCGTGGCAGAACATGCTTGAGGTCGCGCGCCCGCGTGAGCACCCGGCCAGACAACTCTACAAACTACAAGTCTTGCACTCATGCACGAGGAATATCTTTGAGGAAGCGCTGTGGCCGCTGCCGATATGGTCAAGTCTTGATTTGTTTTATTTTAATTTTTAAGTAAAAGGGTTGTAATTTATTTTAAAACGATATGTGACTGGTGTCAGACATATCTTTGATAACTTTTGACGTATTTTTCATAGTAGTAACTAGGGTTTTCACATTGAGAGAGATTCCAACGTAGAACGAAGCTTAAACGCCTACTTCTCCAATTCTTCTTGGGTTTTTCTGTCATTGTGGATTATTATTATTGTCTTGCTGGATTTTTATGAGGAGTTAAACATTGATATTGGTTTACAATCTGCAATCGGGTTTGATCGTTTCTATCCTTCATCTTTCAATTGTGTGCTTGTTAACCATGTTTATCTTTGATCCCATAATGGCTTTTGGTTGAGTCATGAACTAAACTCCATTATGGGATTCTAACGGATTTTAATATGTAGTTTAGTTGCATGTTTGATTGCTGGGGCTGTTTCACATATCATATGGGATTTCTATTATGATTGTTTTGCATGTATGAATGCTTGATCACCATTCGTTTCAGTACTTGTATGGAATTGACAATGAACATGCAAGTATGGATTGTAATCATGATAGCATACGTATATGGGGTTGTTTTATATAGCTTGTGTATTTTTTGAACCAGATAGACATATAATGTTTCACCGTATGAGTTAAAATAAGGGTTTGTGCTTAAATTCAGTATGATTGCAATTTCGCATAGACATATTGTGATTTTGGTTATATTGATGATTACATGAAGTCTATCATTTGTGGATGCTGTGTAAGTAGGTCATGGTGCATTGAAAAATAGCTATGACTCTATTAGTGCTCTTGGCTACTTTCCTGTGATATGTAAACAATTCTTGCATGATAGTGGTAATTGGATGAAATATTAAATGAAGTTAGGATCCCATTATTTCTAGACTTGGTTTATTCCATTATATTTCTTATTTTAGTTGTTATTTGCAATTAGATTAATTCACCAATATAGTTATTAGTTTAAGCATATACATATAATGATTTAATTGATGCATGATAGTTTAAATTTGACAACTTTCTCTATGGGATCGATACTCTACTTACTCTGTATTACTTGTTGACACATGTATGCTTGCATGAGTTAGAGCTCTTTTTGTTAGAACTGAAAAAGAGGCAACAAGTTTTTGGCGCCGTTGCCGGGGAAAGGCGTTTAATTTAAATAATTATCATCAGTTTCAAGCTATATTTTATTACTTAGACAATTCTGATCGTTTCTCATTTCTATTTTTGTTTTGTTTTTGGTTTCAGGTACTTGTAGATTTTTATGCACACGCGATCATCCAACTCAGAATTAACACCAGCGCAAGATAACATTAACGGAAGAGGTTGGAAAGTAAGTGTGCGGAGAAATTTGCAAGCTCAGTTAGAGAGTACTACAGTTAGTATGGCATAAGAACAGAGAATTGAGCAAAGAGAAGAGCACCAGGCTCTAAGGGATTATTCCATGCCAAATATAAATGGACTACAGTCTAGCATAGTCAGACCGGCGATAGCAGCCAATACTTTTGAGATTAAACCGGGAACTATTCAGATGGTGCAAAATTCAGTACAGTTTGGGGGTGCTGCTACGGATGATCCGAATGAACACTTGTTTTCATCGAGATTTGTGATACATTCAGATACAACGGTGTGACGGAAGACGCTATCAGACTAAGGCTATTCCCATTCTCATTGAGGGATAAATTGAGAAGTTGGCTACATTCTTTGCCTTAAGGGTCAATCACTATATGGGAGGATTTAGCACAGAAATTTTTAGCCAAGTTCTTTCCAATGGCTAAGACTACAAAAATGAGGACAACTATCTCTCAGTTTGAGCAACAATAGGGCGAGTCCTTATATGAAGCATGGGAGAGATATAAAGAGATGCTGAGGAAGTGTCCGCATCATGGTATGCCAGATTGGATGGTGATCAACTCATTTTATAATGGATTGGGATAGCAGTCGAGACCTATTGTGGATGCAGCTGCAGAAGGGGCATTATGGGCAAAGAGCTATAACGAGGCCTATACACTTATCGAGACTATAGCTGCAAATGATTACCAAAATCCTACATCTTGGATGCCACAGCCCAAGGTTGCAGGTGTGTTGGAGGTTGATGCTATTACCCAATTGTCGGCACAGATGGCAGTGATGGCAAAGAAGATAGATACACTGGTAGAAAGCAAAGTGAAAACAGTTGCTTTCGTATGTGAGATTTGTGCAAGGTCACACTCGACGGATCAATGTGCTATTAGCTCAGAGTCGATACAATTTGTGGGCAATTACAGGAAAGACCAAGGTCAGTTTCAGAATACATACCACTCCAACAACATAAACCATCCGAACTTTAGTTGGTCAAATAACCAAGGACATCACGAGACCGCCAAATTAACCAACCAGCCAAATTACACGGTCATCTCAAATTACATAGCTTTCATCAAAACCACCGTTTCCATCGGGATTTTCTCAACAACAACAACATCACACTCCAGCTGCACCACAGCCAGAAAAGAAATCAAAAATGGAGGAGATGATGTTGAAATACATGGCAAACACGGAGGTGATGATCAAAAGCTAAGCAGTGGTTATTAAGAATTTGGAGACTCAGATGGGGCAAATGGCGAGCATGCTTAAAAATAGGCCCCAAGGTTCATTACCAAGTAACACAGAGCCAAATCCACGAAGAGACGGGAAGGAACAGTGCCAAGCGATCATGTTAAGATCTGGGAAAAATCTTACAGTATCATTGTAATTAAATCACCTGCCAGCAGGATTACATTGAGGATACCGCATGTCGCAGCGAGATGTAAAAGTTGACTAAAGAGAAAGAGAAGTTGGAAAAATCTGATTCGTAGTTGGTCGAGAAGGATAAAGCAGGTTCAGAGGAAAAGGTCAAAATTTCAGTACCACCAATTACCCCTCAAGTACTATATTCGCAGAGATTAAATAAGCAGTGGGAAGATAAATAGTTTAGTAAGTTCTTGGAGGTATTTAAAAAGCTGCAGATCAACATACCGTTTGCAGAGGCATTAGAACAAATGCCAAGCTATGCAAAGTTTATGAAGTGTATATTGTCAAGGAAGAGAAGACTAGATGAGTTTGAGACAGTAGACTTGACAGAGGAATGCAGTACAGTGCTTCAGCAGAAATTACCTCCAAAGCTGAAGGATCTGGGCAGCTTCACAATCCCGTGCATAATTGTGAAGATGAACTTCAGTAAGTATTTATGTGATCTTGGGGCAAGTATAAATTTAATGCCCTTATCAGTGTTCAATCAGTTGGGACTGCTGGCTCCAAGGCCGATAAACAAATCATTACAACTAGCTGACAGATCCATCATGTATCCATAGGGAATTATTGAAGATGTGTTGGTTAAGGTGGACAAGTTTATCTTTTCGGCCGACTTCATCATCTTAGACTACGAGGAGGACAAGAGCATACCAATAATACCGGGGAGACCATTCTTAGCCACAGGCAAGACTTTGATAGATGTGCAGAAAGGGGAACTCACTATACGTGTTCATGATCAGGAGGTCACCTTCAACGTCTTCAAAGCCATGAAGCTCCCAACAGATGAAGAAGAGTGTTTCCTAGTTGATTGGGTGAATCGAGGTCTAAATTATGAAGTACAGAGTTTGGTGAACTATGAACCGTTAAGTTGTGTACTTGGTGAAAACTCAGATTTGGAGGTAAAGCCAATGACAAAAGCTGAAGTCATTAAATTTCGGGGTGTGGTAGACAGACAGAAAGGTGCCTTAACCCTATCTTCGCCATGAGATTCAGAGACATTCAAGCTAATTGACTATAACTTAGCGCTTGATGGGAGGCAACCCATTATTTTCTATCTCTTAATTTTTCCCTTATTCCTTACTTAGTTAGTTCAAGTTATTTCGTTAGCTCATTTTCAACCTTAGTTAGGACCATGTGCTTATCTCAGCATAATTAACATAATAGCTGATATTGAATAGGAGCATGCGTGTGCATGTCAATGAAATAAGGGTGATGCAATAGACACTCATGTTTATTTAGTAAACCATGCTTTGATAAGGTCTATTGATGTTATTGCAGGTGTATTGGAGAGCATACATTGTTGTCTTGCAGATTCTAAGAACAAAAGTTAGCGAAGACAGTAGAAAGATCGCTACATGTGCAAGCGATGATGATTACATCAAAGAACTGCGCGCCCACGAAGTATGCGCCCTGACGAGTTGCCAATCACAAGCTACTATCTTTCATTTAAACCTTGCGTATGTACAAGGCTTTCTGTCGACCGAGACATATTTGAAAATTTTAAAAACGAGTTGGGGACCATTTGGACTCTCATTTGAAATAATAACAGAAGCACAATCTCCTCAGTCTCCAAATCGCACGTCTCTTCATTCCCCTTCTATCAGTTACAAACTTGAAGTCGTCAATCTCTCCACCACGTCATCATCCACGATTTCTCCCACGTTCTACATCTACCCACATCTCATCATTGCAGTATAAAGCTAGGGTTTCTGATTGGGTTGGCAGAAACAAGTTTGAGGGTTATCACATCATAAGCTTTCATTCACTCTCAGTAATTTCATCTGCATTCTCTCTCAATCATCTGCAAATGGGTCCAAAGAGAGCACGATCATCTTCTTCCTCTGGCAGTCAAGGGGAGGACATTGTCGACCACACCAAGTTCATGTGTTTGGAAGCCCAGCAAGAGAACTATCGAATCGTAGCAAAAACATTTATCACGGAAAGATGATTCAAACTGGAGGGGCAAGATGGTCAGTTGTGTGCCATGATCCACGAACGAGGATGGGGTGGACTAACTGCCACTCCCACGTCCATTCCAATGAGCACAGTCTGCGAGTTCTACGCCAACGCCAAAGTTACCATGAGCGGTATCTCTATGGTTCGAGGTTTCGAGATAGACTACAGACCTGCCGCTATCAGAACCGTTTTCAGACTTACTAAGACACCACCAAAAGGGTCGGCTAACTAGGTTACAGGTGCACACTTAGAGACAGACTTGGAATTGGTGATTGCTGAGTTGTGCGTGCCTGGCACGAAATGGACATACAAGACCGGCACAAACCAGCCTCGTATACTCCCAGTAGCAGCCCTAAACCGCTATACAAAGGCATGGAATCTATTCATCTGTGCAAAGCTAGTGCCTTCATCTCATCAGCACGAGATCATAGCAAAGAGGGCCATTATTCTGTGGGGAATAATCATCGGAAAATACATTAATATTGGCCATCTCATCCATTAGAATATTCTGCAATATCTGCGGGGAGGCACCACTGGGAGCATTCCACATGCCTCAGCGGTAGCCACGTTATGCGCTCATCAGGGATGCAACTGGGGCAACAAACAAATGCAATATCCAAGCCAGGACATCACACATGCCACCATTGCTAAATTTGAGGACTGGGCCGGAGGCGTGCCACACCCACGAGGAAGAGGATTTATCCTCCAACCCACTTTTCCAAAGCCATCACAGCAGCCCCCTCGGACAGATGAGGCAGACCCCTTGACACGACCACAAGCTCCTTATGGTGATCGCCAGCTCCGAAGGTTGGAGCGACGAGTTGATGCCATCTACGAAAATTTTGGAGCGTTTGCCACGGGTCTCACGAGGGCTTTGGTCGAAGCCTTTACGCAGTAAGGAACAATACTAGAATGGCCTCAATTTGGGATAGCAGTGCCATATCCACCACCAAATTCACCACCCGAGGAGGGTGGTGCAACCGATCATTAGGGGAGTTCTCTTGTACCCTGTACCTTCATTCAATGGGGAATTGAATACTTTAAGTTTGGGGGTATTGGGGTAGTAGTATAGTTGCATGTAATTTAGTTTTTGCATGATTAGTTTACTAGTTTAGTTGTTTGTGTGTTATTGTTTTATGTGATAGAAAATTTTCGTTTTAGTTAGTTTGCATGTCTCACAAAGTTCTTGCTTTTTTGGAATTTCTTACCTAGCCAATGATGTTAGTGAATTGTGAAGGAATTTTAAGTATATGGAATAACATGAACGTAGTTATAATGTTTTACACGATGAAATTCATGTTGCTGTTTAAATGCTTTCGGTTTGCACGGATGTGTTCAAAATTACTTGTAGGTATAAGAATTATGTGTTGCATTGCTTGTTAGAAAATGTAGTTTTAAAAAGAGAAATATGTGGAACATGCATGTAGACTTGACAAACATTGACATTCAAACTTTAGGAAAACATGGATATGCTATGTATAAAAAAAAATGAATAGCAATAACGTGGTTAGTCTTATTTCGGGGCCCTGGCTACTTGAGTAAGTACGCCCGAGGGGATTGTCTATACACCTAGCGCCCTAAGGTCTTTCATAGTCTGGGAGTCGTTGGTTGAAAGCTTGCTAAGGGGTAGCAGTGTTGCCTAATGGAATAAGGCATTGCACAGTTATGTGAAAAAAAATAGAAAAAGAAAAGAAAAATAGCAATAAACACCGCGGGAAAGAGCGAAAATCGCCCTCGTGAGTAGCAATAAAGCAGGTAAGCCCATTGTTGAACTTTAGTTTGTTTGGATATGTTGGAACAGTCTTCGTTGCATAAGTATACATGATTCTTAATTTAGACTATAATTTTCTATTTTGAGCAGTCTAACATGTGTATTCTTTGCTTGAATCAAGTTTTGGTGAACACTACACACACACACACACAACATCTCTATAGCATGTATGAATTATCTGAGTGTATGATGTTATGACCATAGTTTAGTTTGAACTTGTATTCTTGAATCTGGATAATTCGCTGAGGCATTTTGGGCTGAAATTCTGTTTAAGTTGGAATGATGTGAGACTAGTCTGCGTAGTAATTTAGCTACACAGTAGTGCTTTTGCATTTTCATTGTTATTTAGCATGCGTTGCTTGAGGGCAAACAATAGTTCATGTTTGGAGGTATTTGATAAGTGGCTTTTATACCTACTTATTGGATATCAATTTATGCGAATTATGCCCATCTCAAGTACATTTTAGTCTGTTTTAGTTGCATTTCATATTATTTTGCATTGCATGTACTGAGAACTCCTTTTGGCATAAAAGTGCAGGAAATGGCATACTTTGGTGGTGTTGGATGGCAAGAGGCTATTGGATGCATGGCTCGAGGCTTACGGATGCATGGCATGAGAATGTAGTGAAGCAAAGGGACTGATAATGAAGGAAGGAAGGAAAAGAATGAACAAGTAGCAGTAGCAGTAGCATGACAGAACCAGAGCTAGAGTACAGATCGCGGTTGCACAGCCGCCGATGAACATGCTTGAGGTCAGCTGGCTACCAATGAAAGCACCCTACCGCAACAACTCTACATATCGCAAGTCTCGCTACCGCAAGAGGAATATATTAGGGAAGCCTTGCTACCGCATGCTGCCATGGTCATCAAGCCGCTAATTTTTTTATTTTAATTTTTTAGTAAAAGGGTTGTAATTTATTTTAAAACGATATCTGACTGGTGTCAGACATATCTTTGATAACTTTTGACGTATTTTTCATAGTAGTAACTAGGGTTTTCACATTGAGAGAGATTCCAACGTAGAACGAAGCTTAAACGCCTACTTCTCCAATTCTTCTTGGGTTTTTCTGTTATTGTGGAGTATTATTATTGTTTTGCTGGATTTTTATGAGGAGTTAAATGTTGATATTGGTTTTCAATCTACAATCTGGTTTGATCGTTTCTATCCTTCATCTTTCAATTGTGTGCTTGTTAACCATGTTTAGCTTTGATCCCATAATGGCTTTTGGTTGAGTCATGAACTAAACTCCATTATGGGATTCTAAAGGATTTTAATATATAGTTTAGTTGCATGTTTGATTGCTGGGACTGTTTTACATATCATATGGGATTTCTATTATGATTGTTTTGCATGTATGAATGCTTGATCACCATTCGTTTCAGTACTTGTATGGAATTGACAATGAACATGCAAGTATGAATTGTAATCATGATAGCATACGTATATGGGGTTGTTTTATATAGCTTGTGTATTTCATGAATCAAATAGACATATATTGTTTCACCGTATGAGTTAAAATAAGGGCTTGTGCTTAAATTCAGTATGATTGCAATTTCACAAAGACATATAGTTATTTTGGTTATATTGATGATTATATGGAGTCTATCATTTGTGGATGCTATGTAAGTAGGTCATGGTGCATTAAAAAATGGGTATGACTCTATTAGTGCTCTTGGCTACTTTTCTGTGATATGTGTAGACACTCGAAATTTTCTGCACTCCTATTACTAACATTGCAGGAGGGTAGATTTGTCTTTTGGAGATAACCTTGAAAGACAACTTACATCCATGCCGGATACTACCGCAAGTTTAGCGCCAACCCGGAACACAAATCGGGAACATCATCTCAACCCGGAACACAAACCGAGAGTGTCATTTCTAATCTCGGAGATAACCCCGAGATATGCAGATCAAAAGACCGGCAATAACACCGTAGAGGACAGTCCTGTCTCGGCGATAACACCGTGACGTTCAGTTCCAGTCCCAGAAACAACACTGGGAGTAGCAACCCCATCCTTGGTGATAGCCCCAAGGGATGCCATTGCAATTCCGGCGATAACCCCGAAAATGCTTGTTTCAAACACATACGATCAGCTTTAGGCTCAGACATCCTTTCGAGGAACATACACCTCACTCCCGGGACTAACAAAACGGGCAGACAAGAATACCCACAGATGACAGTGAGGTATACAAACAAGTAGTCCAGTCTCAGATGTAGCCCTGAGCAACGTCTGCTTTCTGCTTAAACCGGTGATAACCCCGGTGAGAAGTCACAATGTCATCTTACCACGTCAACAAGATGATATCACAGCATACCAGCAAGTGGTCCAATCTCAGCTGTAACCCTGAAAAACGTCTACTTTCAACTCAAACCAGCGATAACCCCGGCAAGGAGTCAAACGTCATCTTGTTCCTTCTACAAATGGCACGTCGTCTCAACACTTCATACATACATACATCCAACAATGTCCCACAAGAACCGAGGAGTGACAATCCCAAGTGACTATTATGTGTGACAGTACTTTGGATAGAATTTGAAGCTTGAAGACCATGGGCATAGACCCCTCTTCCTGACTTCGTACAACCTCTAATCCATGTCATTACGTAACTCTCGACACAAGCGATCCGAAGAAGTACAAATATACTTCGTTCGGATGCTCGGATTGAAGTTCTGAAGTTCGAAGCGGACATTACAATTGGCATCAAGACGTCTTACGAGACGATGGGACCATGAGGCTTAGATCCACCATGACCACCAGCAGTACAAGCTGCGGTACGCCGCAGTGTACCTGCTGCCATCGATCTATAAATATAGGTCATGGGTCACCATTTGAAGAGAGAGAGAGAAGTAAAAAGGCGAGGAAGCCCTGTCCATTTTACTCTGAATACACATCTTTTGAGTGTTTCCTCTTCTTTAAACACTAATTAGCTCACATATAGCTACTTTTTATCCGACGGGAGCTGAGTGTTTATCCATTTAAAGTCTAAGAAGTATACATTGGCAGCCCACTGTAAGCCTTCTTACATTCTATAAAGCCTCCTTCTCATATATCACTCACTGTTGTACACGTTGATAGTCGTGTGAGTGTGTTTGCCGGACTTCTATCCGTGGTTTTCATTTCGTCATATATATATATACTATATATGTATATATTTCATATATATGGACTAACATTATCGAAGTTATGCCTCGATTGAGCCTGACTTGATGCCCGAGCGTTTATCTGCTTATATATATATATACTTATATATATAAACTGTGGTTAGACTCTGTCTGATGAGCCTGGATTTTACATCCGGAGCATTTAATTGCTTTTGTATATATATAATTATATATATATATAATTGCTGTCAGACATATCTGATGACCTGGATTTTACATCTGGTGCGTTTACTCGCTTTTATATATATATATATATATACATATATATAATTGATGTCGGACATATCCAATGAGCCCGGATTTACATCCGGTGCGTTTACTACTTTTATATATATATATATTTGTACATATATATATATATATTTACATTTCTTTCAGGCCTAGAGTTTACTTCATGGCCTTTTACAACTTTATTTACATTCTGTCCTGCCTGGAGTTTACTTCGTGGCAGTTGACCGCTTTCACAACTTTATTTACATTTCGTCCCGCCTGGAGTTTACTTCGTGGCGGTTGATCATGTTCATATATATATATTTATCGCTTTTATATATTTACATTTCCGATCCCCCACGGAGTTGCTTCGTGGTGGTTGATCCAGTCTGTATATATATATTTACAGCTTTTATATATATAACTGTTTACTGCTTTCCATACAAATTGCAGTATCATATGAGCCTAGGAATCATGTGATCACAGGTTCAGTCTACTGAACCTAGATTCGGTTCCCATGATGGACATTTTTTTAGCTGTAAGCAGCTTGTACATTATTTTACAGTGTCTAAGTTTCCTTGGATGGCTGTCACGCCCATGAGGAGTTCGACACTGATGTATATTATTTTCTCGAGGATGCTTCGCATCTCGAAAATAAAAGCAAACAAGCCGAGCATTTAATAAAATGGAAGTATGAAAAGGTCTCAATTCCTATTGAGCACACGGTTTGAAAAAACCTCTTTTACAAAACTTCATTGCTATATCTTGGTTAAAACTTAATTTTTCTATAAAATTCAAACCTTGTGTATATAGGTGCGAACGAGGCCTCACACTACTTTCAAATAATTGCACATTGATCCACACACACACATATACACATTCATATAACAATTTCTTTGAAGAGTGGCGGTCACCGTGGTAACATGGATGTCGGGGGTTGCCTAACACCTTCCCTCCGCATAATCAATCCCCCGAACCCTCAATGAATCTCGGTTTCACAGACTCGTTTAGCAGTGTCAAATCACTAGGTCAATGTGCTAACCTTTTCGGTTGCGTTGGTGCAACCAGTTAAATACACCAACTGGCGACTCTTAAAGTCAATCGTCGACATTATACATGTCGGACCTTTTTCACTTGTTTTTTCAAACAAATCTCACATTAACATGAGAACACCAAAGAACAAGTAACGAAAAGGAACACTCAAAAAATCTCGACGTCGACATGTGGTGACTCTGCTGGGGATTCTAGTAAGAGGGCTTAAGCCGCTATTACAAGCTTTTCAAAATTGTTATATGAATGTGTGTGTGATTGTTGCATTTATATTTCTGATGAATGTGTACGAATGCATCGTACTTATTGCACTGCTAAATATCTATCTGTGATATTAGTGCTTCGCATATGTCATCATTTTGCATAAACGGTGAGACACGTTGTATGTGAATGTATGTTGTGTGGTCCCTCCACCAGGAGGCTATCCTGTCAGTGTTTGATTACTGGACCCGTGGGAAGAATAATTCCCCGGGGCTCAGGGAAGGCTCCACTCAGATTTGCTCCAGTTGAAAGACCGGATTAACTTCCCGTCAAGTAGATTACAATGATCTGGGAACCTTCATGCCGAAAAGCCGCGAGAGTAACCCTAAGATAGGTTAGCCTCTGATAAACCAAACGCGGAGGAAAGTCTCTTCATGTTTTCCATTTTCAAATTACTTGTAAAAGCATTTACTTGTAATTTTATTCCATGTTCATCTATATGTAATGGAAAATATGAAGAATATCTGTGCATGACATGTTATCAATTAACAAACCGGTTTTGTAGGACAAATTCCTAAAATGGACATATTTTGATAACATTTACATTACCCTAAGACTAAACTACGTAAGTCTTTTGTAGGGAAGCAATTGGGCCTGTTACCTGCTCAAAATCCAAAAAGGCCACAAGCCTACATCCAATCATGTCTTCTTCCGAACAGTTTAATCCTGTTTCCCGAGAAGAATTTGACAGATCGAGTAAACAAATCATAGACTTGGTTGTTCTATTGAAGGAATTACACCAGTCTACTCAGGGTACGAAGATACCTACACATACATAATCCTCTACACAAGGGAGAGTTCAAGGACTGGAAAAAACAATTCCAGAACATCAGTTGGATACAACCAACAAAGACCCTGAAGGCACCCATCTCCAAGGAGATCCAGACAACGGTGACATCAGGAAGAAAGTCCTTCAAATGGAGGAAACCATTCATGTTCTTAAAGGGATTGGAACTCATGGTAGTGTTTCATATATAGACCTTTGCATATTCCCTGGTGTTCATTATCCAGAGAAATTTAAAACCCCTGATTTTGAGAAATATGAAGGATTAGGGGATCCTTATACACATTAAAAGTGTTCATTGAAGAACTCAGATCTTATGCTGAGAATGAAAAGCTCGAGAATGCAAATTTGTTTCGTAAAAGTTTGACTGAGAAGCCCGTTCATGGTTTACCAGATTAGACAACTCTAAGATCCATAGTTGGGAAGAGCCGGCTCACGCCTTCCTCACTCAATACAGTTTTTAATCTCAAATGGCTCCTGACCAGTACCAAATTACCAAGGTCAAGAAACAGTCTAATGAGTCATTCAGAGTGTATGCTCAAAGGAAGAGGCGCCTTGCTGCTCAAGTTATTCCTTCCATGACAAAATCAGAAATGGTCATGACTTTCATAGATATACAGGAAGCTTCTTTCTATGAAAGAGTTCTAGCTAGTATTGGCAAACCATTTTTTGAAATGATCAAACACGGTGAGATGGCTGAAATGGGATTGAAGTCCGGTAAAATTCAAGACCTAGCCACTCTTAAAGCTGTTGTTGAGCACATCCAGTCCGGATCTTATGGAAACAACCCCCGGAGGGTCCATAAAAAGAAAGAGGAGGATGTTTCCTTGATACTACAAGGACAAAAAGGCAATCCAAGCATGCCTATGCAGAGGAGAAACTACTCCCCTTTTCCAACACAATCTTCAAACCCTCCATTGCCTAAAAGTGGAGAAGTAAAGCGACCTCGAACGTTCACACCCTTAGGGGACTCGCTCGAGAATATTCTTGCTCTTTTGACTGCTCAGAAGAAAATTACACATCTTCTTCCACCAGCTAACCCTAATGGGAAGGGTTTTAATACTACTCGGAAGTGTGTTTACCATGCCGGGGCACCCGGACATGATACTCAAGATTGTTGGGCCTTGAAACACAAGATCTAAGATCTGATAGACAACGGTGAGATCGTAGTCACCAAGCCAGATCAACCTCATGTGCAAGACAACCCTCTCCCTCAACACAAAGAAGAAGAGGTTAACATGATTAGTTGGAGCACTGGACATGGTTCCAATTTTACTGGTGAATCATCCCAACCCAACAAAGACGGTGTTGACAAATAGGATTATGCAAAGTTCCAGTTTACCATGGAACGAAAGATGAAAGCTCTTGGCAAACAAATTGAGCAATTGGCAGAACTGGTGACCCACCATCATCAAGTCACACGCCAATTAATCAGGCAGGAGCATGCCTATCTCCTTCCATTTGTTATAAATGCTTCATCAACACCTTCAGAAAGTGAAGCTATGGAGGATAAGGTTGCAAAGCGAACAAGTGTTAAAGCCCATCGGGATTTTGCCAATAAAAGGGAATTCACATATTTGGGCCAATCTATGGAGGAGATACTTCAAATGTTGATCAACGATGGAAGAATCACATTCCTTCTACCTCCAATCAATCCCCGCTCAGGGCGGTTCAATTCTGATGAAATGTGTCAATATCATTCACATTCTCACGGTTACAGCACAGAAAAATGCTGGGCACTCCGCCATCTCATTCAGAATCTTATTGATAGTGGTGTCCTGCAAATAGCGGATGATTACACTGTGCAACTTAAAGGTGGAAATGCATGCCCTACCTAATGGAAGGGATCGATGGCGCTTATATCCGAAGTGGATGATGAGACCGCCAAAGTATTTCCCATACAACCAATTCATCTCAAAGGAGTGATAATCCTTTGAAAGTGGCCGCACTGAGCCAATTCCTTTACCTTGCGGACTACAACATCCTCGTTGTCGACACACAAAGTTCCATGGAGTTATGGAGAAGTCAAGGATCCACGTCTCATACTCATCGCTATAAAGGTGTCAAAAGAAAATCCACTGTACCTTCCTCAACGGGTTATCAAGCCTACTTGCGAAGCAAAGGGGAAGTTGCCCATGGAGAAGATTGAAAAATTCCTCTGTAATATGGGCCATAATGAAGCCAAAGTGGTTTTAAGCTTGCAAGAAGCTCCATACCAGATTTCGATACTGGATCTAGTTTTCTCTTCCGAGGAGCATCAGAAGGTCTTGCTAAATGTTTTGGAAGAAGCCTACCTGCCAAAATCAGTGAATGTTGAAAAATTTCAACATTTGGTTGATCACATTTTCAACAACAATGTGATATCCTTCACTGATGACGACATACCTCCTGAAGGGACCGGTCATTGCAAACCACAGCACATCACAGTGTTGTCTCCCGGGTACACGCTAGCTATAGTATTGATAGATGGAGGCTCATCTCTAAATATCTGTCCTTATGCCACCTTGGTGAAGATGAATATCAATCTCAAGCGAATCCAAAGTAGCCATACGATCATCCGAGCTTTTGATGGATCTCGACGAAATTCCGTCGGAGAGATTGAATTGCCAATTGAGATTGGTCCTAAATGTTAGGTTTGAAATATTCATGTGCGCAATCAAATTGCAAAATAATGCGGAAGTGTGTAAAAATCAGAGTTTAAAAATTTACAAACCATATACCCGGATCACCCTTTATGCATAATTATTAATTAAACGAAAAGATAAAGAATAAATCATACCCTTGAAGATCGAGCTTCCTCAGGTACAAGTTCACCTCCAAATCCTTTCGCGTTCAATCTTGAATCCACCGGTTTTGTTTCCTTCCTTTGATCAACGTTAGCCACCCAAATGTTTGGCCTCTGAGGTGATCCACCAAGGAAGAAGAAAATTCAAGAAGAAGGGTATTATATGGCTCAAACCCTAGTTTTCTATCTCTATAGAAAAGGTGTACTCTCCCAACAATTGGAATTATGTCGTTGAAAAAAGTCAACAACCCCTACACCCATAATAAGACTCCTCTTATTAATAGATGTGGGCAACCCACCTTAACAATTAAGGAATTGAGATTTATTTAATTAATTAAATTCTTTTAATTAATTAAGCTCCCTAATTTAATTAGGGATAATTAATTAAACTCCTTTAACTAATTTTCCTTCCTAATCCAATTAGGAATAAATGAGAGTACTTATATTAAATTAATTCCTAAACTCTTTTAGAAATTAAAATAATAATAATTATAATAATATTAATAAGACTCCTCTTATTAATTTATATTTAATATTTCAAAATATTAAATAATAAATATTAAGCTATTTAATTTATTTTATCACCATAGATTAAATTAAATACACTTAACATATTATTACGATTATGCCATTAACTTCTTAAATAATTATTCTTCCTTTTATGGTGTGACCCTTTAGGTTCTCCATATTAAACCTATTGTGAATAAATCAATTAGAACAATTCTAATCTTATTTAAATAAATAAATTAAACAATTAATTTATTTAAATAAATAATATTTTTCTACAATAGGGATAAGCCTCCCTAGCGATCAACGACTTTCCGGATAATATAGATTTCAACATTAATCATAAAAGAACCTTTGAGTAAATAGTTACTTAAATACAATTCAATCCTTCCACCATACAATGTCCCAATTAAATATAAGACATGGAATTCTTTCACAAGTCTTATTTTATTTAATTATATGTATTTCGATCCTTAAATGCACAACTCCAAATAATGCAAATTAGAAACTCCTTTCTAATTTCATTCGCCTTACCCAGGACTCTTGGGTTGTCATTTATCGAATCACATAGGACATTTCTCTTCTTTTATTAGAAGTGGTAGATTCTTTATTGATCATACATTATCTCCATGTACAACTTATTATACCCAAGCATACCCTTTGATATACCCTAAGGGTCTTAAGGAATAAGTCAAAGTATAACTCATCATACACAAGATACTATGATGATCTCAAGTCCAAGGATC
Source organism: Panax quinquefolius (assembly GCA_020205615.1). NCBI lineage: Eukaryota > Viridiplantae > Streptophyta > Magnoliopsida > Apiales > Araliaceae > Panax > Panax quinquefolius. Next base: position 28,895,938 of record CM035157.1, read on the forward strand.
ACTTGTACTACTATCACTACAGGAATTCCTAATTGACAGCAAATAAAACTCCATTAGGTATTCCTTAGCGAGCCACGTTCAGTGAACTTATTCTCTAATAAGCACCTACATACTTGCTTTAGTGTCTCCACACAAATGATCATGAGATCAATCATCCTCATCCAATGAGCAAGCAACGTATGTACCAATCTATCCGGATTCACTAATCCCCAATTTAGTAATCCAACGATTGGGAACTATTTTAGTTTTAAGCTTTCAAAGAATTTAGATCTCATTAGAATGATCATCATCATTATTCTAAAAGCATTGCTTAAAACTATGGGTTTATCACATATAATAAAACAGCATCATGTAGATAATTAAAAGCCTTTAATAAATTAATACTTTTTATTAATAAATGAATAAGATTGTTACAAAGTATATGCTTTATCATCAAACATGATTGGCTTGTGTGCATACTACTTTCAATCTCCCACTTGCACTAAAGCCAATCGTCATGGTATCTTATACTCTTCTTCTCTAAGTGACGATTATCCTACTGTTGGATAAGCTTTAGTTAATGGATATGTAATGTTGTTCATGAGAGTCCACTATCTCTATAGTGATTTCCCATCTTTCAATGATTCTAATAATCAAATGAAAGTGCCACAACACATGTTTAGATCCAAGATGAGATTTAGGAACTATTCCTAGTTCTGTAATGAACTTTAATCCAAACAATCAACTTGCGACTTCATTTATAGCTATATACTTTGTCTTTATCACTAAACCAAGAACTCTTTCTTGTTTGGAACCTTTCCAATTCAACTTTGCCCAATGCTCAAGGTAGCCCTTTACCTTAAAGTGGATTTTTCTGTCGTCTTGGTCCATCTGCGAAAAACTTGTGTCTGTTAAGCCCTCTAGTTTTAATTTAGACCCACCATGAATATGATCACATCCTTAGTGCTTGGGTTAAGCACTTTAAGATGTTTTCAGCGACTCATAGTGAACTTCTCCATAATATGACCGATCAACATCGTGTCTCGTACATTTCATTGCATACATGATTGTCACTCATGCGACCTCTCTTTTCGAGAGTCTCGTGGGGACTATTTAAGAGAGATACACTCCATAGCTCATCGACATGAGACATCTCTTGAGTTTGCCATGCTAAACGACTTTAGCATCAAATGAATATCGTTCCTTGGGTTAAGTCGAGCATCCTCTTAAATCTATCTATATAGATTTATATCCCCAATTAAGATACTCTTCCCAAATCATTCATGGAGGAATGTTTAGACAACTTTATCATTTACTGATTGTAGCATTGGTATGTCATTCCTTATCCGTAGTATATCAACATATAGTACTAGGAATGTCACGAAGCTCCCACTGACCTTTTGTACACACTAGAACTCTTACCTCATCAGTATGTAACTCGCATCATCATCTTCTATGATGCGTACCTCATCATCATCATCCATGATGAATCCATACCTCCTAGGTATCTTCTTCTACTATTCCGATTTATGATTCGGTTGTGGGGTACAATAGGTTCTATCTACGTGTTCCTCTTATTTGACTTATAGTGTTTTGTGGTTCTCGTGAACTCTTCAAGATCTATTATCCTCCCACTAGTCCTTCAATGATAAACACCTTTATCTTAGAAGGAAGCGTGTTTCGTAACAAACACCTTTTTGCTAAGTGGGATTATAGAACATATACCCTAAACTTACTTTAGGATGTCCCACAAATTTGTACTTGTCAAATCTTGTCCCAAGCTTATTCTTTGAAACCTTTTCACATAAGTTGGACAACCCCTTATCTTAACATACTTAAGATTAGGAATCCTCCCCATCCATAACTTTTATGGAGTCTTGGGGTGGGATTTTGAGGTTACCTTTTCGTAGATATGCAACCATTTCTAGGACATTATCCTGAAGGATCTTTGGAATGTCGGTAAAATCATTATGGACCGCACCATGTCCAACAAGGTATGATTTTTCCTTTCGGATACATCAATCAATTATTACGTCTCGAGGGCGTCCATTATGAGAAAACCATTTGAGATGAACTAAAACTTATTGCACAAATATTTATTCCTTGATCTAATCAATGAATCTTAATACTTTGACAATTTGTTTCACTTCAATTCTTTGAACCTTTCAAATAATTCACACTTGTATTTCAACAAATACACACATTCAACTCTTTGAATGATCATTTCCTTTTCTTGTACTAGTTTGTTCAATTTGCAAAATTATTTTCACGTAAGTCAAGTATACAAAATTTATTAAGTAATATTCCATTCTATACAAAACATTATTATTATAAATAGAACAATAATTGTTCTTAATTATAATACCAAAGATTTCATTGTCCAACAATAAATTGGAAATAATATTTTTAACAAGAATTGGAATACAATAACAACTTATCGACTTAATAGATTTGCCCAGTAGGCGATATTTAAACTATAAGTTCCTATGGCTAATGCAAAGAACCTTTGCTTCATTTTTCACACATAGGATTACTTATCTTTGTTTAACTTTCTACTTACTTTGGTCCCTTCATAAATCTATATTTATGATAACCAAAGCCGGTATCCAATACCCAAGTAGAACATCGACTCAAAGAAAATTTATTTCAATCATGAACAAAAATCGATTGTAAATCAAAACTTCACTAAGCTTCTTTGGTTAGCCTCGTAAGATGCTTCTTGCAGCTTTCTTTCCAAAGGTCGGGCTTATAGCGGTGGAAGCAAGCTCTTTTGCTATCCGTATCGGTTTTGTTCTTATTATCCTTTGTTTTTGCCTTTCTATTTATACCTTCTTTGAATCGTTCTTCTTTTGGAAGATCCTTTGGCCCCTACCAAGAAGACTTGGTCTTTCTTGGTTGGAAAGTGACTCTCAACATTTTTCAACATGTTAAGCAAATCAGCGAGGCTGATATCTAGCTTGTTTATATGAAAAATTTACAACAATTGTGAAAAGAGTCCGGGAGTGAGTGCAAGATCAAATCTTGGCTCAACTCTCCATCCATGACAAAACCAGTTGTCTTAATTGATCAATCAAATTGATAATGTTAAGAACTTTTTGTCTGTACTATAGTTCCATTAGCCATTCTAGATTGGAAGAGTTCCTTAGATATCAGATATCTATCAGTCCTACTTTCCTCACCATCAACTACTTGATGTGCAGGAATATAGTAGAAGTATCCATAGTTTCAGTGTCGAAGCTTGTTACTTCATGGATACGAGCATGATGCATTGAGCCAACTGTGCATCATCTTGCCACTTTCTAAAAGTAGCAATCTCTTCCTCAGAGGCATTGTCTGCAACCATTGCAGGGATAGGCGTATTAAGGACATAAGATAGCTTTTCAGCTATGAGAACTATTCTCAAATTCCTTAACCAATCCGTTTAATTCGGTCTGATTAATTTAGCATCTAATATGCTTCGCAGTGATAGTAATTTTAGACATTGTAAAATTTTGTAAATGAATTTGTAATTAACAACATTTTAACATACATTCTATTATTAATTACCAAAATAAATTAGGTCTTGTTTTAAATTGGTATCTCCCACTATTTTCTTCAAACTATATTACCCTCACTTATATAGTTCGGCAAAATCTAATTAAAGATTTGCTAGTGAGAATAAGGATCCCATTTCAAATGTATATAGCCTTGTGGTAACACAACAAACTATATATAAATAAATAGGTAGACAACTTTTGTCAATTACATCAACTATGCAACTCCTTTTATTTTTGCCTCTTAGATTATTTTGATCAAGTGGTGGCACATCCGAATCAAAATTATCCAAGTTAAGTCCGACCTAGCACTCCATATATTCAAAAAAGAAAATATCATCCTTGTGGTGACACAACAAAACAATATTGTTCAATTTTCTTTATAAGCATCAAATGTGATAAATTAACATCTTAAATACTTAATACTTGCCTTGTGGTGACACAACAAACTCATATTAAATATTTAATACTCTATTAATTTTTTCATGCTAAGAAAGCGACGCTCGATATTCCAAATATCTTTGAACGCTTAGGACTTAATATAAAAAAAAAATGAGGGGTTTGTTATTAATTTGTCTCATCTTGTTTAGCGCAGCATTTATACACATATATATATAAAATACGCGTCATATTAATGAACATGCGAAGCATGTTTGCATAATATATAATATATATAGTATAAGCATGCACATATAGAATACTATATTCTACTCGGATTGATTATGAACTTTTATTCTAGTTTGGTTCACTAGAGCCACCAAGTGAACCAAAAGGTCAAACCCTAGGGGTGCAAGAAATAATATTTAAATATAACTATTACATTTAAACCCAGGCTCTATTACAAACGGGTCTTCAAGCGCTTCTTGTCCCTTGATCTCTAATTCTTCAAAATTAATTCTAAATATTCCTATTACAAAACTATTTTAAAATAAATAGAAACCTTGATCGTGATCAAGGGAATGTACATAGAGGAGATAGAATTTACATTAAGAAAAATTAGAGAAGACGAGGTACGCAGACCCCATTTAATAAAACCCATACATTCATGCATCCAACTAAAATAAAATCCAATCGCATTGGTCAATAGTCCATAATCAATCCCATTTATTATCATACACATCACCATATGCATCAATAAATAACATTCATCTCATGAATAATAAACATTTAATATATATTGATATCATTTAATGGGCAAATTTAGTTAGTATAAAATCTATTTTTGAATCAAAATAAACTCCTTTATTTTAATCCAAATTTAAATCAAAATAAAACTATTTTATTTTAATTTATCCAATTTTGAATAAAATAAACTATTTTATTTTAATCAAAATCTTTAATCAAAATAAACTCCTTTATTTTAATTAATTATGGAATCCAATTCCATGTAATAAAAAAATCTTTAATTAAAATAAACTCTTTTATTTTAATTAATTATGGAATCCAATTCTATGTAAAAAAATTTTTTATTAAAGGAAACACGGATATTATTTCCTATTCACAAATAAACTCCTTTATTTTGAATTATATGAAATCTTATTTCATATTTAAATAAACTCATTTATTTAAGGAAACAAGGATTCTTTTCCTATTCACAAATAAATTTTTTTTTTTGAATAATATGAAATCTTATTTCATATCTAAACAAACTCCTTTATTTAAGGAAAGATGGATTTACTTCCTATTCACAAATATACTCTTTTATTTTAGGAAAAATAAAATCCAATTTCAACTCCAATTAGTTATCATGGAATCCAATTCCAACTCTAATTAGTTAGCATGAAATTCTAATTTTAAAATTAAAATAAATTTTATATTTTAATATTAAAATAAACCTTTTATTTTAAAATTAAAATAAACTTTTTATTTTAATTATAAAATAAGTAAGAATAATATATATATATATATATATATATATATATTAACCAGTATATATTATAATATATATATATATATATTAGTACCTATATATATATATATAAAAAAAAATCTTTTGCTTGTTTTTGTTCAAAAAAATTTTTTTTTTTTTTTTTTTAAATTTTCTACCCTCGATTTCCGTGCGGTGTTCAAAAAATTAACTTCTTTTTTTTTATTATGCATGGCTCACTTATATATATATATATATAATATATAAGATATCCTATACTTCCTTTTCTTTTGAAAACATGAAATACTTGGAAGATCCACGTGAAGGAATAATTAATTACCAAAATGATTTTTCCAATACATGGTCATTTTCAATGATTTTTCTGATATCAATTACCGTTTTTTTTTTTTTTTTTTTTTTTTTTTATACAATAAAATTTTGCCCAATAAAATTGTTCTAAACACATATCAACATACATATCAAATTAAAACAATTAATAATTTAGCATAAAGGTTTGGCTCGATGCCACCGTTAGGTTTGAAATATTCATATGCGCAATCAAATTGCAAAATAATGCGGGCGTGTAAAAATCGAGTTTAAAATTTACAAACCATATACCCGATCACCCTTTATGCATAATTATTAATTAAACGAAAAGATAAAGAATAAATCATACCCTTGAAGATCGAGCTTCCTCAGTACAAGTTCACCTCCAAATCCTTTTCGCTTCAATCTTGAATCCACCGGGTTTGGTTCCTTCCTTTGATCAACGTTAGCCACCCAAATGTTTGGCCTCTGAGGTGATCCACCAAGGAAGAAGAAAATTCAAGAAGAAGGTATATTGGCTCAAACCCTAGTTTTTCTATCTCTATAGAAAGAGTGTACTCTCCCAACAATTGGAATTATGTGTCAGATGTTGAAAAAGTCAACAACCCCCACACCCATAATAAGACTCCTCTTATTAATAGATGTCGGGCAACCCACCTTAACAATTAAGGAATTGAGATTTATTTAATTAATTAAATTCTTTTAATTAATTAAGCTCCCTAATTTAATTAGGGATAATTAATTAAACTCCTTTAACTAATTTTCCTTCCTAATCCAATTAGGAATAAATGAGAGTACTTATATTAAATTAATTCCTAAACTCTTTTAGAAATTAAAATAATAATAATTGTAATAATATTAATAAGACTCCTCTTATTAATTTATATTTAATATTTATAAAATATTAAATAATAAATATTAAGCTATTTAATTTATTCTATCACCATAGATTAAATTAAATACACTTAACATATTATTACGATTATGCCATTAACTTCTTAAATAATTATTCTTCCTTTTATGGTGTGACCCTTTAGGTTCTCCATATTAAACCTATTGTGAATAAATCAATTAGAACAATTCTAATCTTATTTAAATAAATAAATTAAACAATTAATTTATTTAAATAAATAATATTTATTCTACAATAGGATAAGCCTCCCTAATGATCAACGACTTTCCGGATAATATAGATTTCAACATTAATCATAAAAGAACCTTTGAGTAAATAGTTACCGCATAATTCAATCCTTCCACCATACAATGTCCCAATTAAATATAAGACATGGAAATACTTGTCAAGTCTTATTTTATTTAATTATATGTATTTCGATCCTTAAATGCACAACTCAAATAATGCAAATTAGAAACTCCTTTCTAATTTCATTCTCGCTTGCCAAGGACTACTGGGTTGTCATTTATCGAATCACATAGACATTTCTCTTCTTTTATTAGAAGTGGTAGATTCTTTATTGATCATACATTATCTCCATGTACAACTTATTATACCCAAGCATACCCTTTGATATACCCTAAGGGTCTTAAGGAATAAGTCAAAGTATAACTCATCATACACAAGATACTATGATGATCTCAAGTCCAAGGATCACTTGTACTACTATCACTACTGAGAATTCCTATTGACAGCAAATAAAACTCCATTAGGTATTCCTTAGCGAGCCACGCTCAAAGGAACTTATTCTCTAATAAGCACCTACATACTTGCTTTAGTGTCTCCACAAAAAGATCATGAGATCAATCATCCTCATCCAATGAAAGAGTTAACGATGTACCAATCTATCCGGATTCACTAATCCCCAATTTAGTAATCCAATGATTGGGAACTATTTTAGTTTTAAGCTTTCAAAGAATTTAGATCTCATTAGAATGATCATCATCATTATTCTAAAAGCATTGCTTAAAACTATGGGTTTATCACATATAATAAAACAGCATCATGTAGATAATTAAAAGCCTTTAATAAATTAATACTTTTTATTAATAAATGAATAAGATTGTTACAAAGTATATGCTTTATCATCAAACATGATTGGCTTGTGTGCATACTACTTTCACTAAATACATTCAACGTATCCTTCCACGTCCTCAAGATAGATTCATGATACAACCTGGTATTGGGGAGACCATGGATACACATGGTCGGAGTCATTCCCTCCACCTTACATCAACAACTCAAATACATCATCAATAACATGGTCGAGCTGCTTAGTCATTAACACAATGCCGAAATGGAATGTCCTAGACCAATAACTCTACCAATTATCAGCTTCAATTCAGAAGTTGAGCCGGCCAGTTTCCATACTCTGGAAGTTAGTAACACACAATACCATTCTATTCGAGTGCCACTTCCCGTTCCCAAGATTTCTGACGAGGTTATGTCAGCCACTCAAGAAATGATGTTATTGGGTTATCAACCTAGATAAGGGCTTGGTAAGGATTAACAGGGTATTAGGCACCCTATCCAAATGTCCAGTCAAATTGGGACAGTCGGGCTAGGCTATTCTAATAATTCCACTCATAAGAATCCTTATATGCATAAGCAGGTTCCTCAAACTTCTGCCGCACTACAATTTTCTACACCTTTACCACATGATTTGATACAGTCTCTAGTAAAGGTACTAGCCCATGTTATGGCTATACTGTTTCCGAAACCAGTGCCAACCAAAGCTAAAGAGGTGCTGATTCTTGATCCCAAGGCAGAAGAAAAGGAATGGAAACGTAAACATGACCTTGCCTTTATGATGGCAGGCATTCGCGTCATTGTTCATGATGAATACACAAACAGATACACCCCAGACGATGATTGCCCAGATGTCATGGTTATCATTCAAGAAAAGGAGGACACTGACGATCCTTCTATCACCGCAATCCATCGTGACTTTTCCTCGACAATTGGAGCAAAGACTCATGCATTGGTCGACGAGGGTAAATGGGGCAAAAATCCTCTCACCTCAGAGATAACTTTAATTGCTTGCTTTCCTTTACAGCACTAGCAGTTATTTTATCACGTACATGCTAACACTTTTTTATGATCTAACAGTTGCATATATTAAGTGAAAGCATATTTTGTTTCAGGACTCTGAATTTAGATGTGCTTGTACTTGCTGATGAGGTGCCTTCTCTCCACAAGGGCTGTAACTTTGATGCAAAGTTGGACTTAGACTTGATGGACATCCAAGAGGATATTGAGACACCTCACGAGATTAAGGAATGGGTCACCGACAAACCCAAACCCAATCTTGATCAAACCACTCCTTTCAATCTTAGAACCTTAGACAACCCTAAGCTAATCCAGATTGGTTCAGACCTTACCACAAATCAACAGAATGACATGGTTGCACTGTTAACCCAATTCCAGGATGTGTTTGCATGGTCTCATGAAGACATGGTGGGTTTGTCCACTGACATTGTTCTTCATCGCCTTCCCATTAAAGAAGGATTCAAGCCAGTTAGGCAAAAGCTCAGGCGATTGAAACCTGAGTGGAGTTTAAAAGTTAAAGAAGAAATTGTGAAACAATTTCAAGCTGGCATCATCATGGTGTCTACATATCAAAAATGGATATCCAACATTGTTACCGTGCCTAAACTAGGAGGAAAGGTGCGAGTTTGCGTGGATTATCGGGATTTGAACAAAGCTTACCTTAAAGATAGCTTTTCCGTGCCTTTTATCCACATTCTCATTGACAATACTGCTCAATACGGCATGTAATCCTTTGCTGATTGCTTTGCGGGGTACCATCAAATTATGGTCGCTGAGGAAGATTGTGAGAAAACTTCTTTCATCATGCCTTGGGGAACCTTTTGCTACAGACGGCTGTCATTCGGCCTCATCAACGTCGGGGCAACCTACCAGGGAGCTATGATGGCTCTTTTCCATGATTTAATGCACAAAGAGATAGAGATCTATGTGGATGACATCATTGTCAAATCTCGGAAGGAGGATGACCATTTATGCCATCTCAAAAAGCTGTTCAACAGGTTGCGTAAGTACAACTTGAAGTTAAATCCCGCCAAGTGCGCCTTTGGTGTTAAGTCAGGCAAGTTGCTAGGCTTCCTAGTCAGCCACAAAGGGATTGAACTGGATCCTACCAAAATCTAGGCCATCAAGGAAATGCCCATTCCTTAGACAGAAAAGGAAATATGTGGATTTTTGGGAAGGATCAACTTCATTAGCCGATTCATTTCTCAACTCACGGCAACCTGTGAGCCAATCTTCAAATTGTTAAGGAAGAACTCCTCCATGAAATGGAATGATGAGTGTCAAAAAGCCTTCCTCACAATTAAGGAGAAACTAATCAACGCTCCTGTTCTGGTACCTCCTGTGGATGATGTTTCCCCTGCTCATGTACCGCCCATAAATGACAATGCTATGGGTCAGATGTTGGACAGAAAAGACAATAGAGGCCAAGAGCGAGCTATCTATTACCTCAAAGAAAAGATTCAAAGATCGTTGAACACAAGTACACTCTCGATCGAGAAGACTTGTTGTGCTTTAGCATGGGCTTCCATGAGATTACAACATTATCTCCATGGTCACACAACCCATCTCATATCCCGCTGTGGATCCTCTTAAGTATGTGTTCAAGAAACCCATATCGAATTGTCGATCGTCTGGATGGCGCTTGATCCTACAAAGAATTTGACATCGCTTACGTGACTCAAAAAATCGGTCAAAGGTCAAGGAATTGCGGATCAATTGGCATTCACCGCACTCAAGTAGGGATTACAAACCCTTAGAAACATACTTTCCTCGATGAAGGAGTAATGGAAATTTAGCTACCACATCAAGACGATATATATGCCGCTCATGGAAAATGTATTTTGATGGAGTCATTAACTCGTATGGCTCGGAGCCGAGCAGCTTTTTTAATATCCCTCAGTACGGGGAGCAGATCCCGTCAGCCATCAAATTATAGTTTGTCAACACCAACAACACAAATTGAGTATGAAGGTCAGATCATGGGACTCAAACTTTCCTGCTCAAATGGGTATCGTGTTAACTGCCTTTGGGGATTCCAAATTGGTAATCAAGCAATCCACGTGAATCTATCAAACCAAAGAATTACATTTACCGCCTTACCACTCCAAGAAGTTCTACAGATGGCTTTAGAGTTCGAAGAAATCTCCTTTCTCTACATTCCTCGTAATAGGAATGACTTTGCAGATGCATTAGCAACGTTGGCCTCCTTGGTTTACATACCTGACAAGGAAAACATGCCAAGCATCACGATTGCTATGCAGAAAGCCCTAGTCTATGGGAATTACATTGGAGAAGTATCGGATGAGTTGCCTCCCATCCACAACCCTTGGTATCAACATATCAAGGAGTACCTACGAGATGGATCTACACCCGCTGAGGCGAGCCTAACTGAGAAGAGGCGGATTCATCGACTTGCTATGAAATTCTACCTGAGTGGAGATGCACTCTACAAAAGAGATGCAGGATTAGGTCTCCTCAGATGTCTGGACAAAGACCAAGCTCAGCGACTCATGGATGAGATCCATGGTGGAGTATGCGGCCCTCACATGAGCGGACCCCTACTTGTCAAGAAAATTCTCAGAACGGGACATTATCAAGCTTACACTCAAAGTCGATCGTGATGATCACGCCAAGAGGTGCTATCAATGTCGATCCATGGAAATGCTATCCACGCCTCCAGGGAACTCCACAATATGAGTTTGCCATGGCCCTTTTCAATGTGGGGAATGGACGTGATCGGGCCCATCGAGCCCAAAGCCGTGAATGGACATCGATTCATATTCACCATGATCGACTACTTCACCAAATGGGTCAAGCGCCTTCCTTCCCTGTGGTTACTAAAGAAGTCATCATTGCTTTCATCGAAATAATGTTGTTTGTCGATATGGACAACCAGAGGTCATTGTGTCGACAATGCTAAAAACCTCAACAACAACAATGATGGAGGAATTATGCGAAAAATTCCACATCAAACATCTCAACTCCGTCATTTACCGTCCAAAGATGAATGGTGTTTTTGAAGCAGCTAATAAAAACATCAAGAAGATCATGCAGAAAATGTCCGCCAATCACAAAGGATGGTCTGACCTCTTGCCCCTAACTTTATTAGCCTACAGAACTTCAATGCATGCTTCCACCGGGCAACCCTCTACTCGTTAGTCTATGGATGGAAGCAAAGTGTTCCCCATATAAAGTGGAAATGAAATCCTCGTAGTATCGATGGATGCTCAGTTGGATGAAGACCAATGGGTACAAGACAGGTATCACCAATTGTCTCTAATAGATGAAAGGCGAACCGCGGCTATCTTCCATGGTCAGTTATATCAGCAAAGGATCGCACAATCCTACAATAGAAAAGTCCGACTACGGTAATTCAAACAACATGACTTGGTTTTGAAGAAGATCATTGACAACCAAGATCAATCTAAGGGAAAATTCGCTTCTAACTAGGAGGGCCCATTTATTGTCAAAGAAGTATTGACATGAGGTGCTCTCAGGTTGTAGGAAATTGATGGTGATGAATTTCCATAGCTTATTAACTCGGACACCGTGAAACGGTACTATGTCTGAAGTTACCATTGAACAAACATCCTGGTTTTGGTCATCCAATCACCAAATCATTCCGCTTTTTGAACCCTCTCTCCTTTTTACAAACTCTTCCGCCTCTCGGAAACATACACTTCAAAGCCAAAGAAATCGGTTTTACTTCATTTCAAACTTTTCACACCTTCTTCTTCCTCAAGACGAGATTAAACTTTTCACACTTCGCTTCTCCCAAGACAAGATTAAACTTTTCACACCTTCTTCTCCCAAGACGAGATTAAACTTTTCACCCCCAGCAGCTTTATCCTCAAGATGGGATTAAACTTTTTCCACACTTGCAGCTTTATCCCCTATGGGATTAAACTTTCTTCTCCCCGCAGATAGCCTCGCATATGGGATTTACGCTTCTCTTCATCACGATTCATCCCGAGGGGCGAACTACGTCGACCGATCTCCCCGATACCGGGGGTACGTGAGGCAAACCATATTCTATATGGCCCTGGCCACAATAAAGAAAAATAACAAAACATTTTTACCATTTCTTCACAAAAAAACAACAAAAATACTTCTACACCCATTCTCGCTTCTTCCACATTCAAATATTGAACCTCTTACACTGTGTTCGAACTACACGCAGACTTGATCTCCTCTTCAACAGAGTACGTGGCGTACCATTCATGGTGCGCCTAACCCCTACCGTAACAAACATACTTGTCACACTGCATCGGGATCAACCTTCAAATTGCCCCACTTCATCGGTTTCAGATCAAAGGATGGAATTATCCAACCTCTTCTCACAAATAGAAGATTCGGTGACCATCTAAGTCATGATCGTGCCTCTCAAAGAGCAATACCAACCCATAAGAGATGGAATTAACTAGGCTTCTCACAAATAGAAGTATCAAGCACCATCCGTGGTGCGATCAATCTCAAAGAGGAAGAAACCATCCTCCTCTCCACTTTTCCATACAAATACCAGTCCCAAGACACCAAAGATGGTAGGGATTTTCAGTAATCAATGATCCGTTCTAAGAGACCTTGCGACATCTCAATGTCCATCTATCAAGGATAAGTTCAGAATGCATCAAGATCAAAGGCCCTGGAGAAACAGGCAAATATCAAGCAAGTATCAAGGCATAACTAAAAGGGAAGTGAATCAAAATATATTTCCCCGCCATACATAATACTCGCTTTGATATATACATCCGTGTTGTACATGACAAAATGGCTAAGCTTAGTCTGCATGCAGAAAAATACATAGTTAGCTATCTATAGATCTATATATATGCGACTATCGATCTAACATAGCATCCCTCTCTCAAGATTTGAGGTAACGCCGCAAGCTCCCCGCCAAGGGTATCTACACGAGCTTGCAGATCGAGGCTAACCGCATGGTGGCATAATGCTCATCAATGTAGGCACTCACTCATGTCGCCCAGACCGACCATCATCCGGGATCTCATCAAGTGTCGTCTCGAATGGCCACATCCCTAGAAGATAAGGCGGCATCCCGCTTTCAACTATCAATGCATCCCCGGCCGATCTAGCCTCATCCTCTCTAACAGAGCCAGTATCTCTCTCATCAAGAGTCACAACATCGTGGCCCTAGCCCGATCTTTATCATAGGTCATCGATGTAAGCTCGCTCCAAATGTTGTCAATAATCGAGAAAAACAATGGCACTAGGGGTGGGAGAATCTATCACAAATGCTAGCAACCCAAAGCAAAAATAAGTCATCGATGGGAATGATAGCCTCCTCTATAGGCTCCTCATCGCCGTAATCAGCCTCTGACTATGGATACTACCAAGCCAATGCAATCTCTCTCTCCATCCATGCGGAATACTCGCAGAACAACCTGGATGATCGATGAAAAACTCAAATGACTCTCGGCCGATCCCAAAGAGTATACAACCCGGATCTGTCTCCTCCGACGACAAACGATTGTGACGCAAAGCGCCGACTGCCCCCTCATACGGATGGAAGTCTTAAAACTGGTCAAACTGACACATCACGGCCAGTGGGTGGTAAGTAATCATGCCCCTCAAACAGAGGGAGATAATCCATGCCCGGAACATGAGTAATGAAGCTGTAGGGTGAGCTAAGCCCTGAACACGGCAATATATCAAATGGATCTCCAATCTCTGCCAAGAAAGTGGACCAAGATACAACATCTGTACATCCCGCAGGCTGAAAGGAGTATGACATGGCTATCTCATTGGTGAAACAAAATCCATGATGTCTAAATGTGTTAATCGGTCTCAAGTGTGACATGAACCACACATACAAAGACGATCGAAGCTACTCGTGAACACTCCTACCGATAAGTGCAATAAGATGTAGCCGACCTCAAGGTCTCTACGATAATCATCTGTATAATGGTACGACCCTCCCTGAGAGCTCTCACTGCCATAATGACGCCGATATCTAGCTCATCCATGTACCGCAACATGTATACGTATGACAATACGCATAGAAGCAAAAGACATCTACTCGGATGAACGCCAATGATCCTCCGTGTGGTGAAATCCCTAATGTCGTGCATAGTCAGTCCCTCGAGCCAAACTCACAAACAGAAACGCCGGATATAACATGGCCGGATGTAATCTCATCCTCGCACTACTCTCGCTCAATCCTCGTGAGAGTCATGAACCGCCTACTCATGTCTCCCTGTCACCATGTGCACGCAAGGTCTCTGCTCCAGAGGCAAAGATCGTCAATCGTGCATACTCCTCCAAAGTAGGAGTCAACTCACGGGTCCCAAAGCGGAATACATGTATGTCCGGTACCCAGTGCTCTAGCATGCCCTCTACAAATCCTGGAGGAACCTAAAACATCAGTAAGGTCATAGTATGCTGCAATAAATCATCTACGATCACCATGTCTGATGGTGATATACTATCATACCATGATCGCATACCAGCTACCACCGCAAATGGTGGGGTATGATCAATACGGCTAACTGTCGAAGAAGACATCTGTATGGGCCGTGTCATAAGACCATCCAGGGGTCAATGCTGAATATCTCTGGACATACATACATATGCATAACAATAACATGCATGATACAATAGATGGCAATATGATATAGGGAATGGAAAATCGTATATACATTCCTAAGTATATCATCATCTAATACATCTCTCAGACAACTAAAATATAGGGAAATGGGGCGGCTACCCAACATCTAACAGAGGCCTATCAAAAGATATAGCGAGAATGGGGTGAAGCTACCCAAAGAGCCTAATGAGAGGCCTATCAAAAGAAATACATCGAAAAAAAGTCAATGGTGTCGATGTCCACATCATCGATGTTGTCCACCGATGTAACTCCTCCCGAGTCACCGGATCTCTATCTACACAGGATGTCGTGCCTATACAAAGGAGGATCTACGCCCAAAACCATATGGGTCATCCGAGGGACCAGCGCCAGAGCTGGAAGGATCAAAAGTATCTACCTCTACAGGATCTCTACCCAAATGCCGAATGAAAAGATGTGATCGGTCCTGCTGTCGCGTCAATTTGTCAATCTGTGTCACATGAGTCAGATCTTTGACACAGGCTAGCCAATCCGTCATCATCACGGATCCTGGAACCCTATCCCCTGTAAACTGTGTGGTGCAGGTCTGAGCTCCAATCGTACGAGGGATCCACCGATGCTAGAACATCTCCTAAGAACAGGGGCCTTCTGACAATGTAAATTCGTCAATCCCCATCAATGGGATGTCAATGACGGGTGACTACGAAACAGGCCAATAACGCCTGGCAGGAGGCAAGATTGGCATACGAATCTCTCCTGTAGTGCTCCTGATAGCACACTCTCCTAAATAGAGCTCCAATCCTCCATTTGTGAAGAGAGGAATCCTGCGGGTGGAAATGATGTACTCTACTCCAGTCGGGTACCCATCCTCAAAGCCAACTCCCAAATGCTCTCCAGAGTAGGGAATCCATGTGATGACATCGACTGTCAACAACTCCAAATGTAGGCGACAATGAGTGAAACCTTCAGCAACAGGGACCTCCGCCAGTATGGAATGATTCCATCTCCGTCCTCGTGGATAGGTATCTAAACCTAACACGCCACAGGACGCAAACAAGGAAGCCTCTCATAGGCCCAAAACTGCCAATACAAAGGCAAAAATCTGCTGTCAGTCAACACTCTTAACCCATACATGGGAAAAGACAAGAGAAACACTCACTAGAAGAAATGGGTAGAATCCTAACCACGCCTCGGTTAAGCCATGCGATCGCATACGCATTCCCCTGAGAAAGTAGGCAAAGGTGTAGGAACCTCAGTCATACTCTCCTATACGGTCCACGTGTCGAGTGGCACTGATCAAAACGAAGGACACCGTAGAGGAATTATCTGCTATGAAGCAGCCCCCTAATGATCATCGTGAATAATCACCAAGAATGCGATCCCCGACTCTCACATCATCGGTATATGGGCTCACTCAATGAATTTCATATAGCATCTACGCTAAAGGACTTGCCCTAACGAGTGCCTCGAAGTGCCTCCATAGGAACTCCCAACAAGGATCTGACGGTAGTAGGGGTGATATCCGTGGTGGAAGGCACCGGCTCCCATCCAAACTCCCTACCCGTGATAAACCGCCAATCCATCGGCGTCATCATCACCTCGTAGTCCAATAAATGGAGTGACTGAGTCTGGTGGAACCACCGCTCAGACAATGCCCTGAGGTAACCCCAGGGACAGCGACGAGGTAGAATGGAGAAGAACCTCCCGAATCCCCAACCATGGACGATCGCTCTATAGTCATCATGCAAGGCCTGATACATAGAGTGGATGCTAAACCAATTCCCTCGAGGTTGTGTGAAGTCGGGAACCTATATCAAATGCAGATCAACATCAGACTCCTTGACTCCTCATCAATAGGAAATAAGGAAGATTAAAGATCTAACTTCATACCTCGTTTGCGTGCAGGTATACCGAAGGATGCCTACTCAAGTCACCTAGAAGATCTGGGTTCGCCACTTGAATACCTGGTAATTCCCTACTGGGAACACGTACAGCAGGAGCAGGAACCTCGAACGGTATATCCTCCTCCTCGTCCTCGACATTCGGCACTTCAACCCGAATAGGACATACCACTGCCTCTGCCAAACGACGAGGCTGTCTCACAGAACGGCGATGAGGCTCTTCAAAATCCCACCTCCGTACACTAGAAGTGGTCCTGCGGGAACTGCTCGGCTGATCTGAATCCATAATATCTGGATAACAAGTCTCCAAATCACCTCAGAAAGGGTGTGGTAATTTCGTACCTGGAGTCTTTTTCAAAATGCATTCTATGATTACATGTATACATGCATTGTTTTAACATACATCTATAGTAGAGTTAAAAAATGCATAACTACTCAATGCCTATATTTTGGGAAAATTTTTCCATAGCCCCCTTTGTAAATGGGACTATCCACATGCACATAGGCATGACTAGGTGGCCATTCAGTAGCACACCTGTACACAGTCATATACATCCTATATGCATTCATCACATTGCAGTAAAAAATCCATAAGTATAGTCTAATTACCAGGATTATTTTGCTATCCTACCTTTACTCATTTGTCCTCAAATAGGATAAGAAATGACAGTAAAAGGTGCCAATTTGACTGCTTCAAAAGTCAAAATTTTTTCACATCATTATGTTCAAAGATGGTTTAATACTAACATTTACTATGTTGAATATTTTTATATAAGTCATATCAAGATGCATATTCACTACTATGTGTCTAAATGCATTTCATGCGATAAGTAATTTTCCAATGGATAGAAATTGGAAAAAAAATACATGCATGTGTTACCGTGATGTTGAAGAACGCTTCGTACGGTGACGTAATATACGAAAAGTTGCCTCAACTCAAAGATCTAAAGAAGAAGAGCTCTCGGATTTCCTTCACGCATTGAACTTGAAAATTACTTATGAAAACAACCACCACCTATACATAAAGACTACGGTGGTCATGTGTTAACTCATGGCTCCTATAGGTTCACTTGCGGCACCCCTACATGGGTCCCACACCTTCAACTCACTTCAGTTAGAGTTGCAAAGGAGGTCTCACAAGCTGAAAAGGCCAAATCAGGAATAAAAATGCTACGCGATTAAGCGAAACAGCCTGAAATCTTGGTTTCGCGTCGGTCAGAGTTAAACTCCCGTCGTCTCAATGGTATTCACCTAAATGCAGGGTATACTATACCAATGAGCTCAGCTTTCATAAACCATGCTCAAAAATACCCCACAAAGGTCCGATGCCGTCATTTGCATGGTTACAATCCTAAACAATCCCCGGCGGGGGTTACAACGCGAAACCACGAAATATCAAACCTCCCCGGCGGGGGTTACAACGCCGAAGTTATCAAACATCTACGCCTCCCCGGCGGGGGTCACAACGCACATCCTTCAAACATCTACGCCTCCCCAGCGGGGGTCACAACGCAATGCGACCATTGATACACACATCAATGAAGGTCAAGCAACCTTGACGTCATATCATCCGATGATAAGTAAACCCATCGAAGCAACCTTACCCAGCAAGGGCTACAATGCCATACAACCATTGATACACACATCAATGAAGGTCAAGCAGCCTTGACAATGCACCCAGTAGGGATCTATCTAGTGAAACACACATCAATAAAGGTCAGGCAACCCTGGCAGCGACAACACTGTTGGTAGTAACTCCAAAAGTATGAGGGAACATGTTATACACATCCTCAAATAGACGAAGCTTTATCCCCACAGATCTCTTCCACACAAGAGGTACCTCTATGGAGTATAAACCAGTGTCTAGGATTCAAAACTTTGGTGATAGCCCCAATGTCAACATCCTTGGAAACTTGGATCGCATGTCCAAGCCATCAATGATTGTCATCCCAGTAGGATTACCTGACAATCATTCATGCATTCTACATGTATTTGCATCATGTTGCTGCATATAGCATCATGTTTATCTTGCTTACATTTCAAGTATTTAGGATTCCTTATCCTATCTATGCCTTGCATTGCATGAATATGATAAAGAGGGGAATCTGTAGACACTCGAAATTTTCTGCACTCCTATTACTAACATTTCAGGAGGGTAGATTTGTGTTTTGGAGATAACCCTGAAAGACAACTTACATCCATGCCGGATACTACCAGAAGTTTAGCTCCAACCCGGAACACAAATCGGGAACATCATCTCAACCTGGAACACACACCGGGAGTGTCATTTCCAATCTCGGAGATAACCCCGAGATATGCAGATCAAAAGACCGGCAACAACATCAGAGAGGACAATCCTGCCTCGGCGATAACACCGCGACGTTCAGTTCTAGTCCTAGAGACAACACTGGGAGTAGCAACCCCATCCTTGGTGATAGCCCCAAGGGATGCCATTGCAGTTCCGACAATAACCCCAGAAATGCTTATTTTAAACACATGCGATCAGCCTCAGGCTCAGACATCCTGTCGAGGCACATACACCTCAGTCTCGGGACTAACAACATGGGCAGACAGGAATACCCACAGATGACAGTGAGGCATACAAATAAGCAGTCTAATCTCAGATGTAACCTTGAGCAACGTCTGCTTTCCGCTTAAACCGGCGATAACCCCGGTGAGGAGTCACATCGTCATCTTACCACGTCAACAAGATGATATCACACCATACCAACAAGTGGTCCAATCTCAGCTGTAACCCTGAGCAACGTCTACTTTCAACTCAAACCAGCGATAACCCCGACAAGGAGTCAAACGTTATCTTGTTCCTTCGACAAATGGCACGTCGTCTCAACACTTCATACATACATACATACATCTAACAATGTCCCACAAGGACTGAGGAGTGACAATCCTGAGTGACTATTACGTGTGGCAGTACTTTGGATAGAATTTGAAGCTTGAAGACCATGGGCATAGACCCCTCTTCCTGACTTCGTACAACCTCTAATCCATGTCATTACGTAACTCTCGACACAAGCGATCCGAAGAAGTACAAATATACTTCATTCGGATGCTCGGATTGAAGTTCTACAAGTTTGAGTGGACATTACAGTGCACGACTGCACGTACTATAAGACGACGGGACCCGCGAGGCTCGAATCCACCACGACCAAACCAGCGTACAATCATGCGACTAGTCTTGCCGCAGTGTACCTGCTGCCATCATCGATCTATAAATATAGGTTTGGGGGTCAGCCATTTGAAGAGAGAGAGAAAGAAGGAAAAAGGAGAGGAAGCCTTGTCCATTTTACTCTGCATACACATCTTTTGAGTGTTTCCTCTTCTTTAAACACTAGTTAGCTCACATATAGCTACTTTTTATCCGACGGGAGCTGAGTGTTTATCCATTTAAAGTCTAAGAAGTATACATTGGCAGCCCACTGTAAGCCTTCTTACATTCTATAAAGCCTCTTTCTCATATATCACACACTGTTGTACACGTTGATAGTCGTGTGAGTGTGTTTTGCCTTAGGACTTCGGTCCAGTGGTTTTCATTTCATGTATATATATATATATATATATATATATTTATATATATATAAACCAACATTATCGAGTTATGCCTCGATTGAGCCTGAACATTATGGAGAGTTTAATCTTTATATATATATATATATATATATATATATATATATATATATATAAACGTGGTCGATCACATCTGATGAGCCCGATTTTACATCCTGAGCGTTTAATTTCTTTTGTATATATATTTATATATATATATATATATATATATAATTGCTGTCAGACATATCTGATGAGCCTGGATTTTACATCTGGTGCATTTACTCCCTTTTATATATATATATACATATATATAATTAATGTCAGACATATCCGTTGAGCCCAAATTTACATCCTAAGTGTGTTTATCGCTTTTATATATATATATATATATTTATACATATATATATATATATATATTTACATTTCCAGGCACTGGAGTTTACTTATTGGCCTTTTTACATTTTTATTTATATTCTCATCCGCTTTGAGTTTACTTGAGGCGCTTGATCGCTTTCATGACTTTTTATTTACATTTCGTCCCGCCTAGAGTTTACTTCGTGGTGGTTGATCATGTTCATATATATATTTATCGCTTTTATATATTTACATTTCCGATCCCCCATGGAGTTGCTTCGTGGTGGTTGATCCAGTCTGTATATATATATATTTACAGCATTTATATATATAACTACTTACTGCTTTCCATACAAATTGCAGTATCATGTGAGCCTAGAAATCATGTGATCACAGGTTCAGTCTACTGAACCTAGATTTGGTTCCCATGATGGACATTTTTTTAGCTGTAAGCAACTTGAACATTATTTTACAGTGTCTGAGTTTCCTTGGATGGTTGTCATGCCCATAAGGAGTTCGGCACTGTTGTATATTGTTTTCTCGAGGATGCTTCGCATCTCAAAAATAAAAGCAAACAAGCCGAGCATTTAATAAAGTAGAAGTATGAAAAGGTCTCAATTCCTATTGAGCACACGGTTTGAAAAAACCTCTTTTACAAAACTTCATTGCTATATCTTGGTTAAAACTGGATTTTTCTATAAAATTCAAACCTTGTGTATATAGGTGCGAACGAGGCCTCGCACTACTTTCAAATAATTGCACATTGATCCACACACACACACACATTCATATAACAATTTCTTTGAAGAGTGGCGGTCACCGTGGTAACACGGATGTCGAGGGGGGGGGGTGCCTAACACCTTCCCTCCGCATAAACAATCCCCCAAACCCTTAATGAATCTCGGTTTCACAGACCCGTTTAGCAGTGTCAAATCACTGGGTCAATGTGCTAACCTTTTCGGGTGCGTTGGTGCAACCAGTTAAATACACCAATTGGCGACTCTTAAAGTCAATCGTCGACATTATACATGTCGGACCTTTTTCACTTGTTTTTTCAAACAAATCTCACATTAACATGAGAACACCAAAGAACAAGTAACGAAAAGGGACACTCAAAAAATCCCGACGTCGACAATATGTAAACAATTCTTGCATGATAGTGGTAATTGGATGAAATATTAAATGAAGTTAGGATCCCATTATTTCCAGACTTGGTTTATTCCTTTATATTTCTTGTTTTTGTTGTTATTTGCAATTAGATTAATTCACCAATATAGTCATTAGTTTAAGCATATAAATATAGTGATTTAATTGATGCATGGTAGTTTAAATTTGACAACTTTCTCTATAGGATCGATACTCTACTTACTCTGTATTACTTGTTGACACATGTATGCTTGCATGAGTTAGAGCTCTTTTTGTTAGAACTGAAAAAGAGTCAAAACCATCTTTGAAAAGAATTTGGCTCCTTGCAACTGGTCAAACAGATCATCAATGTGAGGCAACGGGTACCTATTTTTGATGGTGACATAATTCAACTCCCGATAATCAATACAAAGTCGCATACTTCCATCTTTCTTCTTTATGAATAGAACAGGAGCACCCCAAGGAGACGTACTAGGACGAATGAAACTGATATCTAACAATTCCTGTAGTTGGGTTTTTGACTCCTGAAGTTCAATAGGAGCCATTCGATATGAGGCTTTGGAAATGGGTTTTGTACCGGATTCAAGGTTGATAAAAAATTCAATTTCATGCTCTGGGGGTAGGCCAGGAAGTTCTTTAGGGAATACGTCAGGAAATTTATTAACATTAGAAATATCATTTAAATCAGACGTATTTTTATTTAAATCCGTGACATGGGCTAAGAAAGCTTGACATCCATTTTTCAATAAACGAATAGCTTTATGGCTTGATATGACAGTGATTGATTTTAGTGGTTTGGTTGCTTGAATTCGCATAATAGGTTGGTTAGGAATATTAAAGCTAACAACCTTACGAAAATAATCGATTTTAGCATGATGAGTAGTTAACCAATCAACCCCTAAAATCACATCAAATGCAAGTATTTTCAAAGAAATAAGATCGACAGGTAATGTTCGGTTACCGATTTGAATCAAACAAGACTTATAAACCATGGATGTAATGAAGGTTTCTCCCAATGGAGTTTCAACAGATAAGTCAAAGTCTAATTTCTCCAGAGTCAAATTTAAACGTTGAGCGCAAGTAGGAGAAATAAAGGAATGGGTAGAACTGGTATCAAATAAAGTATAAACTTCGCTAGAGTTTATGATTAGCTTAGCCGTGATCACCTCGTTCGGATTCCTCGCTTTTTGGGAGGTTACGACAAACGCTCTCCCTTGAACTGCCGGTTTTGTCTTGTCTGGGACACCCTTGGATGCCTCTATCCCAGCTGGACTTGACTTTGGTGCACGACAAAATCAGGCTAGGTGACCTTCTTTTCCATAATTGTAACATGCTTTGGATTGCATCGTGCAGTTTGGACTTATGTGTCCTTCCCCTCCACATTTGTAACATAAGACCGGCGGTCATTCTCCTTCCTTAACAACAGGTGTTGGTGCTGACGTCTTTCCATCATTATTGAATCTCCTCTTCTGGAAATGTCCACTCTTATTATCATGACCATGATTACCACCGAAATGATTACCATTTCTAGCATGTTGATTCCCTCCACATTTGTTGTCACCGCTTCGATGACTGCTACCACTGGTATTATCGACTTGTCAGCTGCTCTCTCTTGGTTAGGTTGACTCATTATCGCGATCCAATAACTGAGCCCTATTCACAACATCTGAATACAAACACAGTTTATGAGAGATAAGGTATTGACGAAACTCGGGTTTCAAACCTCTTAGAAACATCTGCGTCATTCTCTCCTCATTATCAACCAAGTGGGACACAAACCGAGATAACTCGGTAATCTTAGCTTCGTACTGCGCCACGGTCATATTGTTTTGCTCAAGCTTGATGAACTCTACCTCCTTCATGTGGCGAATACTTTTAGGAAAGTACTTGTCGTTGAACAGCTCTTGGAACTTTTCCCAAGACATTTTAAGTCTGACGGAGTTGAGTACGCTTCTGATTCCCACCATGAATCGCCTCTGCTTTCAATGAACATGAAGGTGGCAAAGCGAACCTTTTGCTCCTCGGAGCATCCCAAGACATCAAATATCTTGTTGATTTGCTTTATCCACGTCTCCGCCTTAAGTGGTTTTGGCTCTCCAAAAACTCCGGTGGTTCCAGCTCCTTGAACTGCTTAGCGGTGACCGTCCGAGAGTTGTTAGTGTTTTCACATGCATTTTGGACAGGAGCCGCCCTCGCCTGATGTTGCATGAATTTCATAAAACCTCTGAACATCCCATCATTCATCATTTGATCGTTGTTGTTTACCTGAGGATTATTGTCCTCTTGTTGCACATTATCTTGGGTATTAATCTGTGGTGACTCAACGGTCTCATGTGCTTCATTGCTTATCTCAACATTTTTGGATGCCATTTTCAAATACTGCCACAAAACAAGGGTTAATTAACATATCACATATTATCCATATACTCTAATCGACCAATTAAATACCAAATAAACTTAGGTAGGTTATACTAGCGAAAGAATTCTCCGTCTCTCCCCTCCTAGTTCTTGTGTCACATCTCAGCCAGGGATCATATCCCTAAGCTCTGATACCAACTGTGACGCCCCCAAAATAGGTATACATCACCCATCTTGAGTCGCCAAATACATGGTACAGAATACAAATACAACTTAATTATGCAACCGTCATGTAATATACGACAAAATATAGCTGAGAGTTTAAATAGGAATGTTGCCTTCTAGACAATATCCACTCTCAAATAGAGTCCTCATTAAACTTATTGTCACACTATTTTATAGAATAGTGAGGACTACTAATACACCATCTCGGACCATCACTCCGTTCCCCGACTAGTCCCGGCTACGTTCTCATTTCCTGAAGAGAACAATGAAAGCAAAAGGATGAGCTCAACTAGCCCAGTAAGAAATATTATGACTAAGATAATGCAGAATAAATTATCATTAGTCTTCAACAATGTTAAACTGATAAAATACAATAGACATCAAATTTAACTGCAGCGGAATAAGCAATCCATTAGAAGAGTCAAGCAGAGCATGATATCTACTATCTTCTATGATTTAAAATGTTTTCATCAATTTTTATCGCTGAGACTCAGCTTAATAAATAAACCACATCATCGAGTCATCCCTACACTACGGGCCAAGGATATTCATTAAATCATCAATGGTTATGACTCTACCGAATAATCCCTGGTCATAATCATACCAAAAACTGTACATCAATGCACTACAGGCCACTGAGGACTTTTACCACATCATTTATAACATTACATGTCATGATTATACCGAATTATCCCTGGTCATAATCATACCAAGTCCATCTATGCACGTAAGCCAAAGATGACTTTCATCACAATATAAGCATGAGGATGATGAAAATGACATAATAATTCAATAAAACAAGTTCAAGGATAAATTTTAAAGATTTAAAATTTAGTTTATCCAAAAATCAATAACGTCCAAATTGTCATCATGATACTTCTTTGTGGAGTAAAATTCAAGAATGCTCAGAAGAATATTTCCATGAAAAGATACTGGATGAAGCACAAATATCTAGGATATTCTACTAATATTCTACTAATTTCATGGAGTATAGAAGCCAAAACTTTAACCAACTGAGTATAATAGAATATATGAAACTTCAAATGGATTTTCGCCCGCCATGCGGTAATCCACGTAGACAGATCATTTCCACAATTTAATAAGGAATGAATATGAAGGATCATTCACCATGCATGCAGTAATCCACATAAACAGGTTATTCCAATAGAATAATAAAGAATGAAATAACAAAAGAATTCACCAGGCATGCATAATCCGCATAGACAAGTTATTCCAACGAATAATAAAGAATGGAACCGAGTCATGCGTAAACCGCATGCATGTGATATTCCAATAGAATAATAAAGAATGGAACCAGTCATCAGAATCGTAATCTGCATAGGCGTAATATTCCAATAGAATAATAAAGAATGGAATAACAACGAAATTCACCGAGCATGCGATAGATCGCATGCAGACGAAAGTTATTCCAATGTAATAATAAAGAATGGAATAATGTAAGAATTTCACCACGTATGCGGTACTTGGCGTGTACAAAAGTTATTCCAACATAATAATAAAGAATGGAATAGCAGCTCTTACGAGTATTGAAAGAAAATAATTCTATTCATGAAGAAATTGGATATTGGAATAGTGAGGTAGCAAACTTTTCTTCTTCTTTCTCTCTATAATTTCTCTCTATAATAATTACTCTAAAGCTTTAGTGAATTGGTGAGAAATGAAGGAAGAATGAGCTTCTATTTATAAGAAAATATAGTTTCGATAATTGCACGTTTTGGGGCTCGAAATATTACAGTGCAATACCTTCAACTTTTCTTTCATTTTTAATTTAGTCCTACAAGTATTATCAAACTTGCACCAACTCCCCTAATAGTACAAGAATGTGAATCAATAGTACACACATGTGAACAAATAGTTATAATCATGTGAATTAATAGCAATTAATTGCTCATTTATCCGATTAATTACCCGACTGGTCAGTAAAACTTCCAGACATCAATTAATATCGAAATAAATGTCGATTTCCACTAACACTAATAATTCCAACACAATGGAACTATCAATTTCATCTTTAATCAACACGAACTTATTCATCATTAATATTATAACTCACAATATTTAACAACCGTGTCGCTCCCGTGAAAGAGGAGGCTTTTCGATAAGGATTTCTCCTTATTGGCGTGCAATTAGATGACCAAACCTCTCCTTGACAGAACTTCTAGACATTGTAAATATTGCAATTTTATAATATGAATAACTTTGTCGTCTCAATTATTGATTTAATAATATAACATATTATGCAAATGATACTATGACAATAACTGAATCAATAATATGAGAGATATGATGCAATAATTACTGTAGCAATAATTGAGTATAACTGAGTGACTTATCACGTAAGCATCAATAATCAATACCGTGTGCTACTATGCAACCACGCGTATTCATCGTACTTTTTACTAATGGGTAGTTCAACAGTTTAACGGTAAAACTTCCGCCATTATTTTTATAAAAAGATAATTATGTCGTTTTTTAACTACAACAATACTTCTGTTGTGGGGTCCACCAATGATTGTGTCGTCGTACGAATATTCCCTGTTAAAACGAATATTCCCCGACCAATAAAATATTATATAACCACTTGCTTACTTTGCAAAATTTGTAAATATTACCCACAACTATAACATTATATATATCCACACCATAAGATTCAAATGAGAGAAATTAATCTTTATTCATAAAAGGTGGGGTCTTACATACATCACCTATTCTGAGTCACCAAATACTTGGTACAGAATACAAATACAAACTTAATTATACAAACGTCGTGTAATATACGACAAAACATAGCTGAAAGTTTAAACAGGAATATTGCCTCTAGACAATATCCACTCTCAAATAGAGTCCTCATTACATTTATTGTCACACTATTTTATAGAATAGTGAGGACTACTAATACACCATCTCAGACCATCACTCCATTCCCCAACTAGTCCCGGCTACGTTCTCATTTCCTGAAGAGAACAATGAAAGCAAAAGGGTGAGCTCAACTAGCCCAGTAAGAAATATTATGACTAAGATAATGCAGAATAAATTATCATTAGTCTTCAACAATGTTAAACTGATAAAATATAATAGACATCAAGTTTAATTGCAGTGGAACAAGTAATCCATTAGAAGAGTCAAGTAGAGCATGATATATACTATCTTTTATGATTTAAAATGTTTTCATCAATTTTTATCGCTGAGACTCAGCTTAATAAATAAACCACATCATCGAAGTCATCCTCGCACTCTGGCCGAGGATATTTATTAAATCATCAATGGTCATTACTATACCAAATAATCCCTGGTCATAATCATACCAAAAATTGTCCATCAATGCACTACAAGCCACTGAGGACTTTTACCACATCATTTATAACATTACAGGTCATGATTATACCGAATAATCCATGGTCATAATCATACCAAGTCCATCTATGCACGTAAGTCAAAGATGACTTTCATCACAATATAAGCACGAGGATGATGACAATGACATAATAATTCAATAAAACAAGTTCAAGGATAGATTTTAAAGATTTAAAATTTTAGTTTATCCAAAAATCAATAACGTCCAAATTGTCAACATGATACTTCTTTGTAGAGTAAAATTCAAGAATGCTCAGAAGAATATTTTTCATGAAAAGATACTGGATGAAGCGCAAATATCCAGGATATTCTACTAATTTCATGGAGTATAGAAGCCAAAACTTTAACCAACTGAGTATAATAGAATAAATAAAAGCTGCAAATGGATTTTTGCCGCCATGCAGTAATCCACGTGAGATGCATTATTTCCACAATTTAATAAGGAATGAATACGAAGGATCATTCACCATGCATGCGGTAATCCACATGACATGTGTTATTCCAATGTAATAATAAATAATGGAATAACAAAAGAATTCACTAGGCATCGTAATCCACGAGCATGTTATTCCAATGAATAATAATAAAGAATGGAACCAGTCATTAAATATAAAATCGTATAAGCAGGATATTCCAATGTAATAATAAAGAATGGAACCAGTGTCATGCGTAAACCACACGCATGTGATATTCCAACGAATAATAATAAAGAATGGAACCGTGTCACGCGTAATCCGCACAGCATGTGATATTCCAATAGAAAAATAAAGAATGGAATAACAACAGAATTCACCAGAACTGCGATAGATCCGCCTATGTATCAGGTTATTCCAATAGAATAATAAAGAATGGAATAATGTAAGAATTTCACCATGTATGCGGTATGCCAGCATGTATAAAAGTTATTCCAACATAATAATAAAGAATGGAATAACAACCCTTACGAGTATTGAAAGAAAATAACTCCTTCATGAATACGAAAGAATAATACCCTTTACGAGTATTGAAAGAAAATAATTCTCTTCATGAATACGAAAGAAATAATACCCCTTACCTTAGAAAGAAGAGTATTCCAACTGGTAGGGCAAAGATATTCTTGAAGAAAACTTATACTGTTTTCTACGCTCAAGATTATAGAAGAAGAATTCTCTGAACTTCTGGTGTGATTTTCAATTCTAACTAAGCATCTTATTTATAGGAGAATGGAAAGGATACTATGCAATAAAATATAATATATTCTATTTATAAATATATATATATATATATATATATATATTATTTAAAATCTAATAAAACAAATATTTTATAAAAGATTTTACTATGCAAACACTATGCAGGTACTATGCAAACACTATACATAATAAAATATAATATATTCTATTTATAATCTAATAAAATAAATAACTTTATTAAAGTATTCTATTTTATATAAAAAAAAATTTACTATGCAAACACTATCCATAATAAAATATAGTATATTCTATTTATAATCAAATAAAACAAAACTTTATAAAAAGTATTTTATTTTATATAAAAAGTTTTCTGTTTTATTACATTTATAATAATAATGAAACAAAATTCATCATCATTATTATAATTTACACTATTAATCGACCAGGTCGTTCCCAGGAAAGAGGGGGCTTTCCAATAAGGATTTCTCCCTATTGGCGCACAATTAGGTGACCAAACCTCTCCTTGACAGAACTTCTAGACATCGTTAATATTGCAAATAATAATATTAATAACTTTGTTATCTCAATTATTGATTTAATAATATATAAAATATCGATAATAATTGAATCAAATAACGTGAGATACTATGCAACAATTATTGTAGCAAGAATTGAATAAAACTGAATTACTTCTCACGTAAGCATCAATTAATAATCAACACCGTGTGCTACTATGCAACCACGCGTATTACTGTACTTTTAACACCGGGTGTTTCAACAGTTAACAGTAAAAACTTCCGCCGTTATTTTCATAAAAATATTTTTGTCATTTTCTCAATCCCACAATAATTTCGTTATGGGGTCCACCAATGATTGTGCCGTCATACGAATATTCCCTGTTAAAATGAATATTCCCCGAACAATCGAATATTATATAACAACTTGCATACTTTGTAAAATTTATAAATATTACCCACAACTATAACATTATATCAAAATCACACCATAATATTCAAAAAATATTTTGAGAAATTTAAATCTTTATTCATAAAATTTGGGGTCTCACATCAGACAACTCGCTTATTTAGGCGATTTGCTACAATAGAAAACTACCTTTGACAGAGTCATAAGGTTTACATGTTTCTTTTGGCTGTCAATTATTGCTCCATAATTGAATAGTCAATCCATCCCCAAAATAACATCAAATTCCCCAAGTTTAATCGGAATTAAATCTATTATCATAACATTTCCCTTAATATTCACCCTATAGTTCTTATATACGCATCTAATATGAATCACCTCCCTATTCGTACTTTCTATGTTCAAAGGGAAATTCAACTCTTCACTAGGCAATCCTAAACTCTTAGTAAAATCACTAGATATAAATGAACAAGTAGCATCCGAATTAAATAATATATATGCATCTATATCATTGATTGGAATGATACCTAACACCACATCTTTTGACTGCACTGCATCCTGCACAGTCATGTAGAAGTTTCTGGCCGTGGGTCTATTCGTCGACGTTGGTCCAAGAATATCTAAAGTACCACCACTGCCACCTCCCTTGCTTCCAGTTATACTTCCAGTTGTCTTCTTAGGACACTCATGAGCTAGGTGATCCTTTGACCCGCACACAAAACAAGAACCCTTCTTCGATTGAAAGCAATTAGGAGCAATGTGACCTTCCTGGCCACATTTATAGCACACCCGCTTACCTCTCAAGCACACACTAGTGTGATTTCTTCCACAGGTAGCACACACCTCAATTTTCCTCTTCTGTTGGCTACTCTGCTGACTTCCAACACCTACACTCTCATTCCACTTTCTCTTTGAGTTATTATTCCCACCACTGTTACCACCAGTTTTTCCTTCATTCTCATTCTTCTTCTTTCTAGGTTCATGATTGTATTTTGTTAAGGCATTGCTTCCACCCTTCGCGATAATCACCTTCTCGAGAACTGCTGCAAAAGTCTTCAACTGAAATATAGAGACTTGGTTGTACAACGAGGGCTATAGTCCCTATTCAAACCTTCTTGCCTTGCGCTCGTATGTGTTAACATGATACGACGCACACCTCTCTAGCTCATTGAATTTTTCCACATACTCCGACACCGTCATCGCACCCAACTTTAACTTTAAAATTTGAACCTCCATATGATTCTGTGAGCTTTCTGGAAAATAGGTGTAGAGAAATATTTCCTTAAACCTATTCCATGCCATCACCCCCTGACATCCTCGGGTTTTATTTGCCTGCCACCAGTAGCTAGCTTCTTTTTTCAATATGAACGTTGCAAAAGCAGTCTTCTGGTCTTCACCGACGCTAGTAATGTCAAAAACCTTCTCTATTTCCATGATCTAGATCTGTGCCTCAATTGGATTCATGGACCCATGAAACTCTGGTGGTCCTACTGCCTTAATGTGACGCCCCAAAATTGGTATACATAACCCATTCTAAGTCGCCAAATACATGGTACATAATACGACTTAAATATACAACTGTCGTGTAACATACGACAAAACATAGGCTGAGAGTTTTAGAATGAATATTGTCTTCTATATAATATCCACACTCAATGGAGTCCTCATTACAATTATTATCACATTATTTCACAGAATAGTGAGGACTACTAATGCACCATCTCGGACCATCAATCATTTCTGACTAGTCCCAAATTATATTCTCATTTCACAAGAGAACAATTGAAAGAAAAGGGTGAGCTAAACTAGCCACAAGAAATATTATGACTAAGATAAAGCGAATAAATTATCCTTAGCCTTCAACAAAGATAACAACCGATAGAATACAATGAGACAACAAGTTTTAGATCAACAATCGCAATTTGAATAAACAATCCATTAAAAGAGAGTCAAGTAGAGCATGATATCTACTATCTTCTATGATTTAAAAAGTTTTCATCAACTTTATCGGCGAGACTCGACAATAAATAAACCACATCATCGAATCATCCTTGCACTACGGGCCAAGGATATTCATGTAATCATCAATGGTCATGATTATATCGAATAATCCCTAGTCATAATCATACCAATAACTATCCATTAATGCACTACGGGCCAATGAAGACTTTTACCACATCATTTATGTAATGGGACGACTTGTTTGAGTTATGATTCTGGGGACATAATCCTTTTAAGAGGGGAAAGATGTGACAACCGTAATTTTGTAATTTAATTTTAATATTTATTTGATTGAATAAATATTTTTTGATGAATTAATTATTAGATTAAATAATTAATTGATGAAGTTGTGATAGAGTAATTTAATTATATGTGTTACATTTATTAATTTAATGTGGAGAATTTTTATTATTCGAAGTATGTGATTATGTGAGCTTATTGAATTAAAAGAAATATTTAATAAGCCTATGTTATTTTAATTAATTTAATTATTAATTAGAGATTTAATAATTTGACATTATTAATCAAAGAGAATTTGAATTATGTGACTATGTGTATTAATGAGAAATTATTATATTTTATTTAAAGTAAATTAAACTAAATATTTGATTTATTTTATAATGGATGTGACATTTTTTTAAACTATATGATAAGGTTTTATTAAAATAATGGGTTTTGAAACCTAGTATGCTAGCCAAACATGGCTTTAATGGGAGTTGAGGGAAGTTACCCATGATCGAGTAATCACCACAACAACGTCGATTGATTTTCTTTATTATACGCTTCTTCTTCATTTTTCCTAAGTCTAGAAAAATAGAAACAGAGAGAGAGTTTCAGAGAGAGATTGAGAAGTGTTGAGGGAGAATTGAGATTGAAGAAGAGTTTAGAAGGAATTCATTCACACACTAATCTACGCTTTACGCTTTGGATAATTCTCTCCAACCCAAATTCCTATTTTACGTCTTTTTAAGTTTTCATGAATATGGCCTAAGTTTTCTGTAAAGTTTCTGTAGTTGTAAAGGGTAACAATTATGTGATTATGTGTTAATATATAACATCATAGTATGTTTTATATATATTATATGGGTTTTCATATCTTCAGTTTCATGAAATTATACAGTAAAAGAATTCACAGTATGTTATATGGCCATATGGCCTTATATGTGATTTTTATATGTCAAATATAATTTATTTTGCAAAATTCACACATTGATATGATTATGCATGTTAAAATGAACAAAATGAAACTTGAATGGTTGGATTTGGCTTTATAACGAATCCATAGCATTAAAATCCATGTTTTTGTTCAAGAACATCAAGAACAGTCCAATTTGCATGCTTTAATTCTGTGATTATGTGTTTTAATGGGTGAAAATCACTCCATAGATGTTAAGTATTGATTATTTATGAATTCTAACATGTGGGTATGTCTAAATTCATGTAAAAATAAGTTGATTGAAATTTTAGTAAATGTTACGCAATTTTCGCTAATTTGGAAATGAATCGAGTCTCATGTGCATGCCTTGACTCCCATTCATTTCTCATGTACCATGACGCTAAGTGTCCAAAATGCCATGGCTAAAAGCGATACAAAAGTGGCGTCGCAGTGCCACTTAGCAGAATGTCTAGAAAATGCAAATTTTTAATGTTCAAGTATAGAAATG
This sequence comes from Panax quinquefolius, assembly GCA_020205615.1. Lineage (NCBI taxonomy): Eukaryota > Viridiplantae > Streptophyta > Magnoliopsida > Apiales > Araliaceae > Panax > Panax quinquefolius. The sequence continues at coordinate 28,929,912 of CM035157.1, forward strand.
AGTTAGTAACTTAGTCTAATGAATATAAAGACTTTTTAGACCTTTAATGAGATGTTAAAATAAATTCTTAACATGTCCATAACACAATTACGTGTGAACTGAATGATCAAATGCATAGTTACCTTATTGTTTGTGAAGTCTTAATTTTTAACAATAAGTGTAGTAATTGACTAAGTATAGTCATGAACTCCAGTTAGACAAAGAATAAACTTGTGATGTTTATTACGTGATAATTGATTGGTGTGGTGAACATGAATGATATGTAGGATTTAATTCAAAGAACGAGTTTTATTAACGTGTAATCTACGCACGAGGCAAGTTTCTAAACCTTATCTTGTTACGTTGAGCAAGTTTTCTAACTCTACATTTATGTTGAGCAAGTTTCTTACCCTAAACTTTCGTTGAGCAAGTTTCCTAACCCTACTTGTTATCTTTATATAAGTTGATTAATTCATAATTCGATATTGAGCAAGTTCTCATTATTATTGATCAAGCCTATCTTGTATATTAAAGTTTATTAATCCTTAAGCATGATGTTGTTATACAATAATTATTCTATTGTATACCTTTTGAGATGTTATTCAAGTTAAATATTCGTTTATTGTTAAACCTTGTTAGACTAGCGAACCCTTATTGATTCGACTAGTCCATAGTTGATGAGCGTTCTAAATTTCAGAATCCCTTGATGAATTATCTAAACCAAACTTCCTTTGGTGCGGACTCGAATGTCAAACTGAGATGAACAACCCTGTATAGGGGATTATTTACGCTTTAGCGTTAAGATATTGTGCATAGTATGGTACTAAGGGCTGATCCCCCTAAGTACGAGAAGAAGAGTCCATAGTCTTATGACTGTTAAAGGTTTCAAGTAAAACACTTGACAACCTAGGACATAGTTCAAGGTCTTATGACCCTCAGAATTTCTTTTGATTCTTGTTATTCATTCTTGATTCAAAAGTTGAGCTTTATATCAGAAGTTATTATTTCTCTCGCATGTTATTATTCATTGTTATATTGTTATACTTGTGGTCAATCGTGCTCACTCTTGCGTAATAATAACATTGCAGTTAAGAACGAAAGCGAGATTTAACCTTCCACTAGTAATTATAAGGGCAAGCTTAGCAAGTAATGAAGATTATTTATTTATGTGATTATGTAATGATAGTTAGACTTGATGTTACTTAAGACTTATCTATTTATGTTTTCCACATAGATGTTTTAAGGTTAGAGTAACCTGGGATTTATTTATTATTCAGTTGATGTAACCCCATAAGGGGAGAGATTTATTATTTATTCTATCTATTGCATGGTTTGAAATTTATTTATGGGTAGATAGATAGATGATGCTTGTACAGTGAACACCAAATCCTGTGGAAACGGAAGTACCGGATTTGGGGGTGTCTCAATTTATAACATTACGGGTCATGATTATACCGAATGATCCCTAGTCATAATCATACCAATCAACAGTCCATCTATGTACGTAAGCCAAAGATGACTTTCATCACAATATAAGCATGATGATGATGACAATGATATAAGCATTAATCAAACGAAATAAAATCAAACGAAATCAAGGATAAATATTAAAGACTTTAAATTTATCCAGAGTTTAAAAATATCCAAATTGTCAACATGATACTGCTTTGTGGAGTAAAATTCAAGAATAATATTCATGTACCAAAAATAATTTGGACAGAAAAGAAATATATTTTTTGGGTAAATAGTACCTCGTGAATAGTACTCTGTGAATAGTACTTTGGAAATAGTACCTCGTGAATAGTACCCCGACATGAAAAGTACCCCAAATACCCGAGCGAATAATATTCGGGTGAATAGTAATTGGGTGAATAGTAACCCGTGAATAGTAACTCGTGAATAGTACTTCGTCATGAAAAGTACTCCGAATACCTGAGTGAATAATATTTGAGTGAATAGTAATCGGGTGAATAATAACCCATGAATAGTAACTCATGAATAGTACTCCGTCATGAAAAGATCAATAATTATCAAGAAAGCTCAGAATAATATTTCCTTGAAAAGATACTGGATGAAGCGCAAATATCAAGGATATTGTACTAATTTTATGGAGTATAGAAGCCAAAACTTAAACAAAATGAGTATAGAATTTGAAATCTGAAACGAAATAATATTACTTGCATACTATAGAGTATGGAAGAAAATATTATTTCAAGCGAATATTGAACAAAAATAACATCCCTTACAATTGTTGAACGAAAATAATATTCCAACGAATATTTAACGAAGATAATATTCCTACGAATATTGAACGAAGATAATATTCTTTATGAATATTGAACAAAAATAATATTCATACGAATATGAAAAATAATATCTCTTAAGAATATGAAATAAATAATACCCCTTACGACTGTTGAACGAAAATAATATTCCTACGAATATTGAACGAAGATGATATTCCTTACGAATATTGAACGAAAATAATATTCATACGAATATGAAAAATAATATCTCTTCCGAATATGAAATAAATAATACCCCTTACCTCAGAAGAAGACTGGATACTAGAGTAGTGAAGTAGCAGACTACTCTTCTTCTATCTCTCTATAGCTTCTCTCTATATAGTTTCTCTCTCTATAATTGCTCTTGTGAGTCTTAGTGAATTGGTGAGAATGAAGGAAGAATGAGCTTCTATTTATAGGAAAATATAGTTTTGATAATTGCACGTTTTGGGGCTCGAAATATTACAGTATAATACCTTCATCTTTTCCTTCATTTTTAATTTAGTCCTGCAAGTATTATCAAACTTTCACCACCTCCCCTAATAGTATATCATGTGAATTAATAGTACAATCATGTGACTCAATAGTTCTATACATATGAAAAAACTAATTACAGTATAGTACCTTCACTTATACCTCCATTTTTAATTTAGTCATGCAAGTATTATCAATCTTGCACCACCTCCCCTAATAGTACATGCATGTGAATTAATAGTACACACATGTGAACAAATAGTTATAAACATGTGAATTAATAGCAATTAATTGCTCATTTATCAGATTAATTACCCGATTGGTCAATATAACTTCCAAACATCAATTATTATCGAAATAAATGTCAATTTCCACCAACACTAATAATCCCAACACAATGAAACTATCAATTTCATCTTTATCAACACGAACTTATTCATCATTAATATTATAACTCATAATATTTAACAACCAGGTCATTCCCATGAAAGAGGGGGCTTTTCGATAAGGATTTCTCCCTATTGGCGTACAATTTGATGACCTAACCTCTCCTTGACAAAACTTCTAGACATTGTCAATATTGCAAATAATAATATGAATAAATTTGTCGTCTCAATTATTGATTTAATAATATAACATATTATGCAGATGATACTGTGACAACAATTGAATCAATAATATAAGAGATATGATGCAACAATTACTGTAGCAATAATTGAGTATAACTGAGTGACTTGTCACGCAAGCATCAATAATCAATACCGTGTGCTACTATACAACCACGCGTATTCTCGCATTTCTTTACTACCGGGTAGTTCAATGTACTTTAAGCGTAAAACTTTCACGCTTATTTTTATAAAAGATTATTTCATTAATATTTATATTCGACAGTTATTCCGTTGCGGGGTCCACCAATGATTGTGTTGTCATACGAATATTCCCTGGCAAAAAGAATATTCCCCGACCAAACGAATATTTCCCGACACAACGAATATTTAATAGCAACTTGCTTACTTTGCAAAATTTTCAAATATCACCCTTAACTTTAAACTTTTGTCAATTTAACTATTTACCAAAATAGAAAAATTGAATCTTTTATTTCATAAAATTCAGGATCTCACACTTAAAATCTTTAAAGGTTGCTGCTTGGTTCTGCGGCTGATTTTGCAGTGCTCCCGTCAGTAATGTCACCAAATGTTGAACCGGGTTAGCATCGACGTTGTTGTTAGTGGTAGACCCCTCAGGGGTTAGTTGTCGTGGTAGACGTCTTCTTGGAGGTGTTTTCTGTTTAAAAATACACTTATTAGGTCATTACCCAATTCCTTAGGTAATTTCTACTTAACTTACACTTCATAAATGATCATCACATAACACATAACGTCTTGAATAAATATTAACATTTTATTCATTCATAATCTTTTAAAGACATAGAAATGATAGCATCGCTGCTATTTACATCAATTTTCTGAAATAATAAAGTTTCAAGATAACATCATCATATCCCATCGGTCACATAACACTTGGGATTTACATCTTATTTATTATATAATTATTCACACAACAAGTACACTTTCTATTAAGGCCTACTTAGGCGTTGCACAGCCTTACAACACTCCTATTCCATGATACGAAACATCGTTCTACGATCTAACGTATACCATGGCAATTTCTCGAACTGAGTCGGATAGTACATGACTCAGTCTTGAGCTCTGTTCATCACAGTATGGAAAACACAGTCCATCTCTTCCATCTTGACCTTCTTTGCTTGTACCTCTCCCTCTGCTACATCTGCATGTTGGGAAGCCTTCTCATAAGCATCTTTTGCCATTGCTCTCTTGGTAGACTCCTCTTATAGGTCATCTTTCAGCTTCGTAACCTCTGCCATTAGCTCCTCCTTATCACCTTCTACGTGAACCAGCTTCCACTCCACATTACCGAGACATTCATCAAAATCTTGGATCTCATCGTCCTTCTGTGCTATCGCGGTCTGTTGTTTATCAACCAGCTCATCTAATTCCTTGACTCTATCCTGAAGCTCAATGTTACGTTCGTACACCTCGTCATACATTTGAGCTGCAATAGAGTTTGGTGGAAACTCTTCCCCTTCCTCCTCCTCATCTGTCTGTGGTAGCTCCACAGGATCCTCCTCATCCGTCTCTACCACATCCTAGTCATCAGGTAACCCCTCTTGCCCAAACTCTGGGGCATAACCAATCATTGTGAGAAACGAAGATGACTCCCTTGGCACCAACTGTTCCCAAACCTGAATATCTCAAGGCTCCTCCTCTTTAGGCATCTGAAATCCCTCCTCCCTAGCCTGACTGGATTCTCCCATATTAGTCATCCTGATAACAAAAATTTAAGTTTTTAATTACTAACCGTCACTACTCTACACTCACGAGCACATAGGTTGCAACCACATAAGCACCTAGAGTGTTTTATTATTTCTTCCTTAAAACTCGATAAGAGTTTATCACCACTATCTTTACAATCTCCTATTAGGTTAGTTCCTAAGGTTTTTCCCCACCTAAGGTTCATAACCTAAAGCTTTGATACCAACTTGTGACACCCCCAAATCTGGGTACTTCATTCCCACATGATTTGGTGTTCACTATTCAAACATTCATTTCTAAATACCTAAATTAAATAAAATTAAAGAAATGAATCTCCCCATTAAAGGGTTACGTAATTAAATCCAATAAATTCCAAGTTATCTAACCTTAAAATATTCATCAAATGCGGATAATTAAGTAATTACATCACAATTTACAACAAGTCTGAAAAACACAAGTCTTAATAAATCAATAAGTCTTCAACACTTGTTCATCTTTCTTTTTCCTTTGCTAGTGGTTGGCTCGTCAACCTTCTCAATTTTAGCTGCAATTGTTATATATATGCAAGAGTGAGTAAAATAAATGCTCAATTGAAAGGACATAATAACTGGAAATGAACAATCTTAACTGAATTGAATAACATTCTAATTGTCATAGGACCATGAACTATGTCCTAGGTTATAAGTATTTCTACTTGAACCTTTAACTGTCCTTATACTATATGGACCTTCTTTTTCGTACTTAGGGGGATCAAACATTCGCACCATGTATTGTGCACAAACATCTTAAAGATTTCGCGTAAATAATCCCCTATAATAGGGTTGTTCATCTCATTTTTAACATATGAGTCTACACCAAAGGAAGTTTGTTTTGGATAAGTTTCAAGGGTAATTTATAGTTCAACGTACATCAACTAAGGATTAGCTGAATTAAAAGCTTAATGATAATTCAAAGGTTTAACAACAACGTATTATAAAGTGGTTATGAACCATAAATAAATATCATAAAGCAATAAAATCATGCTTTAAGAATAAAGTTCAAGCAATTGAAAAAAAAATATAATAAACCTTGCTTGAACAAAATGGCAAGCTAAGGTTACAATTTCCAACAAGGAAACAAAGTTAAAAACTTTGCTCATTAGAATTCAAGAACTTGCTTAAAATAAAAGTAAAGTTCAGAAACTTACTCAAATAAAGTTAGTGTTAGAGAACTTACCTTGCGTGTAAGCTAAACAATTATAATTCACATTCCCAAATATCCTATAAACATGTCATTGTGACATAATTAGTTACCACATGATCATGGTATATAACTGAATTTCTATTTCATTTACAACTCTTAGTCTTAGGTTTAACCACATGGTTAATCCACACTTCTCATTTGTTAACACAAATTTTCAGTTATCATATAACTCATTAATTACTAATAATAATTTTCATATTTGGTTTTATAACAACCCCACAATATGATTCATCACATTTTATAGTCATAAGATCACACTATATTATCAATTATAGAATTGTATATTAAAAATAAATTTTTTGGGCTAAATCGCTAATCAAGGCGTTACAGCAAATCGTCGATTTATACTAAGGACTAGCGCCGAGCGCTGTTTGGTTTAGCTCTGTCAAACTAAACTTAGGCCTTAGACTGGCGATGTCGCCTGGATCAGTCTTTATGATGATGAAATGTGCTCCTGGAGTCGACGTTGTAGAGCCCCGACATAGATCTTGGACGTTCCAGTTCACAAAGAACACAGAACAAAGCCAAATAGGCCTAAAAGCTCCTTTATAACAACCATTTTAACTTACCCAAGTTATATAAACTTTACAAAAATAACAACTAAGGTTTCTAACATGTTTCTAACCATAAACATCATAAAAAACAAATTAAAACCTTTAAATTTCATTATTTTTGGTATTTCTTCACTTTGAAATACTATTAGCGAAACTAACCACGTACTGTGAATTATTTTTTCAACCAAAACAGTACATTTAAAACTCGTTGTTTTTGTTTCTTCATATATTTACATAATCAAACATCAATTTACACTTTATATTATGGATTGAGTATCAATTTTGATTCTAAAATAAGCCATATCATATATACATAACTGTATTTCTCTGTTTACATAATTTCTTCACATATATCATATTTTCAAGGGTTAACCTACTCTAAATCATATACCAAACATATAAATACAGTTTATATCAACAAATTAGTATATACAAACCATATAATCAACAATTAATCATCAATATGAATTCCACAAAGAACTTCTCATACAAAAGAAAACTAAAACTTTAGAAGGTAAGATTATACCTTTGATTTCTTGCATAGGTTAGCTAGGAGATAAGAATTAACATATCCTCCTTCCTTGGCTCTCAAAATCACTTAACTTTTCTTCTTTCTTCTTTCTTCTTTCTTCTATCTTTTCTCTATTTTTCTCTCTGTGTTTTCTCTTCTTTTTTTTTCACTTTTCTGTTCTTTCTCTCTTCCAACTTAATGTTTAACAGACATTTACATATAATATATGTTAACGTAAAAAAAACTGACAATATTTAATAACCATACTTAATACATATCAGTTATATATTTTTTAAAATTCAAAAGCCACTAAGCCTTGTTTGAAAAAACTAATTTAAAATAAAGACTTAAAAGCTTTAGACCTTGTTTGGTAAAACTAAGTTAAACTCCTTTTTAGCTTATATTAATAACTCACGTACTATATAGTTTATTGTCACACTTTATTTAATTAAATTCTCATAATTTAATTAAATTAAGGCCAACAACAACTTATTAAATCATAATGCCACATTATCAAATTGTCACAAAATTATAATTTTATTTAATAAATTAGTACATCACTTTAATTACTAAATTAAATTAAAAATATTATAACAATTCCTTTAATCCTTATCAACTCTCTACTTTAATTATTAAATTAAATTAGAATATTATCACATAATAATTAATTCATCACTCTTTTAATTTAATTAACTTCAATAGTTGATAATTAACATATTACACTTAATCAAGTTAATTCCCCACAACTCATGAATTATTTGTTTAACTAATAAATAATCAAATTAAATAATTTTTTTAACAACAAACACATCAACTAAAATATTTATTTAATTCAATAAATATTTAAAATTACATATAAAAATTTTGGATTGTTACAGGGACTAGCGATGGGAACGGCGATGATGGTACTGACATTCATGATTTGGGGTTGTAGTTAGTTTATGTTTATATTTTTACATTCATGTATGTACTTATACAATTTTTGAGTTGTATAGACTAGACTTTTGTATCTAGTTAGGTTGATGGTTTATATATCTAACTTCAATGATGAATGTTTCATGATGATTACATTTTGTATCTGTGGGAAAGGAAATCGTGCCTTGCTAGTTAGGGTTTCGTGTTGGCCGAGGAAGAGAGAAATCCACGAAGAGCATAAAATCAATTGATTGATTAAAGATGGGGGGAAGAACAGGTGGACGACTAGTCCAACGACACGTGGCAGAACTCTCAGAATTCGAAAACCGTGTTAGGGTAGCAAGGATTCCAAGAGCCTTCTTGAGTGCTTCGAGTTGAGAAGATGTCCTAGTCTTGAGTGCTTTGAGAGAGAATGTCCAAGTCCCAAGTCACCAAAGATCACTTTTCCTTCCTAGAATGGAAGGATATTTATAGAGTTTCCTGGAACTTAAGTAGTCATATGTCAGGCACATGTCTTCAGGAGAATTCCAAAAATACCCTTTAATTATTAGAATAATGCCTGTATCGTCCTGTCCTTCTAGCCACCAATCTAATCCCTCAATCAATTCCCAAAACGAGCCGCCTCCATGAACCTTCTTCCTCGGGACACGTGGAGGCTTCTCTTGGGTCTATTACATTTATTTTTGGCTTTTTTGTCTCCATTCAATTAGGTCATGCGACCCTAATTTGCACATTTAATGAGTTTGCGGAACCCTAATTATGCATTTAATTTAATTAGTTCATGTGAACCCTAATTTGCACTTGGGTCCACATTTGTCCCTTGTGCAAGAGTTGCGTTTCCAAAGAGTCGATCGTGCAAGAACACTTCAAGCTTTTGAACAATTTCTCAAGACTCCACTTTGTAGGTCTTTAAAGACAAGGGTCTTAGAAGAGGGAACCCCTAGGGAGCCCAAACCCTTAGGGTTAAACCCCAGGTAGGCAAAACCTAGCAGGGCTCTTTCTTAGACATATTGGAAAATCTTCTGAAAATCTTTCTATAGCTAGTCCAATCCTTATTTTTTCTAGAAATTAAAACAAGGAAGATCATCAAATATTACCAAATAAAATTTAATCTAATAAAATCTTTCTTTTGGTAAACTAAATCTTTCCTTTTTATCAAATCAAATCTTAATTTTATTTTGGAAATAAAATTAATTTTTTTCTTTATTTTATTTTGAAGACAATATCCCTCCTTATCATTATTATTATTTAGAAGGAAAATCAAATTTCGAATTTTCCTTTTATTGGGAGAAAAACAAACCTTTTTTTAATGTTTAGAAAATAATATCTTTATATATTTCTATGTAAATACAAAATCAAAAATACTTATCTTTTGGAAACCAGATTAAATCCTTTCCTTAATGGAAAAAGAGTGATTGCTTCCTTTTCCGTTGCAAGTATACTTTAGGGGGCTATACATATATTCATATATATGCATCTCCCAAGCTATTCACGCCTCCTTTCTTATCTTGCTTCATTTTGAATTTTCTCTCTTCCTACTAGCCAGGAAGATCATAAAGGGAGCAGCAAGGAGATTTTCTTCAATCCGAGCGAGAGGTAACAAAGAGGATTCCCCCCTATAGGGCTGAACCATAGGGGTTGAATCCTATGGGGGACCAGAACCCTTGGGGCTCCATTTCTTCTTCTCGTCTTCACTTTCTAATTTGCTTACTTGTTTATTTTCTTTCAGATTTCTATTAACTTGCTTCCTCTATTTCTCTTTTCTATTTCAGGCAATTGTAGTCTTTCTTTGTTTCTGAGCCCCTTCACCTTGATCATATCTAGATTTTTTCCCTCGAAATTCATCAAAGAAAGGCTATAATTTTCGTGACGAAGGAGCACTCGTTCCAAGCGGTTGATTTGTGAAGCAACAGGACCTCAAAGGAAAAGAGGAGAATAGCCCCTAGGTGGCTGAACCCTATAGGGAGCCGAACCTTTTTTCCAGGACCCTCCCATCTTTCTTTTGTCTTCCGAGCCCCATTACCTTGATTACATCTCAGTTTTTTCCCTCAGATAATAAAGAAAGATTGGCATTTTTTCGATGAAAATATGAAAAAAGGAAAAAAAATGCTCTGCATATAGCAAAACCACCTTTGGGGGCCAAACCCTAGGAGGACAAACCCTAGGGGGCCGAACCCTAGGGGGATATCACCAATTAGATGGGAAAATTTTAGTTTTGGAGGAGTAGTGACTATTTTGATCATAACTTTTGACTCGTTTGGAGTTTTGACTAGTGACTCCTTCTGATATTGTTTCTTCTTCTTTTTAGGTGTCTTTAAGGTTAAATATCAGACTTTACTCTTTTTCATGGTAAGCACTTCAAGTTTAAATGCTTTCCTTATCATCCTTTCCTTACTCTTTAGACCCCTTATGCTGAATTCTTCTTGCTTGCAGGCCCTCTCGATTGAATATTTTGCAGACCCGGGGACCACAAAGGAGGCCATATTTCTCATTAATTGAGGAAGGGTTCTACTCTTTTGGTATTTCTGACATCTTTTGGGAGCAAGTCCAGACTTATGACCATACAACTCTTCCTCTGCCAGAGAAGGAAGGTTTGTTTCTATATGTAGCGGCTTGTGGAGGTTGGGATGACTTCTTATCTGATTCTTCTAGCCACCTTCAGAAATAGCAGCATTGGATCGACGAGATACTTGGGAATGCTAATTATGTGGATATACTAAAGAAATGGATGACATTCTTCTTGCATCCAGCTATGCAGGAACATTCGTATCCTACAGGACTATGGTGCTCCTCTACATGCATATTTGTCACTGTTTGGGGAGAATGCACCTTTACTCTGGAGGATGTCTATGCCATCTACCAGTAAGCATTTTCACCCTACGCGTGAGTCATTCCTTTGGTGAGATGATCGCGCAAAATATTTTAAGTGTTAAAGTCGTGATTCTAGTTTCTGAACACTTCACGGGGCTTGATGTTTTACAAGCCTCGAAAACAAAATTCCTAAGAGAGGAATCCTCTAGGGGAGAAAACCTTATGAGGGCGAGCCTTAAAGGAGTTCTCTTGGGATATCTTGGAAAATCTTCGATCTAGTCCTTCTTATTCTCTCTTGAAATTTCTCTTTTCTTTAGAATCAAGAAGTCATCGAGAAGACCAATGTTGATGAAGAGTATGATGATGTTCCCATTGGGCTCTTTGTGAGTACCGTAAATGGGGCAGCAGCGATGGCTTCCATTACTTGAAAGATGTCCCAGCATATCACTATTTGTATCGAGTCTTTTTCACCACATGATGATTGTGTCCATCTTGATGCTAAGGATTCTTTGTCTAATGTCAGCTCGGATGGCCTGTTGTGGGTGGTACAATGCTCTTCACGCCTTTCTACAACTTCTCCACATGATAGTTTTGAGGGTACCAATGAGACTCTTGCTTCTTTTTGGATAGCACTTTGGGTGGGTTGAATGACCTTCCATCTCCCGTGGCTTCTCCTAACTCTCCTTGGACATGTCTCCCTTCAATGCTCGGTTGGATCCCTTTGTTTCCAATCATCATGTTGTTACACTTCGTTTGAAAGTCACTTCACGTCACCATGAGAATGACTTACTTTATATAGAGCTTTGGGAGCTTCAAGATGCCATGAATAAATTGAAGGCTAAGCTTTTGGAAATTGAGTCAGCTGCCCAAGACCTTGAAGACCTGATAGCCTCAAATACGAAGGCTCGGGCTACCGCCATTGTTGACTTGGAGGCTTTAGCTATTCCCCTTCTCTTTAGTTCGACATGTCATGGCCTTTAGGTCATAAAGTTTTTCCATTTCCTGTATCAAAAAATTCATTTACATATATTTCATTCATCAAATTATAGTTTCTTTATCCTTATTGATTGCCTTTAATTTGAATGATTCCTTAAAACTCAATATTTAACATTGGACCTTAAGTTGTTCAAATTAATACTCCAAGAAAACAATAGGCCTCATAAATTTTGTTAAAGAGAAAACATGTTTTTCTTTTTCTTTTTTTTTATTTTATGCAAACCAACACTTGAATTTATACTTTTCTAAATCAGAAAAAATATTCAAGTGTAAGTGAAAGTTTGACAATTTATTGATAATCAAATTAATTTTAATGAAAAGCATAATATTTTATATAATAAATCTTGCTTTTGTTGGAGAAAGCAAAACGTTCACCACTTTTAGAGATAAAGTATAACTTTTTTTTCGGGGTTGCGGGCTTATACTCAGCTGCCTCAATCACTTTTAAAGTTGAAAGTGTAACTTTCGAGGAATTATAGTCAGTTACCTCAATTACTTTTAAAGTTAAAAGTATAACTTTTTAGTTTCGAGGACTTATAGTTAGGTGCCTCATTCACTTTTGATGATAAAGTGTAACACTCGGGTGCCTCGTCACTTGGGTCGTCCAATTTCTTGGCCAGTGTGTTCTATAAAGACTTGAAATCGGGCACCTCGTCACTTGGGTCATCCAATTTCTTTACAAGTGCGGTCTACGAGAACTTTAAATCGGGTGCCTCGTCACTTGGGTCGTCTAATTTTTTTGCTAATGCAGTCTACGAGGACTTGACCACCATTTAGAGTGGACCACCATCTTGGGTGATTTTTTTTTAATTTGCCAATTCTTGTGCCTCCTCCCTTGGTCATCCAATTACTTGACAAGGGATACTCCTGAGGACTTAAACCACCATTTTTGGTGACCACCATCTTGGGTGGATTTTTAATTCGTCAATTCTTGTATCTATAGTTCAAATTTCTTCCGAAGGTAGAACTAGTATTTGGGTTGTCCATCATCTTGACTTCCAGGATTGCACTATGGGTGATAGTGTTGCACGTTTCTTTTCCTAGTTCAATATCTCCAGCCGCTAACTTCTCATGGTATATCCTCCGTATACTGTAACAGTCCATAGTGGAGTGTCCTGCATATTGGTGGTATACACAGAAGGCCGATCTTCTTTTCATTTCTTTCGTTATGACCAACTGGGGCCTTGGAGGCTTCACCACTCCGTGCTCAACCCATTATTAAATCTGAGCCCTGAATTCCTTCTCACGATGTGATAGCCTCCAATCGGCATTACGGTATACTTTTCCCCATACTTTTCTCTGCTTCGCTCAAATTTCTCATTCCTCTCCCTTTTGACCCCTTATGGTTTTGACTGAGAATTCGACAAAGCCACAATTTCTATCCTCTTGCCCTTCCATGTAACCATCGCATGGCTGGTGGCCAATGTCATGATTCCTCCCAAGTCTTGTACAAAAGATGAGAGGGTCGTAAATGGGTCATAAGCCTTGGTAATGAGGTGGGGCTTGAAGGCGTCTAAAGCACCATTGTTGCATATGCTAACCAAGTTCTTTTCTTCAATTGGCTCTGCACACTTTTGTTCTTGGGCCCTGAACCTATCCATATAATCTGACAGCTCCTCGTTTGGCTTTTGCTTAAATCGCATGAGCTTTACGATGATTACCTGTTTCTGCACATAGAAAAATTACTTCAAAAATTACAATTTTAGATCATCCCAATCATGGACTGATCCCTTCTCCAAGTTGTAGTACCAACTGAAGGCATTATCCATTAAAGTCTTGTTGAATTCCCTCATCAATAAATTGTGATTGTTCATTTCATCATATCCTATCCATGGTGACATGGACTCCACGAACCTGGCAATGTGTTCCCTGGCATTTCCTTTCTCCCCATTATATTTTTGAAATTAAGGGGAATGCTTGATATACCAAGTCGAGTAAGGTTGTCTCCGAATATGTGCTAGGTAAGGTGGAGTAAAGTCTAACTCCGAAGGCCGAGATGTCTGCCTGTGAAGTTGATTGATCACATCGATCATATCATCCTTTGTCACATATTAGCTCGTGGCATGGACTCTCTATGGTGTTGTGATGTATGGATGCATTGGCCGTGTGTATGGTATAGAAATTGGTTGATGTATACTGGCATCATGTAAATTCTGTATCGGTTGTGCTTGTGAGCTGGTTTGTTGGACGAGGCATGGGATGGTCGGTATCTGTACTTGCGAAAATGCGGGGATAGTGGTCGGAATGATGTTTATCTGAGGTTGGCTGACTTCCAGTTTTGGTTGTGGTACGTCACCACTGTTCTGAGGTTCCAAGCAGATGATTGGAATAGAAGGATTCTCCATTAATGAAGGTGCAGTCTGATTCTCCTTATTGTTCCTATCATTGTTGTTGTCCTCCACTCCTGCTTGTTCTCCTTGTGAATTATCTGGGAACATGACCTTGAAAGTGGGGATCTGCATCAACTGCTGGTGGAAATTTCCCATTTCCTTTTGCTTCCTCTACATCTCCAGCATCATAGCCATCATCATCCATTGTCCTTCCCATGATTCCTTCAACGCTTTGAGCATCTCCAGTTTCACAGCATTTGCCTGCTCTCCATTTTCTTCCCCGCCTTACTTTTTCGCACCTATTTGCTTGACATTCGTTAGTTGTTGATCAACCATGTATGGTGATATGTTGAACTTCATTCCAAGGCATCTTTTAGGATGGGTTGATCGCGATCTATATTCATGCCATGGAAAGCTTGATTTGCTTGCCTTAGAATTGGATCCGGTGAGGTAATGGTATTTGTTGGTGAAGCTCTTCCTATAGTTCTCCCACTTTGAGTTGTGGGCATATCCTTCACAAATTCTACACCTCCCCAGCAGAGTCGCCAAAGAAATGTGACAAAGAAATTGTGCCTTGCTAGTTAGGCTTTCGTGTTTGCTGAGGAGGAGAGAAATTTACGAAGAACAGGGAATCGATTGAATGATTGAAGAGGGGAGAAGAACAGGTGGGCGATTACTCCAACGACATGTGGCATAACTCTCAGAATTCAAAAATTGTGTTAGGTAGCAGGGATTCCAAGAGCCTTCTTAAGTGCTTCGAGTTGAGAGGATGTCCAAGTCTTGAGTGCTTTGAGAGAGAATGTCCAAGTCCCAAGTCACCAAAGATCTCTTTTCCTTTCTAGAATGGAAGGTGTATTTATAGAGTTTCCTAGAACTTAAGTAGTCACATTTCAGGAACATGTCTTCATGGGAATTCCAAAAATACCCTTTAATCATTAGAATAATGTCTGTATCGTCATGTCCTTCTAGCCACCAATCCAATCCCTCGATCAATTCCCAAAACGACCTTCTACCTCGAGACACGTGAAGGCTTCTCTTGGGTCTAGTACATTTATTTTCGACTTTTCTGTCTCCATTCAATTAGGTCATGTGACCCTAATTTTCACATTTAATGAGGTCGTGAAACCCTAATTGTGCATTTAATTCAATTAGTTCATGTGAACCCTAATTTGCACTAGTGTCCACAGTATCTACATTGTACGTATATATTTATATGATAATATACGTTGTCTACATATTTGAGGGTTGATAGTAAAAGATATTTGATTGTTATGATAATATCATACGATATTTGATTGTTATTTGATGGTTTTTAATTAGTTTATACATGTACAAATATGTATATATATATATATATAAATAAACAGGGAAATTTTGAAATTTCAATAAAAAAATTTTAAAAAATAGGGTCATTGATGACGACGCCCCCGTCGCTAATGACATACAACGATGGTTTGGTGACAAACAGTTGATCCTTCAAATAATAATATAATAACTCATTCCCGACGGACAAGAAGTCATTGGCGACAGCTTGGCTGTCGCGAATGACATTCAAATAAATAATTTCTAATGGTCATTGGCGACGGACATTCCGTCGTCACAACCGTTGCCAATGAGTCATGGCCGACGGTTAGCCATCGCTAATGATCATGATGCTGACGATCGTAAACAGGAGACAGGGGCGACGGTAGTGGCGACGGGTATTATCGTCGCCAATGACCTCATTGCCGACAGCAGATGAGTCATTGGCAACGGCAGTGCCTGTCTGCAATAACCCTTTTTTTGTAGTGAAAATCATCCATTTCTTGACTAGTACTAATTATCGATCAATTGGACTAATAGTTGTCCATGGTTTAGCCTCTTCTTCTAGGCTTGTCGTGTGATTAGATTCTTTTCGAGCTTGCTTATCTTGTGTGAACCTCATTTTTATAAGGTACACGTGCAACCCTCAATACAATGGGTTACATATAAGGGAGTGTAAGAGTATATACTTTGTCCAACGTTAAATACCTTGAAAAAGTATGTGTACTATATAATAAGTTTGATAAATTCTTCTCATTATCAATTAATTTTAAATTAAAAAACTTAATATTTTTATATATTAAATTTTGAGCCCATTTTATAAATCTAATAGCCACACTCAAAATGAAAAGGATGGACTACTATTTAAGTTTTAATCAGCAATTTCTAACAAAATAAAAATGAAAACGGTTAAATTTTATGTGCCAACTTTATAATCCATACATTGTGTTTTACTTATCTCTATTAATTTTTTATAACTAATTATGCACAAATTACAAGATGGATGAGTATTTATTTCATCTAGGACTGTTGACCCTGATATTATTATGTTCTTTGAGTTGAATCTTAAGGGCATATATGTGAGACCCCAGATTTTATCAATAAAGATTTAAATTTTGTTGAAATAATTTTTTAATATTATGGTGTGAATTTAAGATAATATTATAGTTGTGGGTAGTATTTATAAATTTTGCAAAGTATGCAAGTGGTTATATTATATTCGATTGGTGGGGAATATTCTTGTTTAGCGGGGAATATTAGATACAACTACTCAATCATTGGTGGACCCTAATAAAAATTATTGTCGGATTGAGAAAACGACAAAAATATTTTATTGAAATAACGGCGGAAGTTTTACTGGTAGTTTACTTGTTGAACTACTTTCAGTAGTAAAAGTACGATGTACGTGTGGTTGCATAAGTAGCACCAGATTGATTATTGATGCTTATGTGAGAAGTCACTCAGTTTGATTCCATTATTGTCGATTAATAATATGAATTATTATAGCGATAATGACGTTTTGTTTTATTCGTATTATTAACGTAATAAAACAGAAACATCTTTTTATATAAAATAGAATACTTTATTAAAGTTATTCTATAAATAGAATATATTATATTTTATTATGCATAGTGTTGCATAGTGTTTTGCATAGTGTTTTGCATTGTATTGCATAGTGTTTGCATAGTAAAATGTTTTTATATAAATAGAATATATTATATTTTATTTAAAAGATTTTTCTTTAAATATGGACCGTCAGATTAAAGTAAATCAATCTGGACCGTTCATGGATTAGTTACTATGCATTCCATTTTCCTATAAATAGAAGCTCATTCCTTCATTATTTTCTTACTAATTCATTGAAACTCTAGAGAGAGAAATTATAGAGAGAAGCTATAGAGAGAAAATTATAGAAAGAAGAAGAGTATTCTGCTACTTCACTACTTCTATATTCATTTCTTTTTACTAGTAAGGGGTATTATTTGTTGTACAGTAAGGGGTGTTATTCTTTCTTCTTGAAGAGAACTTACATTATTCCATTCATTATTATTACATTGAATAACTTTTGTAAAAGTGGCATACCCTATACATAACTTTCAGTATCGCAAGATACCCTATACTTGGTGAAATCCTTATGTTATTCCATTGCTTATTATTACATTGGAATAACTTTGATACGCTGATTTACCTATATACTTGGTGACATTCTTCTATTATTACATTGGAACATCCCATCTTCGTGTGTTTTACCGGACTGGTTCCGCTTTTTATTATTCTTGGAACATCCATGCATGTGTTTTACACCGACTGGTTCCGCTCTTTATCATTCTGTTGGAATATCCTATCTCGTGTGTTTTACACCGGATCCGGTTCCATCTTTATTATTCTCATTTGGAACATCCTGCTTGCAGGTGAATTTCACCGACTTTGGTTCCGTTATTATTATTCTTGGAATAACTTTGCCTATGCGTCAAGCATCTGGCATGCATGGTGATTTCTTTTGTTATTCCATTCTTTATTATACCCAAATTGGTTAAAACTTTGACTTCTATACTCCATGAAATTAGTAGAATATCCTTGATATTTGCGTTTCATCCAAAGATCTTTTCATGGAAATATTCTTCCGATCATTCTTGAATTTTACTCTGCAAACAAAGATATCATGTTGACAATTTGGGCGTTAATAATTCATGGATTAAATAATTCTTGAACTTGTTTTATTGAATTATTATGTCATTGTCATCATCCTCATGTTATATTATGTTATCTTTGGCTTACGTGCATAGATGAACTTAGTATGATTATGACCGAGGATCATTCGGTATAATCATGACTTGATATAAATGATGTGACAAAAGTCCTCGATTGGCTGTAATGCGTTGATGGATAGTTTTGGTATGATTATGACCCGGGGTGATTCGGTATAGTCATGACCATTGATAATTTGATGAAAATCCTTGACCGTGGTGCAGGGGATGATTAGATGTGGTGGTTTATTTATTAAAATTTGAGTCTCGTGATAAAAATTGATGAAAACCTTTTAAAACCTAAAAGATAGTAGACTTTATTCTCTACTTGACTCTTTTAATGGATTGCTTATTCCACCGCAGCTTAAACCCGGTTGTCTATTGTATTTTATCGGTTTAACATTTGTTGAAGGCTAATGATAATTTATTCTCGCATTATCTTAGTCATAATATTTCTTCTTCGGGCTAGTTGAGCTCACCCTTTTTTTCCTTTGTTCTCTTGAAATGTGAACATAGTTTGAGACGGGGAACGTAAGTAATGGTCCGGAGGATAGCATTAGTAGTCCTCACTATTCTGTGAAATAGTGTGATAATAGTTGTAATGAGGACTCCTTTTGAGTTTGTATAATATCTAGTAGACAATATTTGTATTTAAACTCACAGTTTATGTCATATTGTACACGACAGTTATATTAGTAAGTTGTATTTGAATTTATGTACCATGTAAGTGGCGACCCAAGATGGGTGACGTATACCTAATTTTGGTGGCGTCACAATATATAGAAACCTAGCTAGCGGATTGGTTAGGAGGGAAAATAGAGGAAACCACGGGAAATTACTTACATACAAACATATTAAAATTTTGAGAAATGTTATAATCATGATTCCCTCCTCGTGAGGGTACATGATCATTATATGCTTGCCTTCCTTTGTTTCTTCTCCCCCGTGATTCCCTTCTTCTCTTCCTTCTCACCCGTGACTCCTCTTCTCTTCCTATATAAAGGAATGAAACTGAAGGAATGAAATGAGAATTATCTCTGAAGGTTTTTCACTCTTTCTCTCTTGTTTATTCTCTCTAAATTTATGTAGCAATTATAAGAGTATATTTCTATACATATGCTAAAGTTTTATAACACGTTATTAGCACGAAGCTCTAACCAACTGAGACGGTAAAATTAAATTCTTGCAATTTATTATTATATTATCGGTTTGGCTATGCCACCAATAATATAATTTTATTCTTATAATTGCCTTTAAATTATTGCAATTTATTATTATACTATCGGTTTGGCTATGCCACCAATAGTATAATGTTATTCTTACAATTGGCCTGGCTTTGCCGCCTACTATATTAACTGTCAAGTTATATTTATATTTTATTATCCAATTTTAAATTATGTAATTTACAGTGGTACCATCTATCCTTGTTGATCTTACAAGACTTGGTGGGAACCTTTTTACCGCTTATTAAATTGTGAAAATAACCTATATATGTGAAATACCGTATACCTGGTGAATAATCCTTTGTATTCATTTCTTATTAAATTGTGGGAATAACCTGTATATGCGGAATACTGCATGCATGGTGAAATTCTTCTATTATTCCATTCTTTATTATTTTGTTGGAATATCCATGCTGCGTAAGGATTACGCATGACACAGTTCCATTATTTATTATTACGCTGGAATAACTCGTCTGCATGCGATTCTATCGCATGCCTGGTGAAATTCTTTTAGTTATTCCATTTTTTATTATTCTGTTGGAATAATCTATCTATGCGAACTTCCGCATGCCGGGTGAAGATCCGTTTGCATTTTTGTATATACATTAACATTTGCATATTCTTTTTACTAAAATAATATGCTAATAACGTAAATATAAGAATATTTATATTTACATTTTATCACCACTTGAGGTTGTGGTATAATTTATTTTTCCTATTTTATACATGCAATTATTTATTGTTTTAATAAATAATAAAATTGTGTTTTAACCCAGAAGAGATGGCAAACTTGACAAAAATAGATTTTTTTATTTTGAAAATCTCTGGAGACAACTATTTGGCTTGGACACTTGATGCAGAATTGCACCTTAGTGCAAATGAGTTAGAAAAGACCATTCAATTAGGAAATACAGCAACTTCGACACAAAATACAAAAGCCATAATTTTTCTTCGTCACCATATTGATGAAGGATTAAAGACTGAGTATTTAACAGTCAAAGATCCTTTATCTTTATGGACACAACTGAAGGAGAGATTTAACCACCAAAAAAAAAATTGGTTGTTCTCCCTAATGCCAAATTTGAGTGGCTTAATTTAAGGCTACAAGATTACAAATCAATTACGGAATATAGTTCCAATGTTTATAAAATAACCTCTACTTTGGCTTTGTGCGAGATCCAGTTTACAAACCCAAATGTTAGAAAAACACTCTCAACTTTTCATCCCACCAACATGATTACATCACAACAATATAGACGAGTAAGTTCACAAAATTCAAATGACTTATTGTCATCCTCCTTGTTGCGAGAAAAGAATAATGAATTGTTGTTGAAAAACCATCAAGTACGGCCAACGGGTGCTACCCCATTAACAGATATTAATAGCACGTCATTCTAGCAGAATAAATGTGACAATAGATGGCCATATAATAAGAAGTCTTGGGGACGAAAGAATAAATGAGGCCATCATAACAACAAATTCCAGAACCGCGATAATTCAGGCCACCAGAAGTGACAAGTGTCTAAGTCGAGTAAAAATAAAGAAAATGCAGCACCGATAAAGAACAAACCAGATGTTTGTTTTAGGTGTGGGATGAATGGGCATTGGTCGCGTACCTGTCGTACGCAGAGGTATATGGTTAATTTATTCCATAAGTCTCAAAAGAACAAAGTAATGGAGGTAGAAACAAACTTTGTTAATCATTAATTGGATATTGTTGATGTTCCACCAATGACCAACAATGAGGAAAAGGTTGTTGATATTACTGGACCTTCTGAAAGTATCTTTTCGGATATCGTTTAATTTCTTGTTTTAATTAAACACCCTGCATGTATAATATTATTAGTTTTCGTTCTATAGGTGGTATGTGTTTATCATGAATAAAATTATATATGAAATGTAACTTTTCTTATTTATGTTTTTACATGTGTCAGACCATCTTTAATAAATATCTTCGCATCACTTATACTATTTTTGAAAAATAGAATATCCTAGAAAAACTTCATTCAATTTCTTCTGATTATATTCTATGAATATTAGAGCAATTGAGTCTCATAATGTTATGATTCCAAAAATCATAGATCCCAAATCCTTTATGCTTTGGCATGAAAGACTCGGTCATCCAGGTACTTCTATGATGTGTCATATTATTGAAAATTATACTGGTCATCCTCTCAAAAATAAAAAGGTTTTCCTAGTAGTGAATTTCCTTGTGCTGCGTGTTCTCGAGGAAAATTAATTGTTCGACTATCACCAACAAAAGTTTATAAAGAAGCCCCAAAATTCTTAGAGAGAATTCAAGGAGACATTTGTGGACCTATTCACTCATTGTCTGGCCCATTTCGATATTTCATGGTTTTAATAGATGCTTCAACTAGATGGTCTCATGTTTATCTTCTCAAAACTTCTTGCTCAAATAATCAAGTTACGGGCTCAGTTCTCAGATCATCCAATCAAGTTAATTCGACTTGATAACGCAGCCGAATTTTCATTAATGACTTTTAATGATTTTTGTATGACTATTGGAATCTCCATTGAGCATTTTGTTCCTCATATTTATACACAAAATGGTTTAGCTGAATCTTTGATAAAAAGACTTCAACTAATTGCACGACCATCAATGTTAAGGGCTAACTTACCTACCTCAGTTTGGGGTCATGCAATTCTTCATGTTGCAGCCATCATTCGAGTAAGACCAACGACTCTTCATAAATTTTCTCCTCTACAGTTAGTTCTTGGACAAATACCCAACATATCACACTTTCGAGTTTTTGGAAGTGCAGTATATGTTCTAATTGCACCTCCACAAAGAACTAAGATGGGAGCCCAATGAAAAATAGGTATTTATGTTGATTTTGATTCTTCTTCTATTATCAGATATCTTGAGCCTTTTAACTGGAGATGTTTTTACTGCATGTTATGTAGATTATCATTTTGATGAATTTGTATTTCCACCATTAGAAGGAGGGAAAATTTTAAATAAAAAAAACCCTCTGACATATTATGGAATGAATCAGAATTAAATTCACTTGATCCTCGTACAGGACAATGTGAAATTGAAGTTCAAAGAATAATTTATTTATAAAATATTGCAAATCAAATGCCAGATGCATTTAATGATGCTAGAGTCACATACACCTGCAGTGAATACTCCAGCGAGGATAGAAATACCTATTGAAAAATCAATTCCTGGAGAATTGACGAATAAGGTAATAGAAGAATCTAAACCACGTCAGAAGCATGGAAGACCGGTTGGTGAGAAAGACACTATACCATGAAAATCAAAAGCAAATTAGGGAATCCCAGAAGGAATACCCGCTCCAGAAGTAGCACATATTCCAAGAGTGGGAATAGTCCCAGAAGAGGTTCAAAATCTCAATGAAGGGATAAGAGATGAACACCAAGATATCTCAATAAATTATGTACATGATGAGAAAATATGAGATTGAAGCAAAGTCATGATTGACGATATATTTGCTTTCTCTATAGCATCAGATATTACTTTGATTCCTGACACGGATCCTGAACCACAAAACATGGAAGAATGTCAGAAAAGAAAAGATTATATTCAAATTGAGCTACAATCTCTATTGAAAAGAGAAGTATTTGGACCAGTAATTCAAAAACTGATGGGTGTAATCTTGGGTGGAAATAAAATCTCTATTGAAAAGAGAATTATTTGGACCAATAGTCCAAACACCGCTGGGTGTAATCCCGGTTGGAAACAAATGGGTATTTGTACGCAAGCGAAATGAGAGAAATGAAATTGTGAGATATAAAGCCCGACTTGTAGCTCAAGGGTTTTCACAAAAAACTGGTATTGATTATCAGGATACAGACTCTCTAGTACGTAATGGATGGAGTCACTTTTTGCTTTCTGATAGGTATGGCAACCATGGAAGGTTTGGAAACACGTCTGATGGATGATGTAACAGCATACCTCACTTGATAGTGAGATTTACATGAGAATCCCTGAAGGATTAAAAATGGCTGAATCACAAAGGCCCAGTCACATATATTCAATCAAGTTACAACGCTCATTGTATGGGTTGAAACAGTCTGGTCGTATGTGGTATAATCGACTTAGTGATTATTTAATAAAAATGGATATGTAAATGATCATGTATGTCCATGTGTTTTTATTAAGAAATCACAAAGTGAACTTTCCATCATTGCAGTATATGTGGATGATTTGAATTTTGTAGGTACTCCGAAAGAACTCACAAGATCTGCTACTTATTTAAAAGATGAATTTGAAATGAAAGATCTTGGAAAGACAAAATTCTGTTTGGGAATACAAGTGGAGCATTTAGCATTTGAAATTTTTATTCATCAATCCACATATGTTGAAAAGATTCTCAGTCGTTTTCATATAGATAAAGCTCGTCCTTTGACTACCCCGATGGTTGTTCGATCTTTAGAAGTTGATAAAGATCCATTTTGGCCTCTAGAAAGTAGGGAAGAAGTTCTTGGACCTGAAGTTCCATACCTAAGTGCAATGGAAGAAGTTCTTGGACCTGAAGTTCCATACCTAAGTGCAATAGGTGCTCTTATGTATCTTGCAAACCGCATACTACGACACGATATTATTTTTCTTTGTCAACTTGTTAGCAAGATACAGTTCTTCTCCGACTAAGAGACATTGGGATGGGATCAAACACATTTTGAGATACCTCCGTGGAAGTATTGATCTTGGGTTATTTTATCCAAGAGATTCACGATTGGTTGGATATGTCGATGCATGATATTTATCAGATCTACACAATGGAAGATCACAAACAGGTTATGTATTTATATATTGTGACACGACTATATCCTGGAAATCCATAAAGCAAACCATGATAGCTACATCTTCAAATCACTCAGAGATTCTCGCTATACATGAAGCAAGCAAATAGTGTGTTTGGTTGAGATCAATTATTCAACATATTCAAAATCATGTGGATTACCATCAATCAAAGACCTACAATTATGTATGAGGATAACGCTGCATGAATTGCTCAACTTAAAGGAGGGTACATCAAGGGAGATCAAACAAAGCACATTTCACCTAAATTCTTCTTCACACATGAGCTACAAAAGAAGGGTGATATAGATGTGCATCAAATTCGATCATGTGATAATCTTGCCGACTTATTCACAAAGTCGCTACCAAATGCAACGTTTGCAAAACTTCGGAAAAGGATCAGAATGTGTCGACTGAAAGACTTATGACAACATTTCATCAAGAAGTAATGAATTCCTTTTGAAGGGAAGACTGTACTCTTTTTCCTTAGTCACGGTTTTTATCCCAATGGGTTTTTCCTGACAAGGTTTTAACGAGGCAGTCAATTAAAATATATTTATGTAAAAGATATGTACACTTTTTTCATTCGTTATGTTTTTCCCACTAGATTTTCTTAACAAGGTTTTTAATGAGACATAATCTTCTATCGGAGGAAATCAGAGGAAGTGTTATAATCATGATTCCCTCCTCGTGAGGGTACATGATCAATATATGCTTGCCTTCCTTTGTTTCTTCTCCCCCATGATTCCCTTCTTCTCTTCCTTCTCACCCGTGAATCCTTTTCTCTTCCTATATAAAGGAATGAAACTGAAGGAATGAAATGAAAATTATCTCTGAAGGTTTCTCACTCTTTCTCTCTTGTTTATTTTTTCTAAATTTATGTAACAATTATAAGAGTATATTTCTATACATATGCTAAAGTTTTATAACAAGAAACCTATATTATTATATTTTAATCTAGAGTCAAAGGGGAACCTAAGGGCAGGTGCTAGATGAAAATTATGGGAAACTTACTTAACAATTTTGTTTTACATACGTTTTACCATGTATATATTTCATCTAAGAATGCTGATTACCATTTCCTTAATATTATTACATTTCAATCTCTGAATCCTAGGTGGAACTTGGAATGAGTCAGGAGGAAAATTAAAAAAAATATATGTGAAAACTTAACTAAAAATTCTATTTACGTGTTATACTTTATCGGTATATATAGTACATAATATATATATATATATATATATATATATATATATTCTGTTTCTTATGTCTACCCCTTTATTTTACATACTATGCTCACTATTTTTAATAACGGATATCAGACGACTATTTGGTCCGTCGCTATAGAACATATAAACGATTTATATGTTATGATGACGGTTCGATGAGTCACTAAAAGTTAAGACGATAGTTTTCTAATATACACGACGGACCGAATCGTCGCTAAAGATGGTGAGTAATGTATGTTAAATAAAAAGGTATGCACTCGATACTCTTCCTGTATATATATATATATATATATATATATATATGTGTGTGTGTCAGTGTGTGTTTGAGAGGGAGAGAGAGAAGAAAACGACTACTTATGTAAAAATTGATTGTATTGTATATAAAAGTTGTCTATAATACAAGAGGAGGATTAGCCTATTTATATCCCTAAAGTACAAATCCTAATGCTTGACTTTAGGAGCAATATAAATAAGTATAGAAGTTACCATATTTATTAAATTTATAATTATTCTAATTGTGTCAATATCCCCTCTCAAAACTCAACAGTGTTGTGAAACAAACGACTTGAATTTGATAACTAAATCACGAAAAGGTTAAGATGAATGAGTTTTAGTAAAATTATCGATAGTTTGTTCAAAAGTTGATATAGGAATTAATTAAGAAGAAAAATTATTCCACTTGCAACATGTTAGTGAGTAGAATGACAATCAATCATTTTGGAGCTCTCTTGAAAAAAAAATCACTATAAACAATATTCTTAACACTATGTTGTCGCACCAAAAAATAAGTACAGTTCTAGAAGTTCTTAGGTAGTGTCAGAAAGTGTTTGATATTCCAACTCATTGCTAGATTTGGCAGTACTATGGTCTAGTCTTACTTTTCCAAGAGATAAGAGTCGCCAAGAAAGAATTAAAATCCTATAGCAGAACATCTATCAGAAGTCGACATCTTAATATGAATATTACAACAACTTAATGAGTAATACGAGTAGCCGACGTGAACTATCTGACTAAGTAAAAGTTTTTTTTTTTTTTGATAAAGCAAAGGATTCATTCTGACAACTTAAGACAAGATTAACCTTTTGAATTAGTCAATTAATCTTACAAGATTGATAGGGCGGGCTGGTTTGAAAGGAATGATTAGCGGAGAAAAAATTTCCTAGAAGATAGGTTCTACTATTTGGTCAGGACAAATGACCTACTATGAAACATACTTCAGAGAAGATTGACCCTTCAAGCATTTACTGAGTTAATCCAGACAGAAAGAGGAGGGCTCTCTGTCTAGACTTCACGTTGGGAGAGTTACGTAGACGAACAAGTAACAATAAGGTCGATTAAACTGCCAATCAACTGAAAAAATAAAATGAATACAGATTAAAAGAAATAAGAATTTTGACACTGGTATTCCTTGTCCTTTCTTTAAGATGTTTATTGGCCCTTACCACACTAAAGTTTGTTGTGTTTATTACCCCTTACCACTAAGGTTTGCTAGCGACTTTACGACCCGAGGACGCGGGCACGGACGGGGTCATTGTGACCAACTTCAAATCTTTCCTTTAGTACCACTTGTGAATTAAACTATTCCACATATACTTATAAAGTATTAAATAGTTTTATACCTACTCAATGTGAGATTTAAAGAAAATAATTTTCTTAAACAACAATGAACCTTTTCATATTCTCCACTTTGGATACAATTAAAACACAATATATAATTCCTACTTGAATCATATATTACTCTCTATTAATCTCCTTGTAATAGAACTATCAAATGCACTTTTAATTTAATATAAATTCAATCAATTAATGAGTCTAAATTAATCCCCAAATTAATCAAAACTCATGTAAGAAAAGGTGCATTAACATCAACTGACCAAATAAAGTACGAATACTGCAAAGAGTGTTATCAATATAAACTAGATATAAACCCGCGCGTTGCGGCGGAATTATTCATTTTGTTAATAATAAATTTATACGTGCAATTACTAAATTAAAATATAATAAGAAGATGATAGATTGTTATGCGATGATCAAATTTTGGTAGCATATGTTGTATAAAGTTGGGTAAAAATTTTGTGAGCAAATATATATCCAAGTATAGCATATGTGGTATAGAGTTGGGTAACAGTTGTGTGTGTGTGTGTGTGTGTGTGTGTATATATATATATTAATTTTTTGATAAAAATATTTATAATGTAACCAATAGAGTTAAAAATGGGTACTTCTTGCATTCTAAAGCACTAATAAATATTAAGAAAGTGTAATGCACAATGTCATCGGGTTGTTATATTGATATGATTGTTAGTGGCATATTTGAAGTCTGTTACACATTACACAAACATCACCAAGCCTCAAATATCTGGCACAGGTACTTGATGCATTTTAAAGAGTCCATGTCTCGTATACGCTTACTTACACCAGAATTCAATCATCCAAACGAAAGGAGAAACAGATAAAGAATGTACCAGTTACAGTCCTCAGACCTTAAGAAAAATTACATGTTAAACAAACATCATGTCCAAAAACATAGTATTATAACACTATGTCATACATAACACAATGTTATAGTTAAAAAACGAATACATTGTCTCATTAGTTTTTTATCCATTTTTGGCAATTGTCACAGTATTACCATAATGCCAAAAAAAACTATTAATGATGATGAAAATGATTTACCAGATGCTAGTACTTAACAAATCATGCAAAGCTACAATCCAGATAATAAAATACAATAGATGAAGAAGCCATAAATATAAACACTGTGAGATATAGTCTACAAAATGAAGTCATAGCCCCTCCCATTGAATGCATTGTCACCGTAATTTGAAGGTATCCAGATATATAAGTCATTTGCACTTTCAAAAGTATTTAGAATTGTTTGTACGTTGCATGAGTTGTTGCATAATAGTTGGTATGTATTTATATGTAGAAATTAGGTTAATTAACGGAGAATAATGATAATAGCTCAATTTCGGCTGAATGACACTTCTATCCCTTCAAGTTGCCACCCACTTTTAAAGTTGTCCCTAAAGTTCAATTTTCGCCATGACATTTTGTTGGCATTACCGTTCCGTCACCCCAATTTGACCTCAACCTGTTAATTATTATTTTAAACTTATTTTAAAAATAATTTTATATTTTAAAATATTAAAATTTTGGGCTGGGTCAAACTGGATCGGGTTGGGTCAAAATAGGTCGAGTTGAGGTTAAATTGGGCTAAATGAACAAAAAATACCAACAAAATGTCATTTTAAGGACCTAACTGATAATAATTGAACTTTAGAGACGACTTTAAAAATGGGTGGTAATTTGAATGGACAGAAGTGTCATTCAGCAATAATGATAATATCATAAAGTAGTGCTTTTAAAAGATAATAATTAAATTAAAAAGAATAATATCAGAACAAATGACATTACCAAAACAGTTTAAATTTGTAGTGATTTAGGGGATTATAAATTCAAAATATTAAATTAGTAATGATAATATTAAAACAGATTAACATTATCAAAACAAATTTTAGATTTGTAGTGATTTATAGGATTATAAAATTAAAATATTAACGTGAGATTAAAAAGTAGTGATTTTAGGAGATAATAATTAAGTAACGATAATATAAAACCGCTTTAGATTGAAAATGTTGTAATTTAGGAGATTATAAAATCAACATAAATACGTAAGTTATGATTGATATTATTAGTTATTTTAATTTTGTTTTAAATGTTTTAAACTCAGATAATATTATGTTTTAATATAATTATAAATGGTATAATATTACGTTGTAATATAATTTAATTAGTAATGATAATATTTGCATGCTTTAGATAGGTGGTGATTTTGTTATTTTGTTATATACGTATATTATAATATTTTACCATATATGTATGATATAATTTATGGTATAATATTAGAAAAATAGTGATTTTAGGATATAATAATTATGTTTTAAAAAGTAGTAAGTTATGATTGATATTATTTGTTCTTTTAAATCAGATAATATATTGTTGTAATATAATTATAAATAATATAATATTATGTTGTATTAATAGAAATAAAATTAGGTTAAATAATGAGACTAATGATAATATAACAAAGTAGTGATTTTAGGATATAATAATTAAGTTAGAAATGATAATATCGTAATAGTTGACATTACCAAAATAATTTAGATTTATAGTGATTTATGAGATTATAAATTTAAAATATTAATTTGGGATTAAAAAGTAATGATTTTAGGAGATAATAATTAAATTAGTAATGATAATATTAGAATAAAGCTTAACATTATCGTAATGTTTAGATTTGTCTTGATTTATAAAATTATAAAATTAAAATATTAATGTGGAATTCAAAAGTAGTGATTTTAAAGTAATGATTTAGGGAATTATAAAATCAACATAGTAAGTTATGAATGATATTTTTTGTTATTTTAATCTTATTTTAAATTGTATAATATTATATTGTAATATAATTATAAATGGTAAAATATTATGTTGTAATATAATTTAATTAGTAAATATCTGCATGTTAGGTTTGTAATATTCAAGAACGCAATCAAATTGCACAAAATACGCGGAAACGTGTCAAAATCAGAGTTTAAAATTTTACAAACTATATACCTGGATCACCCTTTATGCACAATTATTATTTAAACGAAAAAGAAAGAACAAGAATCATACCCTTAAAGATCCGAGCTTCCTCAGGTACAAGTTCACCTCCAATCCTTTTCGCGTTCAACTTGAATCCGCCGGGTTTGGTTATTTCCTTTGATCAATGTTAGTCACCCAAGTGTTTGGCCTCTAGAGGTGATCCACCAAGGAAGAAGAAAGATTCAAGAAGATGGGTATTTGGCAAAACCCTAGTTTTCTATCTCTATAGAAAAAGAACGTACTCTCTCAACTATTGGAATTACGTCTGTTGTTAAAGTCAACAACCATTACCCCCATAATAAGACTCCTCTTATTTATACATGTGGGCAACCCTCCTTAACAATTAAGGAATTGGGTTTTATTTTAATTAATTAAATTATTTTAATTAATTAAGCTCCCTAATCTTATTAGGGATAATTAATTAAACTCTTTTAATTAATTTGCCTCCTAATCCTATTAAGATATTTGAGAGTACTTTTATTATTTAATTCCCAAACTCCTTTAAGAATTAAATAATAATAATAGTAATAATAATAATAAGACTCCTCTTATTAATTTATATTTAATATTTCCAAAATATTAAATAATAATATTAAGCTATTTAATTTATTCTATCACCATAGATTAAATTAAATACACTTAACTTATTATTACAATTATGCCATTAACTTCTTAAATAATTATTCTTCCTTTTATGGTGTGACCCTTTAGGTTCTCCATATTAAATCGGTTGTGAATAAATCAATTAGAACAATTCTAATCTTATTTAAATAAATAAATTAAACTATTACTTTATTTAAATAAATAATATTTATTCTACAATAGGGATAAGCCTCCCTAGCGATCAACGACTTTTTAGATAATATAGATTTCAACATTAATCATAAAAAAACCTTTAAGTAAATAGTTACCGTACAATTCAATACTTCCACCATACAATGTCCCAATTAAATATAAGACATGGAATTTCTGTCAAGTTTTATTTTATTTAATTATATGTATTTCGACTCTTAAATGCACAACTCAAATAATGCAAATTAGAAACTCCTTTCTAATTTCATTCTCTCGCCAACCAAGGACTACCGAGTTGTCATTTATCGAATCACATATGACATTTCTCTTCTTTTACTAGAAGTGGTAGATTCTTTATTGATCATACATTATCTCCATGTATAACTTATTATACCCAAGCATACCCTTTGATATACCCTAAGGGTCTTAAGGAATAAGTCAAAGTATAACTCATCATACACAAGATACTATGATGATCTCAAGTCCAAGGATCACTTGTACTACTATCACTACGTAAATTCCTATCGACAAGCAAGTAAAACTCCATTAGGTATTCCTTAACGAGCCACGCTCAAAGGAATTTATTCTCTAATAAGCACCTACATACTTGCTTTAGTGTCTCCACACAAATGATCATGAGATCAATCATCCTCATCCAATGAGCAAGCAACGTATGTACCAATCTATCCGGATTCACTAATCCCCAATTTAGTAATCCAACGACTGGGAACTATTTTAGTTTTAAGCTTTCTAAGAATTTAGATCTCATTAGAATGATCATCAATTTTTCTAAAAGCATTGCTTAAAACTATGGGTTTATCACATATTATAAAACAACAACATGTAGATAATTAAAAGCCTTTAATACTTATTATTAATAAATAAATAAGATTGTTACAAAGTATATGCTTTATCATCAAACATGATTGGCTTGTGTGCATACTACTTTCACTGCATAGTTTAGATAGGTAGTAATTTTATTATTTTGTTATATACGTGTATTATATATAATATTATATCATACGTATATTATAATATTATATCATACATGTATGATATAATGTATGGTATAATTATGAATGATATAATATTAGAAAAATAGTGATTTTAGGATATAATAATTATGTTTAGAAAAATAGTATGTGACGCCCCCAAAATTAGGTATACGTCACCCATCTTGGGTCGCCACTTACATACGGTACATAAATTCAAATACAAACTTACTAATATAACTGCTGTACAATAATACGACAATACATAAACCGAGAGTTCTAATAGAATATTGTCATTTAGATAATATCCATACTCAAGGAGTCCTCATTACATTTATTGTCACACTATTTAATGTAATAGTGAGGACTACTAATGCTATCTTCGAAACCATCACTCTTTTCCCGACTCGTCCCCAAATATATTCTCATTTCCTCAAGAGAACAAAGAAAGAAAGGGTGAGCTCAACTAGCCCAAAGAAGAAATATTATAACTAAGATAATGCGTAATAAATTATCAATAGTCTTCAACAATGTTAAACCGATAAAATACAATAGACAACCAAATTAATCATAGCTGAATATGCAATCCATTAAAAGAGTCAAGTAGAAAATAAAGTCTACTATCTTTTAGGTTTTAAAAGGTTTTCATCAATTTTATCACTAAGACTCAGCTTTAATGAATAAACCACAATATTTAATCATCCCCGCATTACTGGCCAAGAATTTTCATCAAATTATCAATGGTCATGACTATACCGAATCACCCCTAGTCATAATCATACCAAAAACTATCCATCATCGCATTACGTGCCATCGAGGACTTTTTGTCACATCATTTATATCAAGCCATGATTATACCGAATGATCTCTCGGTCATAATCATACTAAGTTCATCTATGCACGTAAGCCAAAGATAACATAATATAACATGAGGATGATGACAATGACATAATAATTCACTAAAACAAGTTCACGAATTAATTTATTCAGAACTAATAACGCCCAAATTGTCAACATGATATCGCTTTGTAGAGTAAAATTCAAGAATGATCGTAAGAATATTTCCATGAAAAGATATCGGTTGAAACACAAATATCAAGAATATTCTACTAATTTCATGGAGTATAGAAGTCAAAGTTTTAACCAACCGGGTATAATAAAGAATGGAATAACAAAAGAAATCACCATGCATGCGATAGATCACATGCATGCAAGTTATTCCAATGTAATAATAAATAACTGTGTCAGTGTCCAAATTAACACCATGCATGTGATGTTCCAATGTAATAATAATAGACATTTTAACCAGTCCAATGTAAAACACATGCATGTGATGTTCCAATGTAATAATAATAAAGATGGAACCAGTCCTGTAAAACACATGCATGTGATGTTCCAAATGTAATAATAAAGATTGAATAATATAAGGATTTCATCAAGTATAGGGGAGTCCACATGATACAAAGTTATTCCAATGTAATAAATAAGAAATGGAATAACATAAGGATTTCACCAAGTATGTGGTATGCCACGATATGAAAGTTATGTATAGGTATATGCCACAGATACAAAGTTATTCCAACCCAATGAATAATAAAGAATGGAATAATGTAAGTTCTCTTCATGAATAAGAAAGAATAACACCCCTTACGGGTACAACAAATAATATCCCTTACCTTAGAAGAACCAATATTGAAAAGTGAAGTAGAAAATACTTTTCTTCTTTCTCTCTATAGTTTCTCTCTAGTTTTTCAAAGAATTTGTAAGAAATAATGAAGGAATGAGCTTTCTATTTATAGAAAACCGAGGGTGGCTCTTGGTCTTAACGAAGGATCAAAATGACTCTCGTAATATCAAGAGACAACTACTATTTCATGAAGGGTAATTAACCTTTGAACAATCAAGAGGCAGCTTAACTCTCGTAATATTAAAAGGACAACTACTATTTGCGAAGGGGTAATTACTATCGACGAAGGTAATTACTATCAAGAAGGTAATTACTATCGACGAAGGTAAATACTATTCGACGAAGGTAATTACTATTCACAAAGGTAATTACTATTCACAAAGGTAATTACTATCGACGAAGGTAAATACTATCGACGAAGGTAAATACTATCGACGAAAGGTAATTACTATTCACAAAGGTAATTACTATTCACAAAGGTAATTATTATTGACGCGTGGTAAATACTATTAACGAAGGTAATTACTATTCACAAAGGTAATTACTATTCACAAAGGTAATTACTATCGACGAAGGTAATTACTATTCACAAAGGTAATTACTATCGATTTAAGGGACTCTTAGATGATGATATATGGGCCCCCCATAAAATAATCAAACTTACCACAAACGCCTCATAATGCACTTTTTTATATACATCAAGGATCGAATAAATATTACCACAAATCATTTTATTTTTAATCAACACATATTTAATCTTTCAACAATTATTAATCATTTATAACTTGTCGCCTCAATTAATAATTTAATACTATAACATATTATACGTATGATACTCGTGACAATAATTGAATCAATAATATAAGAGATATGATGCAAAGAATTATCAGAGTAATAATTGAGTATAGCTAAGTGACTTCTCACGTAAGATCAATAATCAATACCGTAGCTGCTACTATACAACCACGCCAGACATCGTATTTTTACTACCGGTAGTTTAACAGCTTTAATTCAGAATAACACCTCTCGCCGTTATTTTTATAGAAAGATAATTTTGTCGCTTTTCTAACCACGACAATATTTCCGCTAGGGGTCCACCATCGATTAAGCCATCGTCGCATTTAATATTCCCCGACAAAAGAATATTCCCCACCAAACAAATATTTTATAACAACTTGCTTACTTTGCAAAATTTATAAATATTACCCACAACTATAACATTATATCAAATTTATTCCATAATATTCAAAAATAATATTTATAGAAAATTCATCTTTATTTATAAAAGTCGGGTCTTACAACCTCCCTTCTTATGAAATTTCGCCTCAAAATTAGGGTACGCACTGATATGATAAAGAGGTGAGGATACCTTGAATACCTTTATCATTAAAAATATTAAATTCATCTTCACAATCCGCCAAAGATATTCATTAATAATTCATCTTTGCACTACAAAGCAAAGATATACAACTCAGAAACCAATAATGCCGAGACGCAGCTTTATTAATATAATGACGACCACGAATTATCCATGCACTAATCGCCAAGGATATTCGTGTTTTCAATTACTATTATGATTATACCGAATAATCCTCGGTCATAATCATACCAAGTCTATCAATGCACTACTACCAAAGATGACTTTTACCACATCCATGAATTAATATTTCATCACGAGACTCACCAATAATTAATCCATATCATCGAA
The DNA here is from genome assembly GCA_020205615.1 of Panax quinquefolius. Taxonomy (NCBI): domain Eukaryota; kingdom Viridiplantae; phylum Streptophyta; class Magnoliopsida; order Apiales; family Araliaceae; genus Panax; species Panax quinquefolius. The sequence goes on from CM035157.1 coordinate 28,965,455, forward strand.
TCATCCCCGCACTACGTGCCAAGGATATTCATTAGATCACGACCATTACCTAATTATCCATGCACTACTACCAAAGATAATCGTATTCATTAAGATCACGACCACAAATTATCCATGCACTACGCACCAAAGATAATCGTGTATTCATTAGTATCACGACCACAAATTATCCATACACTACTACCAAAGATAATCGTATTCATTAAGATCACGACCACAAATTATCCATGCACTACTACCAAAGATAATCGTATTTCATTAAGATATCACGACCACAAATTATCCATGCACTACTACCAAAGATAATCGTGTATTCATTAGTATCACGACCACAAATTATCCATGCACTACTACCAAAGATAATCGTGTTTTCAATTACTTGCATGATTATACCGAAACAATCCTCGGTCATAATCATACCAAGTCCATCTATGCACTACACAGCCACGTATGACTTTCAACATAATATAAGCATGAGGATAATGATATAAAGAATCAATCAAATGAGATAAAGGATAAATATTAAACATTTATAATATAATTTATCCAGATTCAAGAATATCCCCATGTTATCAATCACTTAATAATCTCATAATCTAATATCATTAATATTATAACAATATTTTAATCACTTCTTAAATTTATAAACAATTTATCTCAATTGTTTACGCTTTTACCATATAATGCATTTAATCATTCAAAATGCCATACTCATAAGATATCATCACCAATTATCAAATCCTCATCAAAAAAAATATGCATATACTCTATATAGGATTCTCTAGCCATAAAATCCTATTTTCAACTTTGTTACTTTTACATAACATATTTAACTCATATGTTCAGAATTAAACTATTTTCATGAAAAATACTAAATCAGTCCCAAAAATATTTCTTTTCTGGGATTTAGCATAATATAGTCCCATAATGAAAATATATTTTTTCGAAATTTTTAAAAATTCATTTACTATTTTTCAAAAATCAATTTCTAATTAATTCCTTAAGAAATTAGCTACCTCAAGTTTAACTCCAAAATTCCCAAATCATTGGCAGGACCTTACACATGTTAATATGAGCCTCCAGCTTTAAATTTCATGGTCATCTGAGTTATAGAACTCCGCTTATAGCATTTTTCACAAAAAAAACCAAAATATTGAAATGGTCATAACTTGCTCATTTTAAGTCTGAATGAGCTCATTTTTGGACACGATGTTCTTTATACCATATACTTTTATGTCCCAAAAGGCCTGAATTTTTCTCACTAATTAAGTGGCCAAAACAGCCCTTACAAAAACGTGGCAAAGACTTTTTTCGACATTTTCAAGTTTTGACTCCTTTGCTAAAAATCACCACACACCTAAAATCTACAACACCTTTTTCATTGATTCCACTTGGATTAGTTAGGTAACTCATAGATCTAACTCTAGGACTTGACCACACTCAAAAATTCAAAATATAATAGGAGATTTAGTCAATTGAATTTCATGTTACGCTTTTCACCAAAATCGGTTTTTAACTCCTCGTGATTTTTAAGAAACTTTCATGTTTTCACATACTAACCAACATAACTCATCATAACACTTACTAATACCACGATACCCATGATTTTCATTAGTCCAATGCTTTTATTATGACTTTCATCATAAACCACGAAATCTGCTCATTTTAGTCAAGAAATATTCGAAGGTTTAAGAAATGGGTTTTATATCGGGGTCAATACGAAATTCGATTTCACGCCTAAGTAGGCTAAGAAGTCTTCAAGAATACGCCAGAAATTTATTAATAATAGAAATATCATTCAAAACTCGTGGACTCTCATCCAAGACTTGATAAGACGTCACATCGATACCAACTGTGACTTCTATCCCTTAACCTAGATAAGACCTCACAATGATACCTATAAACTTGCCATCTTCATTCACGATGTCGCCACGTAAAGTCCGCTTTTGCATTCCACATAAGGAAGTCAACAACAAAAGGTTCGGGGCTCTTTACTTATGGCTTGATATAACAAAGGATTAACTTTAGGGTTTGGTTACTTTGAATTCGATAACAAAGTTTGGTTAGAATATGAAAGCTAACAACCTTACAAAAAAGAATAATAAGTAGTTAATCAATCGCTTTCAAAAATTACCTCAAAGGCAAGTATTTTCAAAGAGATAAGATCGTGAAAGTGTTTATTTGAAACAACAAGATTAATAAATGTAGAGAGGTAACGAAGGTTTCTCCCAACGGTTTCAATAGATAAATCAAAGTCTAATTTTTCCTGAGTCAAATTTAAACATCAACACAACTAGTAGAATAAAAGAGTGGGTAGAACTGGTATCTAACACGGTATAGACTTCGCAAGAGCTTATGATTAACTTACCCGTGATAATTTTATTCAGGTTCCTCGTCACGAGAAAAAAAATGCTCTCTCTTAAACTACCGGCTTTGGTTTGTCTGGGACAGCCTTTGGTGCCTCCATCCTAGTTGAATTTGTCTTCGGTAAACGACAAAATCGAGCTAAGTGACCTTCTCTTCCACAATTATAACATGCTTTGACTTTACATGGCGCAGCTTCGATCGATGTGTCCCTCTCCTCCGCATTTGAAGCATATGATAGGTGGTCTTTCTCCTTCCTTAACAACGGTGTCAGGCCGACGCCTTTCCATCATCATTGAATCTCCTTTCTTGAAATGTCCATTCTTATTGCTTTGACCTCGATTACCACCGGCGGTTACCATATCCGCCCGTTGATTCCTCCACGCTTGTTGTCACCGCTCGATGACTACTTTCGCCGGTATTATAATTTTGCCACGCTTCTTTTTTAGTCATACTGACTCGTTATCGCGCCCACTAATCGAGCCCTATTTACAACATCCTAATACAAACACGCTTTATGAGAAATAAGATGTTAACGATTCCTATTTCAAACCTCTTAAAAACATTCGCGCCATTCTCTCTTTCATTATCCACCAAGGGACGAATCGTGATAACTCCGCAAATTTTGCCTCGTATCATGCGACACCTGGCCATATTGTTTTGTTCCAACTTGATAAACTCCACCTCCTTCATGTGGCTAATACTTTCGTGAAAGTATTTGTCGCTGAATGTACTCCTCGAACTTCTCCCAAGATATCTTCAAGACAAAGAAAGTCGAGTACGCTTTTACCGATTCCCACCAAGAATCATCCTCCGCAAGAACATAAAGGCGGCAAAGGGAACCTTTTGCTTCCTGAGCATCCCAAGACATCAAATATCTTGTAATCATGCTTTATCCATGCTTCCGCCAAAGTGGTTTTGGTTCTCCCTTAAACTCCTGTGGGTCCCAATTTGAATTGTTTAATGCGTGACCGCCGAGAGTTTTCCGTGTTTCCACCTACGCTTTTGGACAGTAAGTCACTTTCCGATGTCGCATGAATTCTAAAACCTCTTAAACGCACTCATCGCTCATCAATTGATCGTTGTTGTTGTTTACAGGAGGATTATCGCCATCCCGCTGCACATTGTCCTCGATTATCGATCCGTGGAGAATCAACAAATTTCTCGTGCTCCATTGCTATTCTCAACATTCTAGATGCCATTTTCAAACACCGCCACAAAATAAGGGTTAATCGACATGCAACATATTATCACTATACTCCTACCGACCAATCAAATACCAAATAAACTTAGTAGGTCATACTAGCGAAGGAATTCCCTATCTCTCCCTCCTAGTTCTAGTTTCACATCTTAGCCAGGATCATATCCCTAAGCTTTGATACCAACCGCGACGCCCCCAAAATTAGGTATACGCCACCCATCTTGGGTCGCCACTTACATGGTACATAAATTCAAATACAAACTTAATTATACATCTATCGCAGTAACATACGACAATACATAAAACCGAGAGTTCTAATAGAATATTGTCATTTAAACAATATCCATACTCAAGGAGTCCTCATTACATTTATTATCACACTATTTCACGTATATAGTGAGGACTACTAATGCTATCCTCCTGACCATTACTCCGCTCCCCGACTCGTCCCAAATTATATTCTCATTTCCAAGAAGAGAAACAAGGAAAGAAAGGGTGAGCTCAACTAGCCCAAAGAAGAAATATTATAACTAAGATAATGCGTAATAAATTATCAATAGTCTTCAACAATGTTAAACCGATAAAATACAATAGACAACCAGCTTAATCATAGCAATGAATATGCAATCCATTAAAAGAGTCAAGTAGAAAATAAAGTCTACTATCTTTTAGGTTTTAAAAGTTTTCATCAATTTTTATCACTAAGACTCAGCTTTAATGAATAAACCACAATATCTAATCATCCATGTATCACTTGGCCAAGGATTTTCATCAAATTATCAATGGTCATGACTATACCGAATCACCCCGGTCATAATCATACCAAAACTATCCATCATCGCATTACAAAAGCCACCGAGGACTTTTGTCACATCATTTATATCAAGCCATGATTATACCGAATGATCTCTCGGTCATAATCATACTAAGTTCATCTATGCACGTAAGCCAAAGATAACATAATATAACATGAGGATGATGACAATGACATAATAATTCACTAAAACAAGTTCACGAATTAATTTATCCAGAACTAATAACGCCCAAATTGTCAACACGATATCGCTTTGTAGAGTAAAATTCAAAAATGATCGTAAGAATATTTCCATGAAAAGATATCGGATGAAACACAAATATCAAGAATATTCTACTAATTTCATGGAGTATAAAGTCAAAGTTTTAACCAACCGGGTATAATAAAGAATGGAATAACAAAAGAAATCACCATGCATGCGATAGATCAGATGTAAAAAAGTTATTCCAATGTAATAATAAATAATCGGAACCAGTCCCAAAGAAACACGCATGCATGTGATGTTCCAATGTAATAATAATAGAGATGGAACCAGTCCTGCAGTAAAACACATGCATGTGATGTTCCAACAGTATAATAATAAAGATTTTAACCAGTCCGTAAAAAACACACATGCATGTGATGTTCCAAATGTAATAATAAAGAAGGAATAATATAAGGATTTCACCAAGTATAGGGAGTCCACGATATGAAAGTTATTCCAATAGAATAAATAAGAATGGAATAACATAAGGATTTCACCAAGTATGTGGTATGCCACGATATACAAAGTTATGTATAGGGTATGCCACAGATACAAAAGTTATTCCAACCGAATAATAAAGAATGGAATAATGTAAGTTCTCTTCATGAATAAGAAAGAATAACACCCCTTACGGGTACAACAAATAATATCCCTTACCTTAGAAGAGTCGAATATTGGAAAAGTGAAGTAGCAAAATACTTTTCTTCTTTCTCTCTATAGTTTCTCTCTCTAGAGTTTCAAAGAATTCGTAAGAAATAATGAAGGAATGAGCTTTTATTTATAGAAAAACCGAGGGTGGCTTCGGTCTTAACGAAGGGTCAAAATGACTTTCGTAATATCAAGAGACAACTACTATTCATGAAGGGGTAATTAACCTTTGAACAATCAAGAGGCGCTTAACTCTCGGTAATATTAAAAGGACAACTACTATTTCATGAAGGGGTAATTACTATCGACGGTTGGTAATTACTATCAAGAAGGTAATTACTATCGACGAAGGTAAATACTATCGAAGGTAAAGGTAATTACTATTCACAAAGGTAATTACTATTCACAAAGGTAATTACTATTCACAAAGGTAATTACTATCACAAAGGTAATTACTATTCACGAAGGTAAATACTATTCACGAAGGTAATTACTATTCACAAAGGTAATTACTATTCACAAAGGTAATTACTATTCATGAAGGTAATTACTATTCACAAAGGTAATTACTATCGATTTAGGGACTCTTAGATGATGACATATGGGCCCCCATAAAATAATCAAACTTACCACAAACGCCTCATAATGTACTTTTATATACATCAAGGATCAATAAATATTACCACAAATCATTTTATTTTTAATCAACACATATTTAATCTTTCAACAATTATTAATCATTTATAACTTGTCGCCTCAATTAATAATTTAATACTATAACATATTATACGATGATAATCGTGACAATAATTGAATCAATAATATAAGAGATATGATGCAAAGAATTATCGTAGTAATAATCGAGTATAGCTAAGTGACTTCTCACGTAAGCATCAATAATCAATACCGTAGTGCTACTACGCAACCACGCCAGACATCGATTTTTACTACCGGTAGTTCAACAGCTTTAAATCGGAAACACCTCCGCCGTTATTTTTATAGAAAGATAATTTTGTCGCTTTCTAACTACGATAATACTTTCGCTAGGGGGTCCACCATCGATTGAGCCGTCGCATTTAATATTCTCCCACAAAAAGAATATTCCCCACCAAACGAATATTTTATAACAACTTGCTTACTTTTGCAAAAAATTTATAAATATTACCCACAACTATAACATTATATCAAATTTATTCCATAATATTCAAAAATAATATTTATAGAAAATTCATCTTTATTTATAAAAGCTGGGGTCTTACATAGTAGATTTTGGGGATTATAAAATCAACATAGTACGTAAGTTACGAATGATATTATTTGTTATTTAAATGTTATTTTAGATGCCATATTTGAATAGTTGATCCCAAATTTAGGGGAATAAATTTAGGTTTGTTTCAACCTCATTTGTTATGTTAGTTGGGCATTTTTGTTAAGGGTCTTAACGAACATTAATTAGACATGACATGTGTTAAATTTTGAGGATGACATGTGTCAAGCTATTGGACTGAATGAACAAAAAATGCCAATAAAATGTCATTTTGAGGACCTAACTGACAATAATTTAACTTTAGAGACGACTTTAAAAATGAGTGGTAATTTGGAGGGACAGAAGTGTCATTCAGCAATAATGATAATATCATAAAGTAGTGCTTTTAAAAGATAATAATTAAATTAAAAAGAATAATATCATAACAGATGACATTACCAAAACAGTTTAAATTTGTAGTGATTTAGGGGATTATAAATTCAAAATATTAAATTAATAATGATAATATTAAAATAGTTAACATTATCAAAAAGTTTAGATTTGTAATGATTTATAGGATTATAAAATTAAAATATTAACGTGAGATTAAAAAGTAGTGATTTTAGGAGATAATAATTAAGTAACGATAATATAAAAACCGCTTTAGATTGAAAATGTAGTAATTTAGAGATTATAAAATCAACATAAATACGTAAGTTATGATTGATATTATTAGTTATTTTAATTTTGTTTTAAATGTTTTAAACCGTATAATATTATGTTTTAATATAATTATAATGGTATAATATTACGTTGTAATATAATTTAATTAGTAATGATAATATTTGCACAGCTTTAGATAGGTGGTGATTTTGTTATTTTATTATATACGATATTATAATATTTTACCATACATGTATGATATAATTTATGGTATAATATTAGAAAAATAGTGATTTTAGGATATAATAATTATGTTTTAAAAAGTAGTAAGTTATGATTGATATTATTTATTCTTTTAAACTCAGATAATATACCGTTGTAATATAATTATAAATGGTATAATATTATGTTGTATTAATAGAAATAAAATTATGTTAAATAACTTGAGAGTAATGATAATATAACAAAGTAGTGATTTTAGGATATAATAATTAAGTTAGAAATGATAATATCGTAATAAATTGACATTACCAAAACAATTTAGATTTATAGTGATTTATGAGATTATAAATTTAAAATACTAATTTGGGATTAAAAAAGTAGTGATTTTAGGAGATAATAATTAAATTAGTAATGATAATATTAGAATGCTTAACATTATCGTAACAATTTAGATTTGTAGTGATTTATAAAATTATAAAATTAAAATATTAATGTTGAATTCAAAAGTAGTGATTTTAAAGTAATGATTTAGGGAATTATAAAATCAACATAGTAAGTTATGAATGATATTATTTGTTATTTTAATCTTATTTTAAATATTTTAAATTGTATAATATTATGTTTGTAATATAATTATAAATGGTAAAATATTATGTTGTAATATAATTTAATTAGTAAATATCTCGCATAGTTTAGATAGGTAGTAATTTTATTATTTTGTTATATACGTGTTTATATATAATATTATATCATACGTGTATTATAATATTATATCATACATGTATGATATAATGTATGGTATAATTATGAATGATATAATATTAGAAAAATAGTGATTTTAGGATATAATAATTATGTTTAGAAAAATAATAGATTTTGGGGATTATAAAATCAACATAGTACGTATGTTACGATTGATATTATTTGTTATTTAAATGTTATTTTAGATGCCATATTTGAATAGTTGATCCCAAATTTAGGGGAATAAATTTAGGTTTGTTTCAACCTCATTTGTTATGTTAGTTGGATATTTTTGTTAAGGGTCTTAAGAAACATTAATTAGACATGACATGTGTTAAATTTTGAGGATGACATGTGTCAAGCTATTGTGTCATGTACTATGTTTTAGTATAATTAATAGATTAATGGATATGGAAAAAGTCATGGCGGACAGGATAATGAGACGGGAAATTGAATATTTTGCAATTTTTTTTTTTACTTGTGACCCTCAAAAAAAGTATAGTATTTATTCCAACAGGAATTTTTACAAAATATAGTGTTTTAGGTATAATTTGGAATAAATACTATACATTTTTTGAGGGTCACAAGTAAAAAAAAAAAAAAAAATCTGTTAGAATGTATAACCCTATTTTTGTATATATATCCAAATTACACCTAAAACACTATATTTTATAAAAATTCCTATTCGAATAAATACTATACATTTTTTGAGGGTCACAAGTAAAAAAAAATAAAAAATTGCAAAATATCCAATTTCCCTGTCTCATTATCCTGTCCGTGCAAAACTGCTCATAAATATGCGTATTTAACGTGTGAAAGATGATAACCAGAAGAGACATGAATATATATGACATAAGAAAAAGAGAACTTATGTAAAAATTGATTGTGTTGTATATAAAAACCGTGTATAATACTAGAGAATGATTACACATAACTTAGGAGCAAATATAAAAGTTACCATATTTGTAAAATCTCTAATTACCCTAATTAAGTCAACACATAGTTTTTATAATTTTTTTGTTTCTGTTAACTTTGTATAACTATGTATGCACGAGTTGATAAATATTTATATTTATTTCATCTAGGACGGTTGGCACTCATTTTCTCTAAAAATTGAGGAACATGTATAATTACATTTTCATATTATGGGCCTAAGAGGAACCGGGGGCTAGGATCAAGAGGGGAATTAGGGAGAATGCGGGAGAAACTTATGCTATGAAGAGGCTTGTTCTGACTTTTGTGTAGAACAGAGTCAAACTACTAACCATGTACAATGAAAAATATAAATAAATCAAAAAAAAAACCTTAACACTACGTTATCACATTTTGTCTCTTATTTCTGCACATTAAAATATAATTTTAAGTTTTCATTTGAACAATTGAGAAATTACTGTTAACGCAAAGATTCGTTCACGCGTCCAATCACCAACAACGTGTTCAATCCTGCACAGAAACCAAATCACACGTAAGAACTTAACAGCCAAAGTCGTCGAGGGATAATTCCGGTGTGAGAATAAGTATAGGCTGAAAATAGTTTAACAATGAATGCTTAATGCTTTAGTGCTCAAAATAATGTCAGTACCTGTGAATTAGGGTATAATCTTGTATTTATAGTTGATCACACCACCTTTAACGCTCTGTCCCCGTTGTAATAGAATTCCTTACCACAGTAACTATCATACAGGGATAGGAGTCAATCTCCTTAAAGATGGAAAGTCGGATTCAATCATGAGTGTTCCCATAAAAATAGGAAACAAGATGGAATTAGGACTAAGATTCCTTAAAATTTACAATTTCCAATTAAAACATACCTTTACGTGGGTAAAACCCTCCACGAGAACTGGGCCCCACCAAATCTCCCGGGTCCTAGAAATCATCTCCGAACATTACCCCCCACTTTATTGTTACAACAAACATTTAACAAGAAAGTACAAAAAACACATTTAATTCAGGCACGGATACCAAAGGTCACACCTTCACCCCACGTGTTAATGTCGGCCCCACCTCTATTATTATTGCGCCACGCCTAGGGAAACGTGTGAAACTTTCCAATCACTTCAAAAGCCCAAAAAACAAAAATTGACGGCCACACTTTCGCCACCAGATTTCAAATTCTCCTCTCAAGCTAATAACTGACACCTGGTGCAATAGTCTACTCCCACCGTGTTCCAGTAGCCCCAACCCCTCTCTCAAACCCTTCAATGGCAGATAACTCTAAAGCTCAAATCCCCGCCACCACCTCTACCAACTCACCCGCCATAGACCTCGTTCCTCCCTAGCTCAAACATCCATCTAAGCGAACCCTTCCATCATTGCCACTTCTCCCACCATCGTTGTCACTGACCTTATTCCCGTTGACATCCCAACCCAACAACTAACCACCACCAACAAACACTACTCTTATAGAGACAACCATTTTATCATCAACAAGCACCCTTGCGCCACCTCTAGCCCCCACCGAACTAACATAAATGAGAATTTGAAACCAATATTCATCAGAAAAAGCATACACCCATATAAACACCAGATCTTCCATTCAAAACCACCAACTAGCTGACATCCGCAAACAATTTTAGATCCTAAACACATGCGAACTTTGAGCCCCAAACCTATCTGAAAGGATGTACTGGTGACCGAAGGGGGAATTGGTCGCCATCCCTATCTAGGCCTTGAAATACGACATTTGATTCTCTCTACACGAATTCATGGCTTTCTTTCGTAGTTTTAGGGATTAGGTTCTCACAATTAGTGTCGAACACGTACATCCACCTGATAAACTTTATAGCCTTCTGCCACAAGCATAAAACCGCCCCCGAGTTAGACTTCTTCTTCGCCCTGTTCATTCAGGAACCAGGTCTCCACCAACTAAACAAAAAACCCAGCAAATCCACTTGCATAAAGAACCGCTCCAATAACAAAGGGTATCACACTCAATGGATCTACATCAAAGGCATCGATCTCCAACTTCTACCTAACTGGGCCACCCCCGAAGACTGTATCATCAAGGTTACCCGCTTCCAGAAGGACAAAGTAGATGAGTTCCAAGCATTTTACAATAAAATGAAGAGCGTTAACTGGGCCATTGAAGTGATGTCAAACCCCACCTGACTCTACCAACACGGATGTAAGCTCCATCCCAACTCCTCCACTCCTAACTCATGATTACTTGTCTTCTAACAAATTCCACTTTGTGTGTGCAGAATCAATTTTCCAATCAGAAACCCTTAGGGAAACTAGTTCTCGACCCCTTCCCATAAGAGAACCCATTCCCAAACCCATCATCGACGAGGTTCCCAAAAGTGAAACAATCCCCATAACTAAAATATCCACAGAAACCCTTTTGATCCCTTCTTCATAAACCGACCCCCTACTCGACGTATAACGGATATTCTCCATCCCCATGCATACATCGTTATCAACCAAAAAGTCCTTAGACATGACCAAATCAAAAAAGGTAATTCTGATGAAAAAGAAAAGACAAAGAATGGTCAAGTCATCTACACAACCCCCACTTCAACCTTCAAGGGCCCCACTTTAGCCGATCCCACTTCACCAACTATCGACCTCACAACCTCCCAAAAAACTCGTCTCAAAAAACAAACTAAAAAATCTCAGTTGAACCTCCCCTAGAAAGAGCTCGAACCGACACTAGCTTGACCCCCCTAGTCCTCGCATCACCAAAGACCCCGCACCCTCAACGATTCCACCCTGAGGATTCCTGAATATCTCCTGGCATCAGGATAAGCCTCACAAATTCCCCTATGAAAACTTTAATTCATTCATCTTGTCAAGAGACGATGAGAAGTTTGAGGGCTTCAAACCTGAAGATCTTGTAATCGCAGTCGTCCACCAGGCGAATCGAGTAAGGACAACTCACTTCCCCTTTTTGTTTTAAGAATTCCCATACCTTAGACATAACCATATAACATACTTACATCATTCTTAGGCATTGTCGGCCTTCGGCCAATTACTGCTCAGGGTTGAAGAGATATCAGCCAGAAAGAAGGAACTTGAAGCTATTGTCGAACGCTTCTAAGCATAGCTGAACACTGCTTCCTCTGACCTGATGGAGGAAAGAGGGAAACATAATCAGGCTTGGCTCCTATCCAACGAATTGTCGCTAGATGTAAAAGAGCTAAATGGAAATACTTTGAGCTCTTAGAGCAAAGACAAAAACTTCTGGTGGAATGGAGTGAGCTGAAAGATGACAACGATGCACTGCATAAGGCCTATACGACCCTGGAAGGCCAATTTGAACAACTTCATCAAAAAATGAGAAACTTGTTGAGGGCGACTTCGAAACTGGAAAAGTACTACAAATGATTAAAAATCGAGATATCAACCGTCTCTAAGGCTGAAAAAAAAGAAGATCATCGAGGATTATTATGAATCGCCATAACTGATCGAAAAAAATCATATCCCAGTTCTCCGAAGGCTATCAAAGTCACAAGTACAGAATAAGAGAAAATACGCTAGCGGTCGGTCTCGATACTCAGATTGTAGATTCTTCCAACGATGAAATTGACCCTCCTCCTGACCACTAATTCCTTGTAAATTCTACTTTTCTTAATATGTAGAGAATCCCCATTGTACAAACAATTGAATTAAATGAAGTCACCTTTTGCATACACAATGTGTTCTTCTAATTTGAAATCAAATTTATTGATAAACTAATGTAATTATATAATTGCAAGAAATAAAGTTATACAGCTTATTGATAATATCTCTGAAGCCCCCTAGCATGCCAAGTTTTCTTAATTTCTACCTCATCCATTGCTCAAAGCTGGTAAGTTCTTGTCTTTGATACTTCAACCACTTCATAAGGACACTCTTAGTTAGGCATTAACTTCCCAGCATTCTGGGGAGTAGAAGTCTCAACCTCCTGAAGCACCAAATCACCAACCTCAAACCTCCTTTGCTTAACCCCCCGATTGTAATATCGCATCGTTCTTTGCTGGTAGATTGCCTATCTGACAAATGTTAACTCCCAAACCTCCTCTAACAAGTCAAGGTTAAGCCAAATCCCTTCGTCATTATAAAATTTTTGAACTGACTAATCCGTAGAGAAGGTGACCCAATCTCCACTAGAACAAAGGCATTGGTCCCATAAACCAACCTGAATAGTGAATCGCCCATTGTCATCCGAGTAATAGTCTGAAATGCCTATAGAACACTAAACAATTCCTCAGGCAAATGTCATTTAGCTTCATCCAACCTTATCTTAATCCCATTGAGTAATGTCCGATTATTAACTTCTACTTTACCATTAGATTGAGGATGTGCTATCGAAGTCTTTTGTTGCTGAATACCCAAATCCTTCAAAAAATCCTCAAACTTAGACCCCATAAATTGCCTTCCGTTATCAGATACTAAAACTCTAGGAATGCTATACCGAAACACCACGAACTCTTTGAAAAGTTTTAAACACTTATGTTCGGTGATAGCTCGAAGGGGTTTGACCTCCACCCACTTAGTCATATAATCAATTGCTACTATCAAGAAACTAACTTTACCCTTCTCCTTTGGTAATGGACCCAAAATGTCGATCCCCCATACAGTGAATGGGATCGAGGATAAAACTGAAGATAATTCCTCAAGTGGCTGATGCGGAACAAGACTATTTAGCTGACAGTTTGAAAATATCTTAACATGTTCCTTAGCTTCTTGAAACATTGTCGGCCAATAATACCCCTGCCGAATAACCTTATACGCCAACACCTTAGCTCTCATATGATGACCACAGATCCCCTCATGAACTTCCCAAAAAACATAGTTCGTTTTGGTCGGTACTAAGCATTTCAGCAATGGAGAAGAAAACGTTCGACGATATAGATTGCCATCGATCAAATTAAAGTTGAAGTTCCTATAATTAATCTTCTTCACCAATATCCAATCCAATGGAAACATACCATCAACTAGTTAATCTAAGTAGGGAGTAAGCCAACAGTTAGATCTTTCTACTATAAAAACCTCTATTCTTTGAACACTTGGGGCATCGAGAACTTCTAAATACACTGAATGACCGAGAGAACTTGCCTCCGTTGTAACCAATTTGGACAAAACATCGAAAATAGTATTTTTTTGACCGATCCACCCCCTAAAAGGTATAAGAGCTAATTTAAAGTGGTGGAACCTATCTTTAACTTTGACCAAATACTTATTTATCCTTGCCCCTTGGGCCTCATATTCTCAAGATATCTGCTTGACTACCAACTGGAATAAATAAAAACGGTCAGCAATCGAACCTCTGATCTTCGAGCCAATCTCAACCCGACCAGTATTGCCTAATACTCTACCTCGTTGTTGGTTGCCTTGAACCGAAAACGGATAACCTACTGAACTTTAAACCATTCTAGACTCTTTAGAATCACCCCAGCTCTGCTAAAATTCGAAGTCGAGGACCTATCAATGTAAAGCATCCATGACATTTGAACTAATCAAACATCTGAAATCGAACCCACAATCGCATCCGACTGAGCGATGGGGTCAGATTCAAAAAATGAACACTCAACTACGAAGTCAGCCAAAGCCTGACCCTTAATTGTTGTCCAAGGGTGACACTCTAAAACAAATTATGTTAACTCAATACCCCAGGCAGCAAGTCACCTTGACACATCTGGCTTGTGCAATACTTTCTTCAAGAGCTGATCCGTATACACCACTATCAAATAACCTTGGAAATATTGCCAGAGCTTCCTCTTATCCACTATCAATGCATATGAGAACTTTTCCACGTTTGGGTATCTTTTCTCTGCATCCTAAAGGGTATGAATGACATTGTATATGGGGAATTTCTTTCCTCCTACCTCTTATTTAAAAACCACCCCCAACAATTAATGAACTAGCCACTAAATAAAGGTACAAAGGTTCTGAAGGGATCCAATTTATCAACAGAGGTGCCGAAGACAAATAAATCTTGATACCATAGAAATCATTTTCACACCCCAAAGACCACTATAATGTCTTTTCATTTTTTGACCCTTCAGAGTATCAAAAAATGGAAGGCATCGCTCTGCTGTCTTTGACATGAATCTCTAAATTATTGCAATCTGACTCGTCAACCATTGTACATCCTTAAAAGTTTGAAGAGACTTCACATCTAAAATTTCCCTAATCTTATCTGGTTTAGCTCCGATACCTCTCTTGTTAACCAAATAACCAAGGAATTTTCTCGAACCGAGACCAAAAGTATACTTCGTTGGATTTAGGCGTATATTGTAACTTTTGGCAGTCTAAAAACACTCCTCCAGATCATCAAAATGGTCCCGAGTCATAACGCTTTTGAAGATTATGTCATCCATATAAACCTCTATACTGCGACCGAACTATTTCCTAAACACGTAATTCATCATCCTTTGGAAAGTAGCTCCCGCATTAAGCAACCCGAACGTCATTTTATTATAGGCATAAATATCCCGATGAGTGATAAAAATTGTCTTCAGGATAATCTTCTTACATAGATTTAGTTATATCCCAAAAAATGCATCCATAAAGCTCAACAGAGCAAATCTTGTAACGCCCCCAAATCCGGTCTATCTTTAAACTCGAATTTGGTGCATCACTAGTGCTTCTCATTCCTTACATACATTCATATATCTTAAAGATATATTTAAAACATCAAAATATAATAATATATTTCTTCAAATCCCAAATTCTATTACCTTAAAATCTTTAATACATTACAAATAATGATAATTACATTATTCTTTATTTCATTAGAAGTTTGACTTTCATCCGCCGCAACAGATACATAACAATTTAATTAACTATTCTAAAAGTCTCAGCTTGAACTTCTCTTTCATCTTCACGCACATCCATATAATAAATAACACTTCATCAGGATACCTATCAGCTTGATCTTCACATGATCCTTTAGTTCGTTCTATCGTAGCTGAAAATATTTTTATTTTAAGCAAGTGTGAGCATTCGATTTCTTAGCAAGTTCTAGCAGTTTTATAATAATAAAATCAAGACTCATATATTATTTCTTTAGAAAACTTCAATAACTGAACAAGAGTTATGAAGCTGCATGAACAACATGAATAATCTCTGTTTCCTATCATTCAAAACATCAATAACATTTCATTTAACACTTCTATGACTTAATTAATCCTAAAAAACTACATTAAAACAATCACCTTTTCATCATACGTACACATAAATCTAATATTCAACACACATCGATTCTTTAACAGTTATCAATATAGTAAGATGAGTGGATCCCCACAAAAAGCTAATGAATTAGTTTCCCGTATCATCTACACTGTCTTTTACAGCGAGTTAGATCGGTTACTAGTTCATCTTCAACCTTTGCCCATAACAAAAGAGTTGTGTAACTTAGATACTACACATCAACAATTAAAAGGTACAATTGTGCAACAACTTAAACTTAACTTACCATTCTTACCTTTGCCTTGTTGAAATAATCAACATAATTCATTCTTTACACAGTTCATGAATAAACAAAACTTTTACAGCTTGAACAATTCAATCATAGAATAATTCATCTTAAAAGCACATAAGTGCAAATAATTGGCACATTACACAATTCATGGTATACATCTTGCACAAACATAACACATTTACACATAGATTATAACTTACTCAGATATAACGTTTGAGTAAGTTAAAGAAACTAGCATTCAATCTAAATATGAATGAAGTTAAAAAACTTGCCTTAAGCATAACTTACAACTTACAGTTTACGTTGTATTGCTCTTGTTAATCCCAATATATCACGTAAGGATAATACATCCATTAGTTACGTGAAGTCATTAATCACTGGCTTACATTAACTTTATTCGTTACTTTTATGTTCGTGTTATTAAACTCGGATTCCTTTCCTTGATCGTTATGTTCGTTATCACATATTATAACTTTCTTATCTTTTCAATGTTATGACATTCGAAGACGTCAAAACACATATTATAATCTTCCATTTTAATGTTACGACATTCATAGATGTCATAACCCTTATTATTATCATCAATGATAGCTTTACATTGCTTCTAGTTCATGTGAGACTCCAGATTTTATCAATAAAGATTTAAATTTTGTCGAAATAATTTTTAATATTATGGTGTGAATTTGAGATAATATTATAGTTGTGGGTAGTATTTATAAATTTTGCAAAGTATGCAAGTGGTTATATTATATTCGATTGGTCGGGAATATTCGGTTTAGCAGGAATATTCGCATAACTACTCAATCATTGGTGGACCCTACAATGTAATTATTGTCTGATTGAGAAAACGACAAAAATATTTTATTGAAATAACTACGGAAGTTTTACCGCTGATACTGCTGAACTAATCGGTAGTAAAAGTACGACCATACGTATGGTTGCATAGTAGCACACCAGTATTGATTATCGATGCTTATGTGAGAAGTCACTTAGTTTGATTCCATTATTGTCGATTAATAATATGAATTATTATAATGATAATGACGCTTTTGTTTTATTCAGATATTAACGTAATAAAAAAAACGAAACATCTTTTATATAAAATGTAATACTTTATTAAAGTTATTCTATAAATAAAATATATTATATTTTATTATGCATAGTGTTGCATAGTGTTTTTTTGCATAGTGTTTTGCATAAAGTTGCATAGTAAAATGTTTTTATATAAATAGAATATATGATATTTTATTTAAAAGATTTTGCTTTTTAAATATGGACCGTCAGATTAAAGTAAATCAATCTGACCGTTCATGGATTAATTACTATGCATTCTATTTTCCTATAAATAAAGCTCATTCCTTCATTATTTTCTTACGAATTCACCAAAACTCTAGAGAGAGAAATTATAGAGAGAAGCTATAGAGAGAAAATCGATAGAGAGAAAGAATAAGAGTATTCGCACTTCACTACTTTGATATCCAAAGGTCTTTTACTACGGTAAGGGATATTATTTGTTGTACTGTAAGTAAGTGTTATTCTTTCTTATTCATGAAGAGAACTTCAGTTATTCCATTCATTATTATTCTGTTGGAATAACCTGTAAAAGTGGCATACCCTATACATAACCTGTATACGCGGCATACCCTATACTTGGTGAAATTCTTATATTATTCCATTCTTATTTATTCTGTTGGAATAACCTGTATACGCGGAATCCCCTATACTTGGTGATCTTCTTCTGTTATTCCATTCTTTATTATTCTGTTGGAATATCCTGTCTGTGTGTTTTACACCGGACCTGGTTCCATTGTTTATTATTCCGCATTTATTATTCTGTTGGAATATCCTGTCTGTGTGTTTTACACCTTTACCGGTTCCATTGTTTATTATTCAAAGATTTATTATTCTGTTGATCATCCTCGCTTGTGAATTTCACCCGACCGTTCCGTTATTATTATTCTATCGAATAACTCCGTCTATGCTAAGTACCGCATGCATGGTGATTTCTTTTGTTATTCCATTCTTTATTATACCCAAATTGGTTAAAACTTTGACTTCTATACTCCATGAAATTAGTAGAATATCCTCGATATTATTTGCTTTCATCCAAAGATCCTTTCATGGAAATATTCTTCTCAAGATTCTTGAATTTTACTTTACAAAGCAAAGAATATGTTGACAGTTTGGATGTTATTGGTTCCTAGATAAATTAATTCTTGAACTTGTTTTATTGAATTATTATGTCATTGTCATCATCCTCATGTTATATTATGTTATCTTTGGCTTACGTGCATAGATGAACTTAGTATGATTATAACCAGGGATCATTCTAGATAATCATGGCTTGATATAAATGATGTGACAAAAGTCCTCAAAGGGCCAGTAATGCAAAGTTGATGGATAGTTTTTGGTATGATTATGACCAGGGGTGATTCGGTATAGTCATGACCATTGATAATTTGATGAAAATCCTTGACCGTGGTACGTGGATGATTAGATATTGTGGTTTATTCATTAAAGTCGAGTCTCAGTCTATATAAAAATGATGAAAACCTTTAAATCATAAAAGATAGTAGATTTTATTTTCTACTTGACTCTTTTAATGGATTGCTTATTCCACGCAGCTTAAACTTGTTGTCTATTGTATTTTATCGCTTTGACATCGTTGAAGGCTAACGATAATTTATTCTCGCATTATCTTAGTCATAATATTTCTTCTTTGGGCTAGTTGAGCTCACCCTTTCTTTCACTATTCTCTTCGAAATGAGAATATAGCCGGGACGAGCCTCGGGGAACGAGAGTAATGGTCCGTGAGGATAGCATTAGTAGTCCTCACTATTCTCGTGAAATAGTGTGATAATAAATGTAATGAGGACTCCTTGAGTATGGATATTGTTTAAATGACAATATTCCTATTAGAACTCTCGCTTTATGTATTGTATTGTCGTATGTTACACCTACGGATGTATAATTAAGTTTGTATTTGAATTTATGTACCATGTAAGTGGCGACCCAAGATGGGTGGACGATACCTAATTTTGGGGGCGCCACATGCGGTATCGTAGCTTAGGATATGATCCCTCGGCCGAGATGTGAGATAAGAACTAGGAGGGGAGAGACGGGGAATTCCTTCGCTAGTATGACCTACCTAAATTTATTTGGTATTTAATTGGTCGGTCAGAGTATAGGGATAATATGTGATATGTTAATTAACCCTTGTTTTGTGACAGTGTTTGAGAATGACATCTGAAAATGCTGAGATAAGCAATGAAGCACATGAGAGTGTTGATTCAAATTCAAACAAAAGGTAACGACCAACAATACGATAATAATCATATTGGTGGCAACGGCTATCAGAACAATGATAACCATCGTGGGGGAAATTATCATGCTAAGAATGGTAACCACTTCGGTGGTAATCATGGCAAAGATAATAGAAGTGGAAATTGCAAGAAGAGAATGTCATTTAGCTCAATTTTGTTGTGCACCAAAGTCAAGTCTAGCTGGGACGGTGGCACCAAAGGTGGATATGGACAAAACAAAGTCGTTGGTTTTAAGAAGTGCATTTTCATGACTTCTCAAAAAGCGAGTAAACCGAACGGGTTAGCATGGGTTAGTTAATTATAAATCATGTAAGTCTATACCTTATAAGATACCGGTTCTACCCATTATTTTATCTCTCTTGCTTATGCTTCAACGCTTAAATTTGACTCCGCAGAAGTTAGACTTTGACTTATTGGTTGAAACTTCGTTAGTAGGAGCCTTCGTTACCGCTTACTATTTTTAAATCTTGTTTGATTCAAATAAACACTTTCACGCTACTTCGTCGATCTTATCTTTTGAAAATACTTGCCTTTGATGTGATTTTAGGAATCAATTGGTTAACTACTCATCATGCTTTTCGTAAGGTTGTTAGCTTTTATATTCATAACCAACCTCATGCGAATTCAAGTAACCAAACTACTAAAGCCAATTATTGTCATATCGTCATAAGTAAAGAGCCCCAACCTTTCGTTGTTGACTTCCTTGTGTGGAATGCACCAACCCGAAGCTTTCAGAGGGGTGACATCGTGAATGAAGATGGCAAGTTGATAGGTATCATTGTTTGGTGCTATCCAGGTTAAGGGATAGAAGTCACAGTTGGTATTAATGTGACGTACTATCCAAGTCTTGGACGAGAGTAACAGTTTTGAATGATATTTCTATTATTAATAAATTTCTTGGCGTATTCTTGAAGACTTTTTAGCCTATTTAGAGCGTGAAATCGAATTTCGTATTGACCCCAGTACAAAACCCATTTCTTAAACCTTCAAATATTTCTTCAACTAAAATGAACAGTTTACGTGGTTTATGATGAAATTCATAATAAAAGAATTGGACTAATGAAAATCATGGATATACGTGGTATTAGTAAGTGTTATGATGAGTTATGTTGGTTAGTATGTAAAAACATGAAAGTTTCTTAAAAATCACAAGGAGTTAAAAACCATATTTTGGTGAAAAACGTAACATGAAATTCAATTAACCAAATCTCTTATTATATTTTGAATTTTTGAATGTGGTCAAGTCCTAGAGTTAGATCTATGAGTTACCTAACTAATCCAAGTGGAATCACTGAAAAAGGGGTTGTAAATTTTCGTGTGGACTGATTTTAGCAAAGGAGTCAAAACTTCAAAATGTCCAAAAAGCTGCTGCCACGTTTTTGTAAGGGCTATTTCGGCCACTAAATTAGTGAGAAAAATTCAGGCCTTTTGGGACATAAAAGTATATGGTTTAAAGAACTTCGTGTCCAAAAATGAGCTCATTCCGACTTAAAATGAGCAAGTTATGACCATTTCAATATTTAGGATTTTCTCGATTTAAAATGCTATAACCGGAGTTCTACAACTCCGATGACCATGAAATTTAAATCGGAGGCTCACATTAACATGTGTAAGGTCCCGCCAAGATTTGGGAATTTCTGGAGTTAAACTTGAGGTAGCAAATTTCTTAAGGAATTAATTAGAAATTGATTTTTGAAAAATAGTAAATAAATTTTAAAATTTCAAAAAAATATATTTTCATCTTGGGACTATATTATGCTAAATCCCAGAAAAGAAATATTTTTGGGACTGATTTGGTATTTTCATGAATATAGTTTAGTTACTTAACATATGAGTTAAATATGTTATGTGAAGTAACAAAATTGGAAAATAGGATTTTATGGCTAGAGAATCCTATATAGAGTATATGCATATTTTTTTTGATGAGGATTTGATCATTGGTGATGATATCTTATGAGTATGGCATTTTGAATGATTAAATGCATTATATGGTAAAGCGCGTAAACAATTGAAATAAATTGTTTATAAATTTAAGAAGTGATTAAAATATTGTTATAATATTAATGATATTAGATTATAGGATTATTAAGTGATTGATAACATGGGGATATTCTTGAATCTGGATAAATTATATTATAAATGTTTAATATTTATCCTTTATCTCATTTGATTGATTCTTTATATCATCGACATGATCCTCATGCTTATATTATGTTGAAAGTCGTCTCGTGGCTCACGCAGCATAGATGGACTTGGTATGATTATGACCGTGATTATTCGGTATAATCATGACCGTAATTGAAAACACGATTATCTTTGGCACGTAGTGCATGGATAATTTGTGGTCGTGATACTAATGAATACATCGATTATCTTTGCACGTGGTGCATGGATAATTTGTGGTCGTGATACTAATGAATACACGATTATCTTTGGTCGTAGTGCATGGATAATTTGTGGTCGTGATACTAATGAATACACGATTATCTTTGGTAGTAGTGCATGTGTGAGACCCAGATTTTATCAATAAAGATTTAAATTTTGTCGAAATAATTTTTAATATTATGGTGTGAATTTGAGATAATATTATAGTTGTGGGTAGTATTTATAAATTTTGCAAAAGTATGCAAGTGGTTATATTATATTCGATTGGTCTGGGAATATTCGTTTTAGCAGGGAATATTCGCATAACGGCTACCAATCATTGGTGGACCCTCATTAATTAATTATTGCCGGATTGAGAAAACGACAAAAATATTTTATTGAAATAACAAATGGAAGTTTTACCGTTGATACCGTTGAACTACTCTCAGTAGTAAAAGTACAAGAATACGTGTGGTTGCATAGTAGCAGCACCGTATTGATTATTGATGTTTATGTGAGAAGTCACTCGGTTTGATTCCATTATTATGTCGATTAATAATATGAATTATTATAATGATAATGACGCTTTTGTTTTATTCGTATTATTAACGTAATAAAAGCGTAAACATCTTTTATATAAAATGTAATACTTTATTAAAGTTATTCTATAAATAGAATATATTATATTTTATTATGCATAGTGTTGCATAGTGTTTTGCATAGTGTTGTCGCATAGTGTTTGCATAGTAAAATGTTTTTATATAAATAGAATATATGATATTTTATTTAAAAGATTTTGCTTTAAATATGGACCGTCGATTAAAGTAAATCAATCTGGACCGCTTCATGGATTAATTACTATGCATTCTATTTTCCTATAAATAGAAGCTCATTCCTTCATTATTTTCTTACGAATTCACCAAACTCTAGAGAGAGAAATTATAGAGAGAAGCTATAGAGAGAAAATCTATAGAGAGAAAGAAGAAGAGTATTCGGTACTTCACTACTTTGATATCCAAAGTGTCTTTTTACTAGTAAGGGATATTATTTGTTGTACCTGCAGGGGTGTTATTCTTTCTTATTCATGAAGAGAACTTATGTTATTCCATTCATTATTATTCATTGGAATAACTCGTAAAAAAGTGGCATACCCTATACATAACCTGTATACGCTGATACCCTATACTTGGTGAAATCTTTATATTATTCCATTCTTATTTATTACGTTGGAATAACTCAGATACGCTGAAATCCCCTATACTTGGTGATCTTCTTCTCATTATTCCATTCTTTATTATTCTGCTTGGAATATCCTCATCGTGTGTTTTACACCGACCGGTTCCATTGTTTATTATTCAGCATTTATTATTCTCATTTGGATCATCCTTGCTTTGTGAATTTCACTTGACTTTGTTCCGTTATTATTATTTTGTTGGAATAACTGCCTATCTGGGTACCGCATGCATGGTGATTTCTTTTGTTATTCCATTCTTTATTATACCCAAATGGTTAAAACTTTGACTTCTATACTCCATGAAATTAGTAGAATATCCTTGATATTTGCGTTTCATCCAAAGATCTTTTCATGAAAATATTCTTCTGATCATTCTTGAATTTTACTCTACAAAACAAGTATCTTGTTGACAATTTGGACGTTACTAATTCCTGGATAAAATAATTCTTGAACTTGTTTTATTGAATTATTATGTCATTGTCATCATCCTCATGATATATTATGTTATCTTTGGCTTACGTGCATAGATGAACTTAGTATGATTATGACCAGGGATCATTTGGTATAATCATGACTTGTTATAAATGATGTGATAAAAGTCCTTAGTGGCCTGTAATGCAGTGATGGATAGTTTTTGGTATGATTATGACCAGGGGTGATTCGGTATAGTCATGACCATTGATAATTTGATGAAAATCCTCGACCGTGTAGACGGGGATGATTAGATGTGGTGGTTTATTTATTAAAATGAGTCTCAAATGATAAAATTGATGAAAACCTTTTAAAACCTAAAAGATAGTAGATTTTATTCTCTACTTGACTCTTTTAATGGATTGCGATATTTCACAAGCAGCTTAAACCGGTTTGTCTATTGTATTTTATCGCTTTAACACTTGTTGAAGGCTAATGATAATTTATTCTCGCATTATCTTAGTCATAATATTTCTTCTTGGGCTAGTTGAGCTCACCCTTTCTTTCAACACCGTTCTCTTCGTGAAATGAGAACATAGTTTGGGACGAGTCGGGGAATGGAGTAATGGTCCGTGAGGATAGCATTAGTAGTCCTCACTATTCTGTGAAATAGTGTGATAATAGTTGTAATGAGGACTCCTTTTGAGTTTGTATAATATCTAGTAGACAATATTTGTATTCAAACTCACGCTTTATGTCGTATTGTACCCTACGCTTATATTAGTAAGTTGTATTTGAATTTATGTACCATGTAAGTGGCGACCCAAGATGGGTGACGATACCTAATTTTGGGGCGCCACAAAGCATGGATAATTTGTGGTCGTGATACTAATGAATATCCTTGGCCTCAGAGTGCGTGGATGATTCGATGATATGGATTAATTATTGAAATGAGTCTCAAAGAATGAAATATTAATTCATGGATGTGGTAAAAGTCATCTTTGGTCAGTAGTGCATTGATAGACTTGGTATGATTATGACCAAGGATTATTCGGTATAATCATGATCAGTATTGAAAACACGAATATCCTTGGCCGAGGTGCATGGATAATTCGTGGTCGTGATACTATTAAGTCGCTGCGTCTCGGCATTATTGGTTTTACAGTTGTATATCTTTGGCCTGTAGTGCAAAGATGAATTGTTAATGAATATCTTTGGCCGGATTGCGAAGATGAATTTAATATTTTTAACGATAAAGGTATTCAAGGTATCCTTGTAAGACCCCGAATTTTATGAAATAAAGGTATTCAATTTTTCTTATAATTACTATTCAGTAAATGGTTAAATTGATAAAAGGTTAAAGTTAAGGGTGATATATGATTTTTTTTCAAAATAAGCAAGTGGCTATAAAATACTTATTGTTGTCGGGGAATATTCGTTTGGTCGTGGAATATTCTTTCTGTCGGGGAATATTCGTACGACGGCGCAACCATTTGTGGGCCCCATAATAGAATAACTGTCGAATGAAGAAAATGACAAGTTTGAGTTTTTATAAATAACTACGTAATCGTTACTGTTAACAATCATTTGGAATACTCGGTTGGTAAAGTAAAGTAATACGTCTGCGTTGTTGAGCGATGTATTACACGGTATTGCACAATATTTTGAATTATTGATTCTTACGTAAGAAGGTACTACTCAATAATTATTACAATAATTATTGTTCAATATTTTATTTTATTGATTCAATAATTGTTGCGTTAATATTTTATATTATTGTTGTTTTTCAATAATTATCAACGCATTAAATATTTCTCATTATCGGATCAATAATTCATATTATTTGAATAATATTATTAGATAGCATTATTGGCAATGTCTAGAAAGTTCTTTCAAGGAGAGGTTTGGTCACCTAATTGCGCCGCCAAGAAGAGAAATTCTTATTGAAAGCCCCTCTTTCCTGGAACTACCGGTTGTCATTATTGTGATTACGTAATATTATTTGTGAATAATTAGTTATTAATTTATATGATAAGAAAATATTTATTTGATGTGGATATAAATGATGGATTTATTTATGTATTTATAAGTGAAGGAATTAATGATGAGGTGTTTTATCAGTATTTGTCGAAATGGAGAACAAAATATGGGATTTTCAGAAAAATTAGTTTATTACTTGATTTTGTAAAATCCATAACTCTTTGTGTATAATGAGTTAAGAGATGAGCCATATATCAAAAGAAAGCCCTAGAAGTAAGCTAACTGTAGAAATTTGAATCACCCAAAAATTCTTTGTAGATATTTCGTGGTGAAATTTTGAATGAAATCGGTCCAAGGACTAATAGTCCGAAAAAATCGTTGTTCTTCACTATATATTGCGTGAGTTATAAATTTTGATCCGACCGTTGGATCGTTGTAATTTTTGGATATGTTATACATATATAAGTTGAGTATATGTCCACAAATTTTGAACCGTTAAAATGAACGTATGATTTGTTATGAATTTTAAGAGGTAACTGATTCTGAAATTAGGTTTTGGTGGAAAATTCTAGAATTGAGTGGGCCCCACTCTTGGTTGTTGGGGAAGATGGCTGATTTTTGGTGGGTGGAATAGTAGCGTAAAGCCATCAGTAGCAGTCAAGTTCTTCTTCGCCTTAACATTTTCCTATAAATAGAGGGCTAAGTTAGAATTGAAAATCACACCGTAAACATAAGCTTTCTCTTTCTCTCTCTAGATTATTGAGTGTAATTTGTGAGTATTTAGATACTTGGTGAGTTGATATTCATCGCTGCAAGTTTCCTTCAAATCATATCCGATATCCTCCGTCGTAAGTCTTTCATTCTTTTTGAGGTAAGGGATAGTAAGGGATGTTATTTTCTTCTCAAATGATATTATTTCTTCAATATCATTATCTTTGAAATATTAGTTGGAACTTTTATCAAATTTGGAATTTTTTCATGTCAAGGTTACTATTCACGAAGTTACTATTCACGAGTTACTATTCATGAGTTACTATTCACGATTACTATTCACGAGTACTATTCATGAAGCGTGAAGATGTTTTTTTTTTTGTGGAATTTCTATCTTTTGGTGTCTGAATTACTATTCACGATACTCGGACTATTCACGATATCTTGGCACTATTCACGAATCTTAACTATTCAATCAAAAAATGAAAATTTTTCTTTTAAATCTAAAATATCTCTATTCGGATACTAGCTTTGATTGTATCCATGTTTTGATCATTCTTGAATTTTACACCACTATGACTATTTTGAGGTATTTTTGGATGTATAGATTAGGAGTTATGGATTTTATGAGAAAAGACTATTTTAAAAGTAACTATTTATAACTCCTTGTGGTTAACTCTAAAATTGGTGAAATTTTTATTGGGAGTTCATCTATATAATATCAAGATATACCTCAGTAAATTTGAATTTTTGGACAAAAGTACAATTTATGATAAATGTCTAAATGTTCGCCAGATTTTGGCCATATATGAAAAATAGTAAATGAATTTTAAAAATTCGAGAAAATATATATGTTCAATATGGGACTATATTCTACTAAATCCCAAAAAAGAAATATTTTTGGGATCGATTTGGTATTTTCATGAAAATGAACTAGTTATGAGTAAATGAATTAAATATGTTATGTAAAGTAAGAAAATTAGAAAATAGGATTTTATGGCTTGGGAATCCTATGTAAAGTATATGGTGATTTTTGGTGAGGGTTTTGGTTATTGGTGATTAAATTTTATAATTTTGGCATTTTAGGATGATTAAATGCATTAATTAGTAAAGTGTAAACAATTAAAATAAATTGTTTATAAGTTTAAGAAATAATTAAAATATTGTGGTAATATTAATAATATTAGATTATGAGATTTCTAAGTGATTTATAACATTTGGATTAAGGTGTTATAAATATGGATATGAATTTTATTATGAAACTTTATCTTTTCGTGTCGAGGTTACTATGCACGATATGGGACTATGTATTTAATACGGTACTATTCACAACAAATTGGTTTCTTCTCCGACCAAATTATCGTTGATTTATGAATCTTACTCTTGAAATTAAAACTATGTTTTGATTATATTGTTTTTATATAACATTCTTATAACCCTAATGATGACATTTCTCTTTGACTTGAGTGTAAAGATGGGTAGATTATTGGTATGATCGTGACCATAGGTTCTCTTTGGCCAGTAGTGCAAAAGTTGAATTGTTGACTGGTATGATCATGACCATTGAATTTACAATTGAATATTTTTAGCTTAAGTGCAAAGGTGAATTGATCAACATGGTTATAATTATTGTTATATAACTTCTGAAATGATTATGTATTTATTTGAGATATGAATATCTTTAGCCTGTAGTGCAAAGATGAATTATTGATGAATATCTTTGGCTTGTAATGCAAAGATGACTTGTTGATGAATATCTTTAGCCTGTAGTGCAAAGATGAATTATTGATGAATATCTTTGCCTCGTCTGCAAAGATGACTGTTGTTGTTGAATATCTTTAAATTTGTAGTGCAAAGATGAATTATTGATTAATATCTTTGGCTCGTAATGCAAAGATGACTGTTGTTGAATATCTTTAGCTTTGTAGTGCAAAGATGAATTATTGATGAATATCTTTGGCTTGTAATGCAAAGATGACTTTTGTTGTTGAATATCTTTAACTTTTGTAGTGCAAAGATGAATTATTGATGAATATCTTTGGCTCGTTGCAAAAGATGACTGTTGTTGAATATCTTTAAATTGTAGAGCAAAGATGAATTATTGATGAATATCTTTGGCTCGTAATGCAAAGATGACCTGTTGTTGAATATCTTTAGCCTGTAGTGCAAAGATGAATTATTGATGAATATCTTTGGCTCGTAATGCAAAGATGACCTGTTGTTGAATATCTTTAGCCTGTAGTGTAAAGATGAACTGTTGATGAATATCTTTGACCCGTGGTGCAAAAATGAATTTATTAGTATGATTATGAACAGGAACTGTGATTTGGTATAACCATGATCTTTGATGTTTCAGGTAAAGACAGGTGATGAAAATTATCTTCGTCTTGGATGCGAAGAGGAATTTAGAATTACAATTATGATTATGAGTTATTCATATAATTGTGGAAAAGAACTGTTGATTGATGTTACAGGGATAAAACATTGTTGGTGGACTTTTAACATGGAGAAGATAATAGACTTTATTGTCTATTTGACTCTTCTAATGGATTGCTCATTCCGCTGCAACTATGGTTGAAAAGTTTTATCATCTACCATATGTTCTAAATCTCTGATTCATTACTGATGAAGACTATTGATAATTTATTTATCTTTAGTCATAATATTTCTTACTGGGCTAGTTGTGCTCACCCTTTTGTTTCACAATTCCTTTCGTGTAATAAAAGTGTAGTCTTTGGGTTGAGTGGGGATAACAAGGAATAGAAATCGGTGGTCTATAGTTGTTGAGGTTCTCCCTAAGGAGTATGAAAATAATTTTATTGAGGGCTTTAGTGTGTTGTATTTTATACATCATTTAATAGTTATTTTTGGTGAATTAAATAGGGTGAGGCGAACCCAACTTTGGAAGGGTGTTTTGTCACTATCATACAAGATGTCTAATGACATACAAACTCGTGTTATCATAAGACATGGTTGTGCTCATCCACTTGCTGAGTATATTTACAAGCACTACCTATATAATCTTGGTGTTTGTTTGGAGTATAATACCAAATTAGAGACAAAGGAGATAATGATATGTCAAGAGAAGACTCGCCATTGGGAAGAATATGATAGTAATCTTCTTGTTTTTCTTTGGGGTCTATTAGGTCAACCAAGGATAATTACGTACCATATGATATCTACCATAACCTAAAAGCATGGCCTCCCATGCAACGGGCGTTTCCTTGAGCACTTCCCAAAGATTCTAATTTCTAAAACAGTTTTTGACTATACCTTTATGTAAGGTGTCATTGTAACGTACTTTCTGCTTGATATATTTTGTATCCAAACTCACAAAGATATGTGTTGTTTGTATTTTGCACGACAATTGTTGTAATAAAGTTGTAGTTGTTTTTCGTACCATGTATTTGGCGACTCGAATGGGTTGGATGGAATGGACCTATTTTGGGGTCGTTACAATCCTCACCTCTTTATCATATCAGTATCGCATTCCCTAATTTCGAGGGCTTAAATTCCATAAGGAGGGAGATTGTGAGACCCCAGATTTTATCAATAAAGATTTAAATTTTGTTTAAATAATTTTTAATATTATGGTGTGAATTTGAGATAATATTATAGTTGTGGGTAGTATTTATAAATTTTGCAAAGTATGCAAGTGGTTATATTATATTCGATTGGTCTGGGAATATTCGGTTTAGCGGGAATATTAAATGACAATAACTCCAATCATTGGTGGACCTCTACAAATGCATAATTATTGTCGGATTGAGAAAACGACAAAAATATTTTATTGAAATAACGGCGGAAGTTTTTCTGGTTGATCTTTGTTGAACTACTCGGTAGTAAAAGTACAGTAATACGTGTGGTTGCATAGTAGCACACGGTATTGATTATGAAAGTAGTATGCACACAAGCCAATCATGTTTGATGATAAAGCATATACTTTGTAACAATCTTATTCATTTATTAATAAAAAACATTAATTTATTAAAGGCTTTTAATTATCTACATGATGCTGTTTTATAATATGTGATAAACCCACAGTTTTAAGCAATGCTTTTAGAATAATGATGATGATCATTCTAATGAGATCTAAATTCTTAGAAAGCTTAAAACTAAAATAGTTCCCAATCATTGGATTACTAAATTGGGGATTAGTGAATCCGGATAGATTGGTACATACGTTGCTTGCTCATTGGATGAGGATGATTGATCTCATGATCATTTGTGTGGAGACACTAAATCAAGTATGTAGGTGCTTATTAGAGAATAAGTTCACTTTGACGCGTGGCTCGCTAAGGAATACCTAATGGAGTTTTATTTGCTGTCAATAGGAATTCTCAGTAGTGATAGTAGTCTGAAGTAATCCTTGGACTTGAAATCATCATAGTATCTTGTGTATGATGAGTTATACTTTGACTTATTCCTTAAGACCCTTAGGGTATATCAAAGGGTATGCTTGGGTATAATAAGTTGTACATGGAGATAATGTATGATCAATAAAGAATCTACCACTTCTAATAAAAGAAGAGAAATGTCCTATGTGATTCGATAAATGACAACCCAAAGTAGTCCTTGGCGGCGGCGTAATGAAATTAGAAAGGAGTTTCTAATTTGCATTATTTGAGTTGTGCATTTAAGGATCGAAATACATATAATTAAATAAAATAAGACTTGACAAAGAATTCCATGTCTTATATTTAATTGGGACATTGTATGGTGGAAGGATTGAATTGTGCACGGTAACTATTTACTCAAAGGTTCTTTAATGATTAATGTTGAAATCTATATTATCCGGAAAGTCGTTGATCATTGAGGAGGCTTATCCTTATCAGAATAAATATTATTTATTTAAATAAATTAATTGTTTAATTTATTTATTTAAATAAGATTAGAATTGTTCTAATTGATTTATTCACAACCTAGGTTTAATATGGAGAACCTAAAGGGTCACGCCATAAAAGGAAGAATAATTATTTAAGAAGTTAATGGCATAATCGTAATAATATGTTAAGTATATCTAATTTAATCTATGGTGATAGAATAAATTAAATAGCTTAATATTTATTATTTAATATTTTAGAAATATTAAATATAAATTAATAAGAGGAGTCTTATTAATATTATTACAATTATTATTATTTTAATTTCTAAAAGAGTTTAGAAATTAATTTAATATAAATACTCTCATTTATTCCTAATTGGATTAGGAAGGAAAATTAGTTAAAAGAGTTTAATTAATTATCCTCATTAATAAGATTAGGGAGCTTAATTAATTAAAAGAATTTAATTAATTAAATAAAACCCAAATCCTTAATTGTTAAGGTGGGTTGCCCACATCTATAAATAAGAGGAGTCTTATTATGGGTGGTGGGGGTTGTTGACTTTTTTCAACATACGACATAATTCCAATTGTTGGGAGAGTACACCCTTTCTATAGAGATAGAAAAACTAGGGTTTAGCCAACCATCCTTCTTCTTGAATTTTCTTCTTCCTTGGTGGATCACCTCTAGAGGCCAAACATTTGGGTGGCTAATGTTGATCTAAAGAAGGAACCAAACCCGGTGGATTCAAATTGAACGCGAAAAGGATTGGAGGTGAACTTGTACCTGAGGAAGCTCGATCTTCAAGGGTATGATTTTATTCTTTATCTTTTCGTTTAAATTAATAATTATGCATAAAGGGTGATCCGGGTATATGGTTTGTAAATTTTTAAACTCTAATTTTTACACGCTTCCGCATTTTTATGCAATTAGATTGCGCACATGAATATTATACAAACCTAACAGTGGCATCAGAGCCAAACCTTTATGCGAATTATTAATTATTTTAATTTGATATGTATATTGATATGTGTTTAGAACAATTTAATTGGGCATAATTTTATTGTATAAAAAATAAAAAAAAAATAATAAAAAAAAACGTGAACTACTGTTTCCGTCACCTATTAACAGGTTTTAATAAAAAAAAATAAAATAAAAGGCAGCGTGTTTTCAACGAGTCACGGATATAATACCATAAAAACCAGACATACCTGTTGCACGCAAATCAAGGCATCATGCATGAAAAACAAGGCAGCTTTTTTTTTTTTATATATAAGGTACACGGGTACTTATATATATATATATGATATATATGATATATATTATATACTGTTTTATATATATATATATATATATATATATATATATATATATATATATATTATTATTATATATATATATATAATAGTTATATATATATATATATATATATATATATATATATATATATATATATATATATATATATATATATATATTCTTAATTATTTTATAATTAAAATAAAATTTATTTTAATCTTAAAATAAAAGTTTATTTTAATATTAAAATTAAAGATTTTATTTTAATTTTAAAATTAAATTTCATGCTAACTAATTAGAGTTGGAATTGGATTCCATGATAACTAATTGGAGTTGAAATTGGATTTTATTTTTCCTAAAATAAAGGAGTTTATTTGTGAATAGGGAAGTAAATCCATCTTTCCTTAAATAAAGGAGTTTGTTTAGATATGAAATAAGATTTCATATTATTTAAAATAAAAGAGTTTATTTGTGAATAGGAAAGAAAATCCGTGTTTCCTTAAATAAAAGAGTTTATTTAAATATGAAATAAGATTTCATATTATTCAAAATAAAGGAGTTTATTTGTGAATAGGAAAGATAATCCGTGTTTCCTTTAATAAATTTTTTTTTTATATGGAATTGGATTCCATAATTAATTAAAATAAAAGAGTTTATTTTAATTAAAGATTTTTTTTTTACATGGAATTGATTCCATAATTAATTAAAATAAAAGAGTTTATTTTAATTAAAGATTTTTTTTTACATGGAATTGGATTCCATAATTAATTAAAATAAAGGAGTTTATTTTGATTAAAGATTTTGATTAAAATAAAATAGTTTATTTTATTTAAAATTGGATAAATTAAAATAAAATAGTTTTATTTTGATTTAAATTTGGATTAAAATAAAGGAGTTTATTTTAATTCAAAATAGATTTTATACTAACTAAATTTGCCCATTAAATGATATCAATATATATATTAAATGTTTATTATTCATAAGATGAATGTTATTTATTGATGCATATGGTGATGTGTATGATAATAAATGGGATTGATTATGGACTATCACCAATATGATTGGATTTTATTTTAGTTGGATGCATGAATGTATGGGTTTTATTAAATGGGGTCTCACAGATCTCGCCTTCTCTAATTTTTCTTAATGTAAATTCTATCTCCTCCTATGTACTTCCCTCGATCACGATCAAGGTTTCTATTTATTTTAAATAGTTATGTAATAGAAATAGTTAGAATTAATTTTTGAAAAATTAGAGATCAATGAGCAAGGAGCGCTTGAAGACCCGTTTTGTAATGGAGCCCGGGTTTAAATGTAATAGTTATATTTAAATATTATTTCTTGCACCCCAGGGGAGCCAACCTTTTGGTTCACTTGGTGGCTCTAGTGAACCAAACTAGAATAAAAGTCCATAATCAATCCGGGTAGAATATAGTATTCTATATGCATGCATGCTTATACTATATATATTATATATTATGCAAACATGCTTCGCATGTTCATTAATATAACGCGTATTTTATATATATATGCATAATGCAGCGCTAAACAAGATGAGACAAATTAATAATAAACCCTCAATTTTTTTTATATATTAAGTCCTAAGCGTTCAAAGATATTTGGAATATCGAACGTCGCCTTTCTAGCATGATAAAATTAATAGAGTATTAAATATTTAGTATGAGTTTGTTGTGTCACCACAAGGCAAGTATTAAGTATTTAAGATGTTAATTTATCACATTTGATGCTTATAAAGAAAATTGAACAATATTGTTTTGTTGTGTCACCACAAGGATGATATTTTTCTTTTTGAATATATGGAGTGCTAGGTTTGGACTTAACTTCCGATAATTTTGATTCGGATGTGCCACCACTTGATCAAAATAATCTAAGAGGCAAAATACAAGGAGTTGCATAGTTGATGTAATTGACAAAAGTTGTCTACCTATTTATTTATATATAGTTTGTTGTGTCACCACAAGGCTATATACATTTGAAATGGGATCCTTATTCTCACTAGCAAATCTTTAATTAGATTTTGCCTAACTATATAAGTGGGGTAATATAGTTTGAAGAAAATAGTGGGAGATACCAATTTAAAACAAGACCTAATTTATTTTGGTAATTAATAAAAGAATGTATGTTAAAATGTTGTTAATTACAAATTCATTTACTGTAATTTTACAATGTCTAAAATTACTATCATCGCGAAGCATATTAGATCTTTGAATTAACCGCATCAATTAAATGATTGGTTAAGGAAATTGAGAATAGTTCTCACAACCTAAAAGGCTATCTTATATCCTTAATATGCCTATCCTCGCAATGGTTGCGAGATAATGCCTCCGAGGAAGAGATTGCTACTTTTAGAAAGTGGCAAGATGATGTACAATTGGCTCAATGCATCATGCTCGCATCCATGAGTAACGAGCTTCACGTCGATGAAACTATGGATGCTTCTACTATATTCCCGCACATCAAGTAGTTGATGGTGAGGAAAGTAGGACCGATAGATATCAGATATCTAAGGAGCTCTTCCGATCTAGAATGGCCAATGTCACTATAGTATGCATAAAAAGTTCTTAACATAATCAATTTGATTGATCAATTAGGACAACTGGTTTTGTCATGGATGGAGAGTTGAGCCTAGATTTGATCTTGCACTCACTCCCTTTAACTCCTTTCACAATTGTTGTGAATTTTTCATATGAACAAGCTAGATATCGCCTCATTGATTTGCTTAACATGTTGAAAATGTTGAGAGTCACTTTCCAACCAAGAAAGATCAAGTCTTCTTGGTAGGGGCCAAAGGATCTTCCGAAAAGAAGAACGATTCAAAGAAGGTAAATAGAAAGGCGTAAACAAAGGATAATAAGAGCAAAAGCGATACGGATAGCAAAGGAGTTTGCTTCCACCGCAATAAGCCCGGACACCGGAAAGAAAGAAGCTGCGAGAAGCATCTTGCAAAGGTTAACCAAAGAAGCTTAGTGAAGTTTCTGCACAAATACAAATTTGTTCATGATTGAAATAAATTTTTCTTTAAGTCAAGGTTCTACTTGGGTATTGGATACCGACTTTGGTTATCATAAATGTAGATTTATGAAGGACCAAGGAAGTAAAAGCTAAACAAATATAAGTAATCCTATGTGTGGAAAATGAAGCAAAGGTTCTTTGCATTAGCCATAGGAACTTATAGTTTAGCAATGCTTTACGGCAAATCTATTAAGTCAATAAGTTGTTATTGTATTCCAGTTCTTGTTAAAAATATTATTTCTATTTTATTGTTGGACAATGAAATCTTTGGTATTATAATTTAGAACAATTGTTGTTCTATTTATAATAATAATGTTTTGTATAGAACTGGAATATTACTTAATAAATTTTGTATACTTGACTTACATAAAAAATAATTTTGCAAATTGAACAAACTAGAACAAGAAAAAGGAGATGATCATTCAAAGAGTTGAATGTGTGTATTTGCTGAAATACAAGTATGAATTATTTGAAAGGTTCAAACAATTCAGAAGTGAAACAAATTGACAATGTATTAAGATTCTTTGATTAGATCAAAGAATAAATACTTGTGCAATAAATTTCTAGATCATCTCAAATGGTTTTCTCATAATGGACACATCCTGATACGCAATAATTGATTGATGTATCTGAATGGAAAAATCATACCTTGTTGAACATGGTGCGGTCCATAATGATTTTACCGACATTCCAATATCCTTCTAGGATAATGTCCTAGAAATGGCTGCATATCTACGAAAAGGTAACCTCAAAATCCAAATTTCCAAGACTCCATAAAAGTTATGGACAGGGAGGATTCCTAATCTTAAGTTTGTTAAGATAAGGGGTTGTCCAACTTATGTGAAAAGGTTTCAAAGGATAAGCTTGGGACAAGATTTGACAAGTACAATTTGTGGGACATCCTAAAGTAAGTTTAGGGTATATGTTCTATAATCCTACTTAGCAAAAGGTGTTTGTTGCGAAACACGCTGCCTTCTAAGATAAATGTGTTTATTATTGAATGGGCTAGTGGGAGGATAATAGATCTTGAAGAGTTCAAGAACCACAAAACACTATAAGTCAAATAAGAGGAACACAGAGATAGACCTATTGTACCACAAACCTAATCGTAAATGAATAGTACCAAAGATACCTAGGAGGTATGGATTCATCATGGATGATGATGATGAGGTACGCATCATAGAGGATGATGATCCAGAGTTACATGCGATGAGGTAAGAGTTCTAGTGTGTACAAAAGGGTCAGTGGGAGCATCGTGACATTCCTAATATTATATGTTGATATACTACGGATAAGGAATGACATACCAATGCTACAATCAGTAATGATAAAGTTGTCTAAACATTCCTCCATGAATGATTTGGGAAGAGTATCTTAATTGGGGATAAAATCTATATAGATAGATTTAAAAGGATGCTCGACTTAACCCAAGGAACGTATATTCATTTGATGCTAAAGTTGTTTAGCATGGAAAACTCCTAGAGATGTCTCATGTCGATGAGCTATGGAGTGTATCTCTCTTAATAGTCCCCACGCACTCTCGAAAAGAGAGGTCGCATGAGTGACAATCATGTATGCAATGAAATGTACGAGATCCGATGTTGATCACCATATTATGGAGAAGTTCACTATGAGTCGTTGAAAACATCTTAAAGTGCTTAACCCAAGGCACTAAGGATGTGATCATATTCATGGTGGGTCTTAATTAAAACTAGAGGACTTAATGGACTCAAGTTTTTTAGATGCACTAAGACGACCAAAAATCCACTTTAAGGTAAAGGGTTACCTTGAGCGTTAGTGCGATGAATTGAAAGGTTCCAAACAAAGAAAGAGTTCTTTGGTTTAGTGATAAAGACAAAGTATATAGCTATAAATGAAATGAAGTCGCAAGTTGATTGTTTGGATTAAAAGTTTATTACGAGACTAGGAATAGTTCCTAAGTCTCATCTTGGATCTAAACATGTGTTGTGGCACTTCCATTTGATTATTAGAATCATTGAAAGATGGGAAATCACTATAGAGATAGTGGACTCTCATGAACAACATTACATATCCATTAACTAAAGCTTATCCAACAGCAGGATAATCGTCACTTAGAGAAGAAGAGTATAAGATACCATGATGATTGGCTTTAGTGCAAGTGGGAGATTGAAAGTAGTATGCACACAAGCCAATCATGTTTGATGATAAAGCATATACTTTGTAATAATCTTATTCATTTATTAATAAAAACATTAATTTATTAAAGGCTTTTAATTATCTACATGATCTTTGTTTTATAATATGTGATAAACCCACGGTTTTAAGCAATGCTTTTAGAATAATGATGATGATCATTCTAATGAGATCTAAATTCTTAGAAAGCTTAAAACTAAAATAGTTCCCAATCATTGGATTACTAAATTGGGGATTAGTGAATCCGGATAGATTGGTACATACGTTGCTTGCTCATTGGATGAGGATGATTGATCTCATGATCATTTGTGTGGAGACAATAAAGCAAGTATGTAGGTGCTTATTAGAGAATAAGTTCACTGAACGTGGCTCGCTAAGGAATACCTAATGGAGTTTTATTTGCCTGTCAATAGGAATTCTGTAGTGTGATAGTAGTACAAGTAATCCTTGGACTTGAGATCATCATAGTATCTTGTGTATGATGAGTTATACTTTGACTTATTCCTTAAGACCCTTAGGGTATATCAAAGGGTATGCTTGGGTATAATAAGTTGTACATGGAGATAATGTATGATCAATAAAGAATCTACCACTTCTAATAAAAGAAGAGAAATGTCCTATGTGATTCGATAAATGACAACCCAAAGAGTCCTTGGCAAAGGCGTAATGAAATTAGAAAGGAGTTTCTAATTTGCATTATTTGAGTTGTGCATTTAAGGATCGAAATACATATAATTAAATAAAATAAGACTTGACAAAGAATTCCATGTCTTATATTTAATTGGGACATTGTATGGTGGAAGGATTGAATTGTGCGGTAACTATTTACTCAAAGGTTCTTTAATGATTAATGTTGAAATCTATATTATCCGGAAAGTCATTGATCGCTAGGGAGGCTTATCCTATTGTAGAATAAATATTATTTATTTAAATAAATTAATTGTTTAATTTATTTATTTAAATAAGATTAGAATTGTTCTAATTGATTTATTCACAACCTGGTTTAATATGGAGAACCTAAAGGGTCACGCCATAAAAAGGAAGAATAATTATTTAAGAAGTTAATGGCATAATCGTAATAATATGTTAAGTATATCTAATTTAATCTATGGTGATAGAATAAATTAAATAGCTTAATATTTATTATTTAATATTTTAGAAATATTAAATATAAATTAATAAGAGGAGTCTTATTAATATTATTATAATTATTATTATTTTAATTTCTAAAAGAGTTTAGAAATTAATTTAATATAAGTACTCTCATTTATTCCTAATTGGATTAGGAAGGAAAATTAGTTAAAAGAGTTTAATTAATTATCCCTAATAAGATTAGGGAGCTTAATTAATTAAAAGAATTTAATTAATTAAATAAAACCCAATTCCTTAATTGTTAAGGTGGGTTGCCCACATCTATAAATAAGAGGAGTCTTATTATGGGTGGTGGGGGTTGTTGACTTTTTTCAACATACGACATAATTCCAATTGTTGGGAGAGTACACCCTTTCTATAGAGATAGAAAAACTAGGGTTTAGCCAACCATCCTTCTTCTTGAATTTTCTTATTCCTTGGTGGATCACCTCTAGAGGCCAAACATTTGGGTGGCTAATGTTGATCTAAGGAAGGAACCAAACCCGGTGGATTCAAGTTGAACGCGAAAAGGATTGGAGGTGAACTTGTACCTGAGGAAGCTCGATCTTCAAGGGTATGATTTTATTCTTTATCTTTTCGTTTAAATTAATAATTATGCATAAAGGGTGATCCGGGTATATGGTTTGTAAATTTTTAAACTCTGATTTTTACACGCTTCCGCATTTTTATACAATTAGATTGCGCACATGAATATTATACAAACCTAACAGATTATTGATGCTTATGTGAGAAGTCACTCAGTTTGATTCCATTATTGTCGATTAATAATATGAATTATTATAGCGATAATGACGTTTTGTTTTATTCGTATTATTAACGTAATAAAACAGAAACATCTTTTATATAAAATGTAATACTTTATTAAAGTTATTCTATAAATAGAATATATTATATTTTATTATGCATAGTGTTGCATAGTGTTTTGCATAGTATTTTGCATAGTGTTGCATAGTGTTTGCATAGTAAAATGTTTTAATATAAATAGAATATATGATATTTTATTTAAAAGATTTTGCTTTAAATATGGACCGTCAGATTAAAGTAAATCAATCTGGACCGTTCATGGATTAATTACTATGCATTCTATTTTCCTATAAATAGAAGCTCATTCCTTCATTATTTTCTTACGAATTCACTGAAACTCTAGAGAGAGAAATTATAGAGAGAAGCTATAGAGAGAAAATCGATAGAGAGAAAGAAGAAGAGTATTCTGGTACTTCACTACTTTGATATCCAATGTCTTTTACTAGTGAGGGATATTATTTGTTGTACCGTAAAGGGGTGTTATTCTTTCTTATTCATGAAGAGAACTTACATTATTCCATTCATTATTATTCTGTTGGAATAACCTGTAAAAGTGGCATACCCTATACATAACCTGTATACGCGGCATACCCTATACTTGGTGAAATTCTTATATTATTCCATTCTTATTTATTCTGTTGGAATAACTCAGTATCACGCTGAATCCCCTATACTTGGTGATCTTCTTACATTATTCCATTCTTTATTATTACATTGGAATATCACATGCGTGTGTTTTACACGGACCGGTTCCATTGTTTATTATTCCGCATTTATTATTACATTTGGAATATCCTCATGCGTGTGTTTTACACCGGACTGGTTCCATTGTTTATTATTCAAATTTATTATTACATTGGATCATCCTGTCGGTGTGAATTTCACCGACTGGTTAAGTTTATTATTATTCTATTGGAATAACTTTTATCATCTGCGGTACCGCATGCATGGTGGTTTCTTTTGTTATTCCATTCTTTATTATACCTAGTTGGTTAAAACTTTGACTTCTATACTCCATGAAATTAGTAGAATATCCTTGATATTTGCGTTTCATCCAGTATCCTTTCATGGAAATATTCTTCTCAGTATTCTTGAATTTTACTTTACAAAGCAGTAACATGTTGACAGTTTGGATGTTATTGGTTCCTAGATAAATTAATTCTTGAACTTGTTTTATTGAATTATTATGTCATTGTCATCATCCTCATGTTATATTATGTTATCTTTGGCTTACGTGCATAGATGAATTAGTATGATTATGACCGTGGATCATTCGGTATAATCATGGCTTGATATAAATGATGTGACAAAAGTCCTCGATGG
Organism: Panax quinquefolius; assembly: GCA_020205615.1. Lineage (NCBI taxonomy): Eukaryota > Viridiplantae > Streptophyta > Magnoliopsida > Apiales > Araliaceae > Panax > Panax quinquefolius. The sequence goes on from CM035157.1 coordinate 29,006,634, forward strand.
CTTTGTAATGCGATGATGGATAGTTTTGGTATGATTATGACCGGGGTGATTCGGTATAGTCATGACCATTGATAATTTGATGAAAATCCTTGGCCGTGGGTACGAGGATGATTAGATATTGTGGTTTATTCATTAAAGTCGAGTCTCAACTATAACGAAAGATGAAAACCTTTTAAATCATAAAAGATAGTAGATTTTATTTTCTACTTGACTCTTTTAATGGATTGCTTATTCATTGCAGCTTAAACTTGTTGTCTATTGTATTTTATCGGTTTGACATCTTTGTTGAAGGCTAACGATAATTTATTCGCATTATCTTAGTCATAATATTTCTTCTTGGGCTAGTTGAGCTCACCTTTTCTTTCACTATTCTCTTGTGAAATGAGAATATAGCTGGGACGAGTCGTGGAACGGAGTAATGGTCCGGAGGATATAGCATTAGTAGTCCTCACTATTCTGTGAAATAGTGTGATAATAAATGTAATGAGGACTCCTTGAGTATGAATATTGTTTAAATGACAATATTCCTATTAGAACTCTCAGTTTATGTATTGTCGTATGTTACACGACAGATGTATAATTAAGTTTGTATTTGAATTTATGTACCATGTAAGTGGCGACCCAAGATGGGTGACGTATACCTAATTTTGGGGGCGTCACAGTTCATATCCTACAATGTCCAATTTATTTAACTCTGAACACTTTACAAGTTATTAAATTAACTTGGCTTCTCAACGTATACACATCCTTCATCAGTCTTCGTTACTCGAAGTTTAAATCATACACTCATGTGTATTCAAATCATGTTTATCTTAGGCGTACACTAAACGTCTTTATTGGTTTAAGTGTTAAATGCTTATATTGTTTAACTTTTAAACTTTCATTCAACCTATAATTAAGGTTTTAATCACTTAAAATAGTGATACATTATGTGAGCATCAATTTCATTACCATTACTTAAATTCTAAATCATACAATCTTTCGTATGCTAAGAATGATCGTCCAAAGCGAATACTTTGTATTTATAGCGTTTAAATATTTTACGCATACATTAATTATCTTTTAATCCTTCTTTTAATCTTTACTTAAGGTCTTGATCACTTCTTAAAGTGTTATATAGATTGAACTTTACGTTCATATTCGTTTCGTATTCTTTCCCTAAGTTTTGAGAAGTTAAAACCCATAATTGGACCTTGCCCTGCACCGGCGTTGCGGTATCCAACTCCCTTGTTAAACTAGCACTGCGGCGCCCATTAGTAGTAACTTAGCTCGGAGCTGGCACTGCGGCGCTTCTCTTTTAGCTCATACTGGTGCTACGGCGCAAGTACCAAAACTCAAAAAAATTCTCTAAATGCATGTTGAACATGTATGAATCGCCTACTTTGCTAATTCGTGACTCCTTCGTTATAACTCAGAACAAATCTATTCCAAAGCCATTTTCTTTATTTTATTACATACTACATTTTCCCCCTGACGGATTATTTTTCTGAATCCGTTAACAAGCTTTTTTATAGAATCAAATTTTATAGTTCAATCATTTTATGTTCTTAACTTTTTTTGTTCGTTCGTCCATAACTTACTCATGCAAACCCGGAATGAGGTCGTTCTTAAGTCTACGAATCACATTTATAATGTTCTCTTACATTTTTATGAATCCTTAATTCTTTGGGATCATTAACTTACTTTTTAAATTTGTCCGAAAATCATAGTAAACTACGATTTCAACGCTTACCATTTCTTAATCCGTTCTTTGTGGAACATTTCTTATACTTCTATTTCTCTTAACCAAACATATATCAAGTTATATATATGATAGTTTTAAACTCTTCCATAAAAAATAAGATCTAATTATATGATTTTAAATTTGTCCTTCAACAACTTTTTCTTCATGTTCTTCGTTTGTTCTTCGTTTAAAACCGTTATTTTGATTAAGATTTCACTTTTTCATGTATATTAATGTTTTAAATCCACTAATTCTTCGAAATTTCTCCGGATCATTCATATGATTCATCTGAATCGTCCAACTTACTAAGCAATTCATAATTTATATGAAAGCTTTTAAAAGATAATAAATGAAATAAATTTCAAATTCTTATTGTTAGAATATTTTATTTCCTTATATGGCCTCTACTATTTATTGAATTATTAGGCTTACATATTGTATTAATTTAATCACTTTATTTATGGGTTTGGTAATTAATTATGTGGCCTATAAAAAATATTCCTAATAGTATTTGGTATAATGGGCCCTAGGGTTTTATAATCTTGATGGAGGATTTTGACCCTTAACTATTCTATAAATAAAACAGTTAGAGTTTGGTCCCAATTGTCGTCTCAAGAACTTTATACACACCTACACATCCATAATAAGATTGAGAGAGGCAATTGAAGACCTTCACCCTTAAGCGCAACGGAAGCATGATACATACAAGATGGATTCTCTCAATTCATGTAGGTACTTAATATTATGATTATTTAGTTTATTTTATTCTATGCAATAACACGTTCCGATATAATTTATTCAACATCTAATATTAGAGCTATGGTTACGTTATTATATAGAATAAATCATTTATCTTATTATGTTACAAATTTTAATGTCGTAGAATAATTAAATCATGTTATTCTCGAAGATATATAAGTACATTAATACATATATATGCGTTACTTAATATATATATAATACATATATTTATATATATATGTATTACTTGAAGTTTCTCTAAGTTTTAGGTTAAAAGGAAATATATATATATATATATATATATATATATATATATATATAATACATATATGCTAATGGAACATGTCCTGCATGCGTCATTCATATATATGATATATATTCATATGCATGTATTATTATTAATTATTATTATTGTTTATGTTTTTTCTTTTGACCGTAAGTTAATATATATATGTGTAGTATGTTATATAAGTTCAACAGATGCATATATATTCATTGCTCATACACGTTTAACATATATATGTATTATACATAAAGTTTTATTGTTCATAATGTTATGCGTGGATAGAACATGAATATTAAAAATAATAAATGTTAAATTTATTATTTATTATGTTTAGATAATATTATGATATTCTTATGCCTTTATGTATTCATGTTAAAATTAACATGATTATTTTATAATCAATTCATGCTCATAATTATATATTTTAATTTAAAATTTTGAACATGATGTGTGATATATTATTAGGTCTTTTAAGTTGTTACATGTAAATTTTAAATAATGTTAATTTTCAAACTTGATTAATATATTTAAAGAAAATTAAGTTTGATCATAATAATTTACATGTATGCGTAATTCTTTTATTGTTAAAATTAATAATCAACCCAATCGGAGGGTTATTAATTGAAACAATTAAAGATTAAGAAAAATCACATAATGTTACATTTAATAAATGAATATTTTTAATTTTACTCAACGGAAAATTAGAATTAGAATATATTAAATAGAATTTTATTGCAAAAGTAATATGTTTATTTTGTTTCTACTTGAATGGTGATGTGTGGATAAATGTATTTTGCATTATTTTATAGAGATGTTATTAGTATATTATTAATTGGACCAACAAAAAATTAATAATTATGCACCAACATCTCATTAAAATCTATTTTTTGGGTTTTGTAAATAGATTTTATATAACTAACTACTTGCCCTACAGTTGGTTTTTATTATGATTAATTATTAATTATTGTTGTACATTGTGGATTTCTTTTAGTTTTTTGTAAGCATGTTTATGAGATTGATTATGTTTCGACATTGACTCCAACAAGTATTTCTGGGTATCTTTCTGGAATTAAAATCTTTAATGAAACTAATTTTACTACTTGAAAAGTGTAAGTGAAAATTGTTCTCGGCACTATGGTTTTGGACTATGCACTACGAGTGGATCATCATGTTCCACTTACAACTACTAGCTCAATTGAGCAAAAGGTTATTTATGAAAGTGGGAGCGATCCAACTGCATGTCTCTTATGATTCTGAAAAACTCTATCACGACAGCCATTCGAAAAGTTATTCCTGACTTTGAGAATGTTAAAGAATACTTAACTTCAGTCGAGTAACAATTTAAGGGTTCTTCTAAAACTCATGCAAGTACCCTTATTTTGAAAATGCTTACTATCAAGTATGATGGGGTTAGTGGGGTGCGCGAGCACATTATGATGATGAACGACATGGCCTTTAAATTAAAGGGTATGGACATGGCAATTTTTGAGGGTTTTCTTATTCACTTCATTATGACTTCTCTTCCTGTACAGTTTGATCCATTTAAGATCAATTATAACATGCAGAAAGAAAAGTGAAAGATAAGCAAGTTAATCTTCATGTGCGTCCAAGATAAAGAAAGGCTTAAGGTTAAAAAACCTAATGTTGCTCATTTGACTACCACTGGATCCTATAAGAAGAAAACTTATAAAAATGGCAAAGGTTTTAAGAATAAGGATAAACCAATTTCTACCAAAAAAAATAAGACAACTTATTCAGGTAACAACTCTAAGACATGTCCTAAATGTCACTTCTGTAAGAAGTAATGACATATTCAGAAAGAATGCCCTAAATTAAGAGAATGACTTGAAAAGAAAGGTATATCGTCCTTCAATTATGTAACTTATGAATCCTTTCTAATTGATGTTCCTTCTAATACATGGTGGCTTGACACTGATGCTATGGTTCACATTACTAATTCATTGCATGGATTCCTTTCAAAGAAGACACTCCAAAAGGGGGAAAGAACCATTAAAGTTGGCAATGAAGAGTCTATACAAGTTGAAGCTATAGGAAATCTTCCTTTAGTTTTGGAGAGTGGTTTCACCTTGTATTTATATGATACTCTTTATGTTCCCAGTGTGACACGAAATTTAATTTCTCTAAACTTGACGTTGATGGATTTTCATTTAAATTTGGGAATAATAAAATAATTATTTATCATTACTCGTATGTTATTGGTTCTGGCTCTTTAGAGGGAAACCTCTATAAGATAAATTTGGATAATGTCTTTTCTGAATCCTTGTTAACAATGAATGTGACAGAAAGTACCTCTAAAAGTGAAAATAAGAGAAAATAGATAATGAGAATTCTTTAAAATTGTGGCATCAACGCTTAGGACATATTTCAAAAGACAGAATGCAACGTCTTGTAAAGGATGGAATTCTTTATTCACTAGATTTTTCTGATCTTAACCATTGTATTGAATGTATAAAAGGAAAATTTATGAATGGTAATAAGAAAGGAGCAACAAGAAGTAGTGCACTTCTTGAGGTGATTCACAATGATATATGTGGACCATTTTCTCCAGGAATTGGTGGACATAAATCTTTCATTATGTTCATTGATGACTATTCTCGTTATACTTATGTCTACCTGATTAATGAAAAAAATCTGAATCACTAAATATGTTTAAAGTTTTCAAGGCTGAAGTTGAAAATTAACTTGAACGAAAAATTAAAGTAGTGAGATCAGATAGAGGCAGAGAGTATTATGGTAAACACTCCGATACAGGTCATAGTCCTGGCCCATTTTCCTTATTTTGCTAAGAAAATGGAATCATCACTTAGTATACAATGCCTGGTACACTGCAGCAGAATGGTGTAGCTGAGAGGCAAAATCGTACCCTTATGGATATGGTACGTAAGTATGTTATGCAATTCTAGCTTACCTGTGTTTTGTGGATAGAGGCATTAAAGACAGCTGTTCATATTTCAAACCGGGTTTATAAGACCCCAATTTTTTTTTAATAAAATAGAATTTCCTCTATTTATTATTTTGAAATAGTAAAGGTTGATTTGATTAATGTGGTTAGTTATGGGTAAAACGCGCAAAAATTTCAAATAAGCAAGTGGTTATAAAATATTCATTGTTGTCGGGGAATATTCGTTTGGTCATGGAATATTCTTGCTATCGGTGAATATTCGTACGACGACGCAGCCTTGTGTGGGCCCCATAACAAAAAGTGATTCGATGAAGAAAACGATAAGTTTGAGTTTTTATAAATAACGGCGTAATAGTTACCGTTAATACTGTTGGAATACCCGGTGGCTAAAACACGATGTCTGCGGTGTTGCATAAAGAGATAGCACCGATATTACACCAATTATTGATTCTTACGTGAAGAAGGCACTACTCAATAATTGTTACGATAATTCTTATTGCTTCAATATTTTATTGATTCAATAATTGCTACGTTGATATTTTATATTATTGTTGTTTCAATAATTGTCACTACACAGTATTTCCCAATATCAGATCAATAATTTATATTATTTGAATAATATTATTAGATAGAATTATTGGCAATGTCTAAGAAAATTCTATCTAAGGAGAGGTTTGGTCACCTAATTGCGCGCCAGTAAGGAGAAATCTTTATTAGAAAGCCCCCTCTTTCCTGGGAACGACCTGGTTATCATTATTGTGATTCTGTAATATTATTTGTGAGTAATTAATTATTGATTTATATGATAAGAAAAATATTTAATTATGTGGATATAAATGGAGAAATTTTTAGAAAAGTGACAATTGTTGAAAATTGATATTTTATCTTTTCTGATAAAATAATTCATTTAAATATATTATTATATTACAATAATATAATAATGGTGATATTTTTACAATGAATGTGTGATATATGAATAAATGAGGAGGAAGAGAATTTTTGTTACAATAAATGTTAAAAACATGTTGGTGGGCCCCATTTTTGACTGATATTTTATTATAGCATGTAAAATCGTCCGTATGTGGATTTCAGTCAATTTTTATTTGAAATTTGGAAAAACTTAAAGCTACAAAGTTGTAGAGAATTGAATTTCCTATGGAATGGACATAAGATTTGAATTTTTCTGATAAAAGGGCTATTTATTATGAATTATTGAAGTTCCGAAATAATTGATTTTTGAAGTTTTAAATATTTTTTTAAAGAAAAACATTTTTTTATTTTGGTGGGCCCCACTTGTGTGGTAATGTGCTGAAATCAGATTTCTAATGGTGCATATGATTTTTTTATATAAATATATTATTTTATTAAATTTTCTGCTTTGGTGTTCTATGCATTTTCCTATAAATAGGGTGCTTAAATTAGAATTGAAAATCACACCAGAAACTGTAGTTTTTTCTCTCTATATTACCGAGCGTATAATTGTGAGTATTTTGATACTTTGAGTGTTGCTATATCTGATTGCAAGTTTTCTTGATTTATATCGATATTCGATCAGACGTCTTATTCTTTTTGAGGTAAGGGATGTTATTTTCTTCGTAAATGATATTATTTCTTTCAATATCATTATGTCGAAATATTGGTATGAATTTTATTGTGGAATTTTTATCTTTTTGTGTCGGAGTTACTATTCACATATACGACACTATTCACGTATACGACACTATTCACGAATACGGCACTATTCACCAAAAAATAAAATTTTCTCTTCTTTGTCCCAGATGTCTATTTTTGTTAATATCTTTGATTGTATCCATGTTTTGATCTTCATTCTTGAATTTTACTTCACTATGGTATATTTTGGGGTGTTTTTGAACATGGATAAACCGAAGTACGAATCCCTAATATTTGTTCTTTTGTCTCACTGGATTCATTTTTTTAAAAATATTTTTCATCATCCTCAGTCCTAAATGATGATATTACTGAATATCTTTGGCCTATAGTGCAAAGATGAATGATTTCCTGATGAATATCTTTGGCCCGTAGTGCTAAGATGTATAGGTGTTGAGATGAATATGACCAACTGATGAATATCTTTGGCCAATAGTGCAAAGATGAATATTTGATTCAAGATGTATATTGATTGATGTTACAGGGATAAGCTATTGATGATGAACTTTTAAATTCATAGAAGATAGTAGATTTCATTCTCCACTTAACTCTTCTAATGAATTGTTATTTCCGCTGCGAATATTGATCTGAAACTTGTTGTCTATTATATTCTATCAGATTTTTCCCTGTTGAGGACTAACGATAATTTGTTCTATATTATCTTAGTCATAATATTCTTTATTGGGCTAGTTGAGCTCACCCTTTTCCTTTTTGTTTCATTTTTCTTCTCAGGAAGCGAGAATATAATGGGAAGTAGTCGGGGTGTGGAGTGATGTTCCAAGGCAGTTGTTGTAAGACCCCAACTTTTATGAATAAAGAATAATTTTCTTGAAATATATTTTTGAATATTATGGTGTGGATTTGATATAATGTTATAGTTGTGGGTAATATTTACAAATTTTGCAAAGCAAGCAAGTGGTTATATAATATTCGATTGGTCGAGAAATTTCGTTTTAACAGGGAATATTCGTACGACGACACAATCATTGGTGGACCCCACAACGAAAGTATTGTCGTAGTAAGAAAATGACGGAATTATCTTTTTATAAAAATAACGTTGGAAGTGTTACTGTTAAAACTGTTGAACTACTCGGTAGTAAAAGTACAGTAATACGTGTGGTTGCATAGTAACACACGGTATTGATTATTGATGCTTACGTGAGAAGTCACTCAGTTATAATAAATTATTGATACAGTAATTACTGCATTATATCTCTCATATTATTGATTCGATTATTGTCACAGTATCATCTGCATAATATGATATATTATTAAATCAATAGTTGAGACGACAAAGTTATTCATATTATTAAATTACAATATTTAAAATGTCTAGAAGTTCTGTCAAGGAGAGGTTTGGTCATCTAATTGTGCGCCAATAAGGAGAAATCCTTATCAGAAAGCCCCCTCTTTCCTGGGAACGACCTGGTTGTTAAATATTGTGAGTTATGATATTAATGATGAATAAGTTCGTGTTGATTAAAGATGAATTGATAGTTCCATTGTGTTGGAATTATTAGTGTTAGTGGAAATCGATATTTATTTCGATAATAATTGATGTCTGGAAGTTATCGGGTAATTAATCAAATAAATGAGCAATTAATTACTATTAATTCATATGATTATAACTATTTGTTCGCATGTGTGTACTATTGATTCATATTCTTGTACTATTAGGGGAGTTGGTGTAAGATTGATAATACTTGCATGACTAAGTTAAAAATGGAGATATAGATGGAGGTACTATACTATAATTCGTATTTTCACATGATTATAACTATTGATTCACATGATTGAACTATTGATTCACATTATTTACTATTAGGGGAGGTGGTGCAAGTTTGATAATACTTGCAGGACTAAATTAAAAATAAAAGAAAAGTTGAAGGTATTATACTGTAATATTTCAAACCCCAAAATGTTCAATTATCGAAACTATATTTTTTTATAAATAGAAGCTCATTCTTCCTTCATTTCTCACCAATTCACTAAAGCTATAGAGCAATTATTATAGAGAGAAAGAAAAGAAAGTCTCTACTACTTCACTATTCCAAAGATCCAGTCTTCTTTTTGAGGTAAGGGTATTATTTCTTTCGTATTCATGAAGAGAGCTATTGTTATTCCATTCCTTATTATTCATTGGAATAACCGATCTATCTGAAGTACCGCATACATGGTAAAATTCTTACATTATTCCATTCCTTATTATTACATTGGAATAACTTTTGTATATCTTAAATCTTTAAATCATGGTGAAATTCTCCATTATTCCATTCTTTATTATTACATTGGAATATTACATGCATGCGCGATTACGCATGACCTGGTTTCATTCTTTATTATTCTATTGGAATATCCTGTTTGTGCAGATTTCGCATGACCTGGTTCCATCATTTATTATTATGTTGGAATAACTTTTATGCATGCGATTACTATCGCATGCATGGTGAATTCTTCATTATTCCATTCTTTATTATTACATTGGAATAACTTTTGTCATATGTGGATTACCACATGCATGGTGAATGATCCTTCGTATTCATTCTTAATTAAATTGTGGAAATGATCTGTCTACGTGGATTACCACATGGCGGGCAAAAATCCATTTATAGTTCATATATTCTATTATACTCAGTTGGTTAAAGTTTTGGCTTCTATACTCCATGAAATTAGTGGAATATCCTTGATATTTGCGCTTCATCTAGTATCTTTTCATGGAAATATTCTTCTGAGCATTCTTGAATTTTACTCTACAAAGCAGTATCATGTTGACAATTTGGACATTATTAATTTCTGGATAAATTAAATTATAAATCTTTAAAATTTATCCTTGAACTTGTTTTATTGAATTATTATATCATTGTCATCATCCTCATGCTTATATTATGATTAAAGTCATCTTTGGCTTACGTGCATAGATGGACTTGGTATGATTATGACCAGGGATTATTCGTTATAATCATGACCGTAATGTGACTCATGATGTGGTAAAAGTCCTCATTGGCCTGTAGTTCATTGGTGGACAGTTGTTGGTATGATTATGACCAGGAATTATTCGGTATAATCATGACCATTGATGATTACATGAATATCCTTGGTCGTGGTGCAGGGATGATGTGGTTTATTTATTAAGCTGAGTCTCAGCGATAAAGTTGATGAAAATCTTTTTAAATCATAGAAGATAGTAGATATAATGCTCTACTTGACTCTTCTAATGGATTGCTTATTCCGTGCAGGTTAAACTTGATGTCTATTGTATTTTATCAGTTTAACATTGTTGAAGGCTAATGATAATTTATTCTGCATTATCTTAGTCATAATATTTCTTACTGGGCTAGTTGAGCTCACCCTTTCTTTCACTGTTCTCTTCAGGAAATGAGAATATAGCTGGGACGAGTCGAGGAACGAAGTGACGGTCCAGATGATAGTATTAGTAGTCCTCACTATTCTATTAAATAGTGTGATAATAAATGTAATGAGGACTCCATTGAGTGTGGATATTGTCTAGATGACAATATTTGTATTCAAACTCATAGCATATGTTTTATTGTATTTTACACGACAGTTGTATAATTAAGTTTTTATTTGTATTTTGTACCATGTATTTGGTGACTCAAGATGCGTGATGTATACCTATTTTGGGGGCGTCACAGTTGTTATAGTAGTCCTCACTATTTTGTAAAATATTGTATCAATAATTGTAATGAGGACTTATCTAGAAGATAATATTTGTATTTAAACTCACAGTTTATGTGTTGTCATATTTTACACGATAATTGTATTAATAAAGTTATAGTTGTTTCTGTACTATGTTTTTGGCGACTCAGAATGGGTGATATATACCTATTTTGGGGGCGTCACAGGGTTCTTAGCAAATTTGTCCCTAACACTCCTTATGAAATTTGGACAGGTAGGAAACCTAGTTTAAAATACTTATGGGTGTGAGGTTGTCCAATCAAGGCTAAGTTTTTTAATCCACAAATAAAGAAACTTAACTCTAAAACCATTAGTTTCCATTTTATTGGATATCCTGAGAGATCTAAGGGTTTTCGATTTTACTGTCCCTCGCATACCACTAGAATTGTTGAGACTAGGCGTGCATAATTTTTAGAGAATGGTGATTTAAGTGAGAGTGGTGAGCCTAGAAAAATTGATCTTGAAGAAAATAGGTTTTATATTTCTAATCCTGTAATTCAAAACGGTGAGGCACAATAACCTCCTATTGAGGCGAATGATGCCCCTGAGATAGCTGAGCCACCACCTAATATTGAACCCCACATTATTGAAAATCATATTCCTGAAATTGTGCAGCCTTTACGTAGGTCCGAAGTGTGAGATCCCAAAATTATGAAATGAAAGTATTCAATTTTCTTATAATTATTATTTTATTTAGTAAATGGTTAAATTGAGAAAAGGTTAAAGTTAAGGGTGATATTTAAAAATTTTACAAAGTAAGCAAGTTGTTATTCGTTGTGTCGGGGAATATTCGATTGGTCGGGAAATATTCGTTTTCATAGGGAATATTCGTACGATGGGATAATCATTGGTGGACCCCACAACGGAACTATTGTCGTAGTTAGAAAACGACCGAAGTATCTTTTTATAAAAATAACGGCGAAAGTTTTACCGTTAAACTGTTGAACTACCCTTAGTAAAGTAATCTGATGTCTGGCGTGGTTGCATAGTAGCACACGGTATTGATTATTGATATTTACGTGAGAAGTCACTCAGTTATACTCAATTATGGCTACAATAATTGAGGTATCATATCTCTCATATTATTGATTCAATTATTGACACAATATCATCTGCATAATATGTTATATTATTAAATCAATAATTGAGACGACAAAGTTATTCATATTATTATTTGCAATATTGACAATGTCTAGAAGTTCTATCGGAAAGCCTCCTCTTTCCTGGGAACGACCTGGTTGTTAAATATTATGAGTTATAATATTATTGATCGTGTTGATTAAAGATGAAATTGATAGTTCCATTGTGTGGGAATTATTAGTGTTAGTGAAAATCGACATTTATTTTGATAATAATTGATGTCTGGAGGTTATATTGACCAATCGGGTAATTCACCGGATAAAAGAGGAATTAATTGCTATTGATTCACATGCTTACAACTATGTGTTCACATGTGTGTACTATTGATTCACATGATTTACTATTAGGGGAGTTGGTGCAAGATTGATAATACTTGCATGACTAAGTTAAAAATGGAGGTATAGTTGAAGGTACTATACTGTAATTAATTTTTTCACATGTTTAGAACTATTGAGTCACATAATTTACTATTAATTCACATAATTTACTATTAGGGAAGGTGATGCAAGTTTGATAATACTTGCATGACTAAATTAAAAATGAAGGAAAAGATGAAGGTATTATACTGTAATATTTCGAGCCCCAAAACGTGCAATTATCGAAACTTTGTTTTTCTATAAATAGAAGCTCATTCCTTCATTATTTTTCACCAATTCACTAAAGCTATAGAGCAATTATTATAGAGAGAAATTATAGCGAGAAAGAAGAAGAGAAGTCTGCTACCTCACTATTCCAGTATCCAGTTTTCTTCTAAGGTAAGGGATATTATTATTATCGTAAGGGGTATTATTTCTTTCGTATTCATGAAGAGAGATATTGTTATTCCATTCCTTATTATTCTGTTGGAATAACCTGTATAGGCGGAGTACCGTATACATGGTGAAATTCTTTTGTTATTCCATTCTTTATTATTATGTTGGAATAACCTGTCTATGCGAAGCACCGCATATATGGTGAAATTCTTCTGTTATTTCATTCTTTATTATTATGTTGGAATAACATATATGCATGCGGTCTATCGCATGCACGGTGAATTCTTCTCATTTATTCCATTCTTTATTATTACATTGGAATATCACATGCGTGTGGATTACGAATGACTGGTTCCATTCTTTATTTTTCTATTGGAATATCTCAGTATGCGCGGATTACGCATGACACAGTTCCTTTCTTTATTATTACATTGGAATAACTCATGCGTGTGGATTACGCATGACTTGGTTCCATTATTTATTATTCTGTTAGAATAACCTGTCTATGTGGATTACCGCATGCATGGTGAATGATCCTTCGTATTCATTCTTTATTAAATTTTGAAAATGATCTATCTACGTGGATTACCGCATGGCGGGTGAAAATCCATTTACAGTTTCATATATTCTATTATACTCGTATGAGATATCATATCTTTTGTACTCGTCATGGAATATCATTTTCTTTGGTATTTTTATTTTACGAGTTACTATTCATGGGTTACTATTCACCCAGTTACTATTCACTCTAGTATTATTCACTCGGGTATTCAGGGCACTTTTCATGCCGGAGTACTATTCACGAGTTACTATTCAACTAAATTACTATTCACCCGAATATTATTCACTCGGGTATTTGGGGTACTTTTAATTCTGGGGTACTATTCACGAGGTACTATTCCCGAAGTACTATTCATAGGGTACTATTGCGGGGTACTATTTACCCGAAAAATATATTTCTTTTCTGTCCAAATTATTTTTGGTACATGAATATTATTCTTGAATTTTACTCCACAAAGTAGTATCATGTTGACAATTTGGATATTTTTAAACTCTGGATAAATTTAAAGTCTTTAATATTTATCCTTGATTTCGTTTGATTAATGCTTATATCATTGTCATCATCCTCATGCTTATATTATGATGAAAGTCATCTTTAGCTTACGTGCAAAGATGGATTGTTGATTATTGGTTTTACAGTTGTATATCTTTGGCTTACGTGCAAAGATGGACTGTTGATTATTGGTTTTACAAATGTATATCTTTGGCTTACGTGCAAAGATGGACTGTTGATTATTGGTTTTATAGTTGATCTTTGGTTTACGTGCAAAGATGAACTATTGATTGATGAGTATCTTTGGCTTATGTGCATAGATGAACTATTTATTGGTATGATTATGACCAGGGATCATTCGGTATAATCATGACCCGTAATGTTATAGATGATGTCGTAAAAGTCCTCATTAGCCCGTAGTGCATTGATGGACAGTTATTAGTATGATTATAACCAAGGATTATTTGGTATAATCATGACCATTGATGATTACATGAATATCTTTGGCCGTAGTGCAGGGATGATTCGATGATGTGGACTATTTATTAAGCTGAGTCTCAGCGATAAAATATTGATTATACATTTTTAATTCGTAAAAGATAGTAGATATCATGCTCTACTTGACTCTTCTAAAATATTGTTGTATGTCTTTGGCCTGTAGTGCAAAGATGAATTGTTAATGAATATCTTTGGTTGTAGTGAAAAGATGAATTTATTGGTATGATTATGAGCAGGAATTGTGATTTGGTATAACCATGATTTTTGATATTTCAGGTGAAGATAGGTGATGAAAATTATCTTCGTCCTGGGTGCGAAGAGGAATTTAGAATCACAATTATGATTATGAGCTGTTCACATGATTGTGGACAGGAATTGTTGATTGATGTTACAGGGATAAAACATTATTGGTGGACTTTTAACATAGAGAAGATAATAGACCAGATGGTCTATTTGACTCTTCTAATGGATTGCTTGTTCCGCTGCAACTATGGTTGAAAAGTTTTACCATCTACCATATGTTCTAAATCTCTGATTTATTACTGATGAAGGCTATTGATAATTTAATTATCTTTAGTCATGATATTCTTTACTGAGCTAGTTGTGCTCACCTTTTTGCTTCACAATTCCTTTCAGGTAATAAGAGTGTTGCCGGGTCGAGCGGGGATAACAGGGGAATAGAACGGTGGTCTATAGCTATTGAGGTTCTCCATAAATAGTATGAAAATAATTTTATTGAGAACTTTAGATAAGTGTGTCGTATTGTATACATCATTTGATATTTAATTTTGGTGAACCGAATAGGGTGAGGTGAACCCAACTTTGGAAGGGTGTTTTGCCACTATCATACAAGATGTCTAATAACATACAACCTCGTGTTATCATAAGACAGGGTTGTGCATATCCACTTGATGAGTATATCTACGAGCACTACCTATATGATCTTGGAGTTTATTTGAAATATAATTTTCACTTGGAGACAGTGGAGATAGTTATATGTCAAGAGAAGACTCACCATTGGAAAGAAGATGATAGTAATCTTCTCATTTTTCTTTGGGGTCTATTGGGTCAACGAGGGATAATTTTGTGGGCATATGATATCTATCATAACCTAGACGTATGGCATCCCATGTACGAAGGTTTCCTTGAGCACTTCCCAAAGATTTTAATTTCTAAAATAGTTTTTGACTGTAATTTAATGTAAAGTACCATTGTAAGGTTGTGGTCGAGGCACCATGAGAGTTACATACATTTGTATTAAAACTCATTTGTTTAAGCGTGGTCGTATTACGCATTTACGCTTCAACAATTATATAAATGAAGTTTGTATTTGATTTTTATAGTGTGATATCTGGTGACTTAGAATGGGTCGTGTGGACCTATTTTGGGGGCGTCACACGAAGGACCTAGAAAGCCTATTAATTTTGATGATTTTATAACCAATCTTAATGATATTGAATATGATTTAAGTAAGATTAATGATCATATCTCCTATAAAGAGGCCATTTCGAGTGCTCAATCAACTCAATGGCTTAAAGCCATGAATTATGAGTTGAAATCAATGGAGCTTAATAACGTTTAGGATCTTAAAGAATTACCAAAAGGTTTTAAACCCGTTGATTGCTAGTGGGTCTATAAGACCAAATTACATCCTAAAGGGAACATTGAAAGGTATAAAGCTCGATTGGTTACTAAGGGTTTCACTCAAAAGGAAGGTGTTGATTATAATGAAACTTTCTCTCTAGTATCCAGAAAAGATTCATTTAGAATAGTCATGGCTTTAGTAGCTCATTATGATTTAGAGTTCCATTAGATGAATGTTAAAACTGCATTCCTTAATGGTAACTTGCATGAGAATGTCTATATGGCACAACCAGAAGGTTTTTTGGTTAAAGGCAAGGAACATATGGTATGTAGACTTAAGAAGTCCATATATGGGTTAAAACAAGCTTCTCGACAATGGTATCTTAAGTTTCATGAGGTGATGAGTAATTTTGATTTTAAGAAAAAAATATAGTGGATCAATGCATATACTTGAAGGTCAGTGGGAGTAAATTTGTTATTCTTTTTTTGTATGTTGATGATATACTACTTTCAAGTAATAACTTAGACATGTTGCATGAGACCAAACGTTTTCTTTCTGGAAATTTTGATATGAAGGATCTTGGTGAAGCCACTTATGTTATAGGTATTGAAATTCATCGAGATAGGTCTCGCGGGATATTAGGATTGTCCCAAAGAGCTTATATTGACAAAGTTCTTAACAAATACAACATGAAAAATTTCTCCCCTACTGTCGCCTTTATTGTTAAGGGTGACAAATTTTGCTCATATCAATGTCCTAAGAATCACCATGAACGTGATCAAATGACTTTTATTCCCTATACTTCTGTGGTTTGGAGTCTTATGTAAGCTCAAGTTCGTACACGTCTAGATATAGCGTATGAAACTGGCATGCTTGGACGTTACCAGTTAAATCTAGGTTTGAATCACTGGAAAGTAGCCAAAAAGGTTTTACGCTACTTACAATGTACTAAAGATATTATGCTTACATTTAGAAAAATAGATAACCTTGAAGTTGTTGGTTATTCTGATTCTAATTTTGCTAAGTATAAAGAAGAAAAGAAATCTACATCAGGGTACATCTTTTATGCTTTTAGGAGGCCCTATTTCATGGAGAACTCCTAAGTAGAAGTTAACTACCACTTACACGATGATGACAAAATATGTGGCTTGTTATCATGCTACTTATCACGCCATATTATTAAGGAATCTTATTTCAGGACTTAAGGTTGTAGATTCCATTTCAAGGCCATTGAAAGTATTTTGTGATAATAATTATGCTGTTAGTTTTTTCCAACAGCACCATTTCCAGTGGTGCTGGCCTATACCTCGACACTAAGTACTTATTTGTCAGGGAAAGAGTTGAAGATCAAAACGTTGTATATTAGTACACATGATATGTTAGTGGATCCACTTACGAAAGGCTTACCACCCAAGCTCTTTTTAGAGCATGTTGCTGGCATGAGTTTAACTGGTAGTCTTAATTAGTAAGTTATTTTGATGTAAGACAACAATTTTGAGCTTGTTGTTTTGAACTTCACATTATGTTTATGGTTTCTATTCTCTTTATTGTGCACACTTGATAACTTGTGAGCAAACGGTACGGTAATGTTTTGGACCATATGAATGAGTTTAATCTATTACCACTTTTGTAAACTCTATTCATACTTGTTATTCTTAATGTTAATCTTTGTTTTAATAAAAGTACTAATTGTGTAACTAATGAGGATCTTTTGTTAATAGTGACACAAAGATTGTATTAATTCGCATTGGTATTTCTATTTGAACGAGATGTAGATATTAAATTAATACTTGGCCATGTTAATGATTGTAAGTGTTATGTTTTGTATATAAATTGTATTTGGGCCAAGTGGAAGAATGTTAGAATATTTTATTTCCTTATACGACCTCTACTATTTATCGAATTACTGGGCTTACATATTGTATTATTTAATCACTTTATTTATGGGTTTGGTAATTAATTATGTGGCCTATAAATAATATTCCTAATAGTATTTGGCATAATGGGCCCTAGGGTTTCATAATCTTAATGGACGATTTTGACCCTTAGTTACTATAAATAAAACAGTTAGGGTTTGGTCCCAATTGTCATCTCAAGAACTTTATACACACCTACACATACATCATAAGATTGAGAGAGACAATTGAAGACCTTCACCCTTAAGCACAACGGAAGCATGATACATACAAGATGGTTTCTCTCAATTCATGTAAGTACTTAATATTATGATTATTTATTTTATTTTATTCTATGCAATAACACGTTCCGATATAATTTATTCAACACTTATTACTTACATATTTCAATGGTTAAACCATATTAATATCATTCCCTATCATCTTATACTTCCATTTTGCATTATGCTATATGATTCTTCATATGAAATCTAAAGAAAAATGGATTAACACTAGGTTTTAGTATTAATTTTCTTCTTGATTCTTCTTTCTCTATTGACAAAGCTTGCAATTTAGCTAGCTTTTCTTCCCCCTTCTTCCTTCTCTAATCCGAAATTCCTCTCTCTCAATACATTGTGCTTTGCTCTTAAATGTGTTAGTTGAAAAACTAACACATTAAGAAAATATCTTAGCTTTATAATGAAAGCTAGAATTAGGGTAGAATGGTCTTTAAAATAACTTTGTTTTCCTTACGAATTGGTCACTTAACTTAGAGTCTTGTATAGTCAAAACTCTTAAGTTTCAAATCTTACAAACCATCCCCTTATCATCCACTATATATTTAAAAGTAATGTCACCATTTATTATCACACCTCCTCACTTTTGGCCACACATTTCTTAACCTAACCACACACCAATTAACCATGGTTAAATTTAACTCACCTATGTTTAAATGGTGGGAAAGTGAAAAAGCTAGCCACTTTTATTAACTTGACTTTTTGACTTTGACTTTTCATATTTATACCGTATAATTTTTGTATTATATGTGTATTGTTTTCGTATTATGTGTCATACTATTCTCTTATCATACTCATATAATAATTCTTATTATACTCGTATTCTTCTCATATTCTTCTTGCATAATAATTCATATTATACTCGAATTCTTTTTTTATTTAAATCTCTTTACTTAAAATACAATCAAAAAATTGCGTTTCTCGTTTTCCAAATTTTATTGGACATTCCGTCTTTCCTCGTCATTCTATTTTTTACGCATTCTTTGAAATAACAAAAAATTGAAAAACATATTTCGCTGAAAAAGTGTTTTCCACAGCATTTTCCCAAAACATGGTTAAACAATCGAAAAGTCGAAAAAAAATATTTTTTGTCATTTTTATTTCGTCCGATTTGTGCATATTTTTTGAGAAATTTTTTTATTAGATAATATGAATTTTCACGACATATTACCGAAAAATCTTGAAATGAAATGTTGTTAGGACATTCAAATCTCTCTAAAAAGCCCAGGGTTAAACCCTAGCTCATATCGTTCTTCAGGTAAATAGTGCCTATTTCATCTTTTTCTCGGAATTTTTTTTATTTTCATCTTCAAAATTCTTACGCATTTATTCTAGCACGTAGCCAAAATCCTAACGTTTTATAATCATCCTAAGTCATAGAACGAATAATAAACACACAATACAGAATAATATTAATAAAAACTTATTTTATTAATTAATTTTTCTTTAAACTTAATTTATAAGTCTATCCGATTTCTTCTGTTGTCACAAATCGCAAAGTAGCGTCGATTAACTGATCAATATTCAGAAGTGGGTAAATGTATTTTGGACACGCCTTAATCAGATCTGTATAGTAAATACAAATCCTCCACTTTCCATTCTGCTTCCGCATTAGCACCACGTTTGCCAGGCAATGAGGGTAATCAATTTCAAATTTGAAGTTGGCTGCTAACAACTTGGCCACCTCATCATCAATGGTCTTTTTTATTAGATTTTATGCCCTAGAGGCCAATTATTTGATATAATTTCTTAACATTTTGATATTATATTTGATTGAATAAATGAATGATTTTATTATGGTTTTATTTATTGCGTTATATAAATGTTAACATAATAAAATTCCTTAGAATAGTGATACAAATTATATAGTTTCAAGTATGTGACTTGAACATGAGATTATATAATTATAATTAGTATCATTATTCTTAAAAGTCCCTAGTCGAGTATCATTGTTGATGGGACAACAATGATGCATTGAGACTAGTATGTGGATTGACTAATGACCAAATCTCATTGGTCATAAATATATGAGATATTAAGTCGATGCATAGATACATGTTGAAAACGATGTCTTTGGACGGACCCACCATGAGAATTCTCGTGGAACATTATGCAAAAGTGTCATTAGCGATTCTCATAGTGATGATGATATAATGGTCCTCCGACACAAAAATCACTATATTACTACGAGAAATTTATGTACTTTGATATCATCAAATGTCACCTTTAATAGGATGGACTATAAAGATGATTATTGGGTACATCATGAATCGTGTGAGGAATATGAGTGATCTAGATGGAATTTAACCCTCCTATATATTAGGGGTGATATCCATAGGCCTCTTGATTGAGTAGGACTATGAAATGCATGGCCATGATCAAATAGTAATTTATTTCATATAGTACTACTCATTGATCAAGAAAACTTCAGATTAAATTATGAAGAGTATGACACATTCCATAACTTCGAGTTTAATCTAGGATATTAAGGTTAAAAGGATTAAATTACATTGAAACATTAAATCACGAAAAGGTTGCATCGAATCATCGATCTTATTATTACTTGGGTAGCGATGATGCATTACTAGATCTTAGCTTCATTTATTTATAATTTTATAATATGATTATAAAATTATTGCCAACGTAATAATAATAACCTATAAGGGTCACACACATAGAATGTAATTTAAAGGGAATAAATTTAAATTTTAAGGATTTAAATATATTAATATGATTAATAGTATTTAAATCACAAATTTAAATTAAAAGGATAATTGTATATATGTATATTAATTAAGTAAGACTTAATTAAGATATATATATATATATATATATATATAATTTGGATTTTATGAAATTAGGTTTTGATTTGATTAATTACTTTTAACTACTATATATATGATATATAGCAACTACTTAGGGATATATCATAATTGAAAAACCTAGCATTCTCTTAGAGAGAGACTAGAGAAAAACAGTTTCATAATCGTTCCTTTGGTGGCTAGTCTGTAAGTCCCTCTTATTGCGAGAATCGTTCGACGGTTAGTGCGCGGCGTTAATATGGATATCGTAGAGGCACGCGGTTTTAATTGGATTAAATAAAGGATTGAAGTTATTTGAAACTTTTTCATAATCGGTATAATATCTAAACCACTGAATTAATTTCAGTTTCGCTTGGATCCTGTTTTGGGTTTCGGAATTGCTTTGATTTATTTTCTATTTCCGCTGCGTTTTGTGCCAAAATCCCTACAGTGGTATTAAAGCTTCTTACGAAATAATTAATTCAGATTACGTGTTTTATTGTTTTCGATATATATGATATGTGATGTTACAATTTTATCGATCTGAAATTGATTATATTGTTTTCGATATATATGATATATGATGATACAATTTTACCGATCTGAAATTGAGTATATGATATTCTGTAATCGGTATTTTCTGGTATTACGAATATCAGTAATAGATATGCATGTATATGAAGTTCTGTTAATTGTATCTTAAATGGTATAATAACAGTATACAAATTCTGTTCTAATTGGATTAGAGGCATGAAAATTTTATTTAGTATGATTAATTGAAACTGGACATATATGATATGAACTGGGTGTATTGTTATTATGAGTATTTTGGTGGATTAAAAAACGTGATTCTAAAACTGTTTCAAAGAATCATTTGGAAAAATTACTGCAATCTGATTGTAGTTTTTCGGAGGACCACTTGGGGAGACCCTTGGAGACCCCCATGGACCCCGTCGTAGCGCGATGGTGGTGATGACCCCAATATATATATATATAGTTTTTCTTTAATTATATATAAATTGTTATGTGCTTATTGTGATATCATGGTGCCTGATTATGGCCTTTTGACCCATAGGTTAGTGGTTTTGGTTTTGAAATACGGCTTGCATGTAGTGCCTTTCTATAAATTACGATGTAACATTCTTTTCTCATCTAAATCCCCTCGAATGTAACTTTCGAGGTTTCTTTATGTCATGTAATAATATGTAATCGATGAAGATGTCGAGATGGAGAACATGATGGAAAGATGATGATGGAGAGGAGACACGTGTATGAGGAAGATCGAGGAAGCTACTATTTTGAGATCTTTTACCACCTTAGATTGACCTTGATCTTTCATTAACTTGAAAAGATTGACATTGGATTGGGCCATAAGCGTGACACATTTAATTTTGCACTTTATTTATGCTTGTATGCGATATGATATGATAAATAATGTGCATGCTTAATAAGATTAAAATTGGTGAGATCTAAATTTTTAATAAAATCCTCATTAAATTATTAAGTCTAAATCGGATGCCTTCGATGAATAACACTCATCAAGACCTTGATCGATAGATGTAGGTTTTGCGAAAGCAAAGTACCCTATTTATCTAGGTAAGATGCGATAGGATAATTGTGATATCAAAGCTATTAAAATCATTGGGCTGAACTTAACTAAGTTATCTCGATAGGATTGTGGACTTAGAGGCATAAGTTTGGTTGGTACCATTAGATGGACTAGAAACAAATGTTGTTTACCAAACTATCCAAGAGTTATATATGATATAATTGACAAAGGGTTGTCTACCTAAATAATTGTGTTTTAAGAGATTAGCGAAAAGCTAACTTAAGTCGTAATGAAATATGGATCTTGGCTCACTAGAAAGATTTAATAGAAAATGCTTTTTCAATTAATGGTGAGGGCTATTAATTTGAATAAAATAGTGGGAGGTATATTTTGAATGTCTATTATCAATTACATAATATCAACTCTGCAATTTGACTTATTATTTTGGCACTTATAAATTGTAGATATCAATGGCAAACAACAACAACAGTAGTCTTTCACTCACGATCGGTCCTTGAGAAGGACAAGTTGAGTGGGATTAATTTCCTTGGTAGCACGGGAACTTGAGGATTGTCCTCAAATAAGGCGTAAGCTATATGTCCTTGATGGGCCCATTCTGCGCGGCCTCGGTATCATCTACACCACGTCGCGTGAGCATAATGCTTACTGAAGCATCAAGATGATGCTCTGGGCGTGAGTTGTCTCATGCTAGCAACCATGAACGCTGAACTTCAGAAGCAACATGAGTTGATGGATGCTTATGAGATGATCGAGCATCTCAAGAAATTGTTCGAAGGACATGCTCCACAGGAAAGGTATGATACAAGCAAGGCATTTTATCACTGCAAAATGGGTGAACGTGATCCAGTTGGTCCACATGTGCTAAAAATGATTGGGTATATTGAGTACCTTGATAGGTTGGGTTTTCCAATCACTCCGGAAGCCCAAACTGATCTTGTTTTACAATCCTTGAATAGCAGCTACTCTCAATTTGTTATGAATTATCTTATGAATGAAATTGAGAAACCCCTTACTGAGTTGTTGAGCATGTTAAGAACTGCCGAGAACAACATGAAAAAGGCAGGACCCGCTCCCATAATGATGCTGCAAAAGGGGAATGCTAAGGAAAATTGAAAAGACAAGAAGAAGATAGGATCTAAATTTGGTGCCAAACCCAATTTCAAAACCAAACAGGCTTTAAAGCCTAAAGGCGGGGTGGCTAAAGAAGGTGATTGTCACTTTTGTGGAAAACCTAGACACTGGAAGAGGAATTGTCATGCTTATTTGGAAGAAGTAAAGAAAAAGAAAGGAAGTGTGACTTAGATTCGGTATATATGTTATAGAAGTCGAATTTGTCTACTTCTACATCATGGGTATTGGATCTTTGGATGTGGTTCTCACATTTGTGTTAATGTGCGGGAACTTGAAGGAGTAGGACTTTGGCAAAAGGAGAGTTGACCTCTGAGTTGGGAATGGAGCAAAAGTTGTTTACCTTTGGTAGTAGGAACTTATCATTTATCTTTGCCCTTTGGGCTAGTATTAGAATTAGAGGATTGTTATTATGTGCTGCTATAAGCAAAAACATTATTTACATTTCTTGTTTGGACAAGAAAGGTTTTTCATTATAATTAAGAACAATCGTTGTTCATTTTACTTAAATGATATTTGCTATGGTGTTGCACAATTGTTTAATGGTCTTTATATTCTTGATTTGGAAATGCCTATCTATAACATAAATACAAAAACGATTTAAATCAAATGATTCAAATCGACATATATCTCTTTGCTTTGTCGTTTGGGCCATATAAATGAAAACAGCATATCAAAACTCCATAAAGATGGATTTTTGGATTCATTTGATTTTGAATCATATGAAAATGTGAATCTTGTTTATTAGGCAAGATGACTAAAGCCCTTTTCACTTTGGACACGATGAGCAGGCTAGCGATATATTGGGACTTATACATAGTGATGTATGTGGACCCATGAGTTAGTTAGCAAGAGGTAGGTTTTATTACTTCATTACATTTATTGGCGACTTGATGAATATGGATATGTGTATCTTATGAGACACAAATCAAATCCTTTGAAAAGTTCAAGGAATTCAAGAATGAAGTTCAAAACCAATTTGGCAAAAGCATAAAAGCCATTTGATCCGATTGAGGAGGTGAATACTTAAGCCAAGACTTTGATGACCTTCAAAAGGAGTGGTATTATATCACATTCACTCCACAGAACACCACAATGGAATGGTGTATCTGAGAGAGAAATCGCACCTTGTTGGACATGAGTACGATCGATGATGAGTCATGCAGATCTTCGATAAGCTTACGGGGTCATGCCACAGAGACAATTGCATTCACATTAGCAGTGTTCCTACAAAGACGGTTCAGAAGACACCATATGAGATGTGGACTAGGAAACGTCCTAGTATGTCGTTCATGAAGATTTAGGGTTGTGAGGCGTTTGTAAAACGTCTGGATTCTAACAAGCTTGGACCCAAATCTGATAAATGTAATTTTGTGGGATATCCAAAGGAAACAAAAGGGTATTATTTCTACAAACCTTCTGAGAACAAAGTGTTTGTTGCTCGAACTGGTATTTTTCTAAAAAGAGAATTTATCTCTAAAGGAAACAGTGGGAGGAAAGTAGAACTCGAAGAAATTCGAGAACCAAAAAATATCATTGAACTTGAGTTGG
This sequence comes from Panax quinquefolius, assembly GCA_020205615.1. Taxonomy (NCBI): domain Eukaryota; kingdom Viridiplantae; phylum Streptophyta; class Magnoliopsida; order Apiales; family Araliaceae; genus Panax; species Panax quinquefolius. The sequence continues at coordinate 29,031,941 of CM035157.1, forward strand.
AACGTGAGGAGGAACCACAAGAAATTGTGGAAAGTGAACCTGCTCAAATTACACAAGAAATTCGTAGATCTGGTAGGACACGCCAAGAGCCCGAGAGATATTATGGATATCTTGTGACTCAAAACGGCGATGTGATGCTCATAGATCGGGATGAGCACCTTCCTACCAAGCTATGAATGGACCAGATTAGAGAGATGGCTTGAAGCCATGAGATCTGAAATGGACTCCATGTATACTAACCAAGTATGGACTTTGGTTGATCCACAGAAGGGGTAAAACCAATCGGTGCAAATGGGTTTTCAAGAAGAAAACCAAGACATGGATGGTAATGTACAAACCTATAAAGGCCATTTGGTAGCAAAAGGTTACAAGCAAGTTTAAGGTGTTGACTATGATGAAACCTTCTCTCCGGTGGCAATGGTTAAATCCATCGGGATCTTACTTGCTATTACGACTTTTTATGATTACTGAAATCATGGATGGATGTCAAAACTTCTTTCCTTAATGGAAATCTCCTTGAGGATGTGTACATGACACAACCTGAGGGTTTTGTCAATCCAAAGGATGCTGAAAAGGTATGTAAGCTGCAGCGATCCATTTATGGATTGAAGCAAGCATCTCGGAGTTGGAATCTTGGATTTGATGAAGCCGTCCAAGAGTTTAGCTTTATTAAAAATGAAGATGAACCTTGTGTATATAAGAAGGTTAGTGGGAGTCACATTGTATTCCTAGTATTATATGTTGACGATATATTAATTATTGGGAATGACATTCCTTCATTCTGTTGTAAAAACATGGTTAGGAAAATGTTTCTCCATGAAAGATTTAGGCGATGCGACTATATTTTAGGTATCAAGATCTATCGAGATAGATCGAGAAAAATGCTTTCGACTTAAGTCGAGTACATATATTGATAAAGTCTTTGAAAGCAGTTCGACATGCAAGAGGCAAAAAGAGGACACTTGCCCATGACTCATGGTGTAAAGATCTCTAAGGCCCAATGTCCTAAATCACAAGATGATGAGGAGCGTATAAGAAAGATCCCTTATGCTTCGAAAATTGAATCTATCATGTATGCAATGATATGTACTCGTCGTCGGGATGTCTCGTATGCTTTGAGCATGACGACGATACCGATCGAATCGGTGAAGGTCATTTGGACGATGATCAAGAATATCCTTAAGTACCTAAAGAGGACTAAGGATTCATTCTTGGTATATGGAGGTGAAGACAACTGGCGATAAAGGGTTACCACGGATGCTAGTTTCGGTGACATGATGGCTATAAGTCTCGATCGGGTTTTGTGTTTTGCCTTAATGGTGGTCTTTGTTAGCTAGAAGAGTTTGAAGCGAAGAGATGATGGCGATTCTACAACAAAGGTGAGTATATTCTTTGCTTCTAATGCGACCCAAGGAGGTTATGGATTAAAAGTTCATCATTGAACTTGGTGTTGTTCCAACCATTGTTGATCTGGTTGCTCTATCTTGTGATAATAATGGAGCCATTACACGAGCTAAGGAACCCGAGATCTCACCAACGATCCAAGCATATACTTAAGCGGTACCATCTCATCAAGTGAAATCATTGATAGAGTAGATGTACATATAGGAAGAAGTGTCAACAGATGATAATGTTGCAGATCCACTGACCAAGGCTTTATCGCAGCAGAAGCACAAAGGTCACACTAGTTCCATGGGTATTAGATACATGAGTGATTGACTCTAGTGCAAGTGGGAGACTGTTAGAGTTTATGCCCTAGAGGCCCGATTATTTGATATAATTTCTTAACATTTTGATATTATATTTGATTGAATAAATGAATAATTTTATTATGGTTTTATTTATCTTGCGTTATATAAATGTTAGCATAATAAAATTCCTTAGAATATTGATACAAATTATATAGTTTCAAGTATATGACTTGAACATGAGATTATATAATTATAATTAGTATCATTATTCTTAAAAGTCCCTAGTCGAGTATCATTGTTGATGGGACAACAATGATGCATTGAGACTAAATATGTGGATTATTGATGACCAAATCTCATTGGTCATAAATATATGAGATATTAAGTTAATGCATAGGTACATGTTAGAGAATGATGTACTGGATAGACCCACCATGAGAATTCTATGTGGAACATTATGCAAAGTGTCATTAGCGATTCTCATAGTGACAATGATGTAATGGTCCTCCGACCTGAAATCACTATATTACTACACGAGAATTTATGTACTTTGATATCATCAAATGTCACCTTTAATAGGGTGGACTATAAAGATGATTATTGGGTACATCATGAATCGTGTGAGGAATATGAGTGATCTAGATGGAATTTAACCCTCCTATATATTAGTGGTGATATCCATAGGCCTCTTGATTAAGTAGGACTATGAAATGCATAGCCATGCTCAAATAGTGATTTGTTTAATATAGTCTACTCATTGATCAAGAAAACTCAGATTAAATTATGAAGAATATGACACATTCCATGACTCGAGTTTAATCTAGGATATTAAGGTTAAAAGGATTAAATTACATTGAAATATTGGTCACGAAAAGGTTGCATCGAATCATCGATCTTATTATTACTTGGGTAGCAGTGATGCATTACTAGATACCGCTCACTGTTTATAATTTTATAATATGATTATAAAATTATTGCCAACGTAATAATAACCTATAGGGTCACACCATAGAAAGTAATTTAAAAGGGAATAAATTTAAATTTTAAGGATTTAAATATATTAATATGATTAATATTATTTAAATCACAATTTAAATTAAAAGGATAATTTGTATATATGTATATTATTTAAGTAAGACTTAATTAAGATATATATATATATATATATATATATAAATTGGATTTTATAAAATTAGGTTTTGATTTGATTAATTCCTTTTAACTACTATATATATGATATATATGACTACTTACTTAGGAAATATCATAATTGAAAAACCCTAGCCTCTCTTAGAGAGAGACTAGAGAGAAAAGCAGTTTCATAATCGTTTCCTTTGGTGGCTAGTCATGCATGTCCCCCTCTTATTGCGAGAATCGTTACATGGTTAGATGCGGCGTTCGATGTGGATCTGTAGTAAGCGCGGTTCTAATTGGATTAAATAAAGGATTGAAGCTATTTGAGAACTTTTTCATAATCGGTATAATATCTAAACCACTGAATTAATTTCAGTTTTGCTTGGATCCTGTTTTGGGTTTCGGAATTGCTTTGATTTATTTTCTATTTTCGTTACGTTTTGTGCTGAAATCCCTACATTTTTCCATTCAAGGACAAAGATCTTCCTCTTATGCCAGACAAGTTTCCTGGCAGGATCAACACACAACTTGTGCACAATGATAGATTCATCTATCCCAAGTATATCACTGGGCACCTATGCAAAGATGTCGGCAGACACCTAAAGCAACTCGATCAACCCTATCCAAAGGGGTTCGCCTATGTAACGCTCCCAAAATTGGTCCACACAACTCATTCTAAGTCGCCAAATACACGATACAGAAAACAACTACAACTTCATTATTACAATTGTCGTGCAAAATACGACAACACATAGGCTGTGAGTTTAAATACAAATATTGTCTTCTAGACAATATCCACACTCAAATAAGTCCTCATTATAATTATTGATACACTAATTTACAAAATAGTGAGGACCATTAAAATAACTGCCCTGAAACATCACTCCACACCCCGACTAGTTCCCACTATATTCTCGCCTCCTGAGAAGAAAAATGGAACAAAAAGGAAAAGGTTGAGCTCAACTAGCCCAGTAAAGAATATTATAACTAAGATAATGTAGAACAAATTATCCTTAGTCCTCAACATGGAAAAATTTGATAGAATACAATAGACAACAAGTTTTAGATCAACAACTGCAGAGGAAACAACAATTCATTAGAAGAGTTAAGTAGAGAATGTAGTCTACTATCTTCTATGATTTAATAGTCCATCATCAATATTTTATCCCTGTAACATCAATCAATAAACATCTTGAATCAAATATTCATCTTTGCACAACGGGCCAAAGATATTCATTTGTATTACCAGTTGGTCATGTTCATCTCAACACCTGTACATCTTAGCACTACGGGCCAAAGATATTCATCAAGAAATCATTCATCTTTGCACTACAGGCCAAAGATATTCATCAAGTATCACCATTTAAAACTGAGGATGATGAAAAATATTTTAAAGAACGAATCCAGTGAGATAAAGGATACGATTAGGGATTCATAATTTAGTTTATCCAAATTCAAGAATACTTCATAATAATCAATTGTGGAGCAAAATTCAAGAATAAAGTTCAAAACATAGATCCAATCAAAGATACGAACCATAACAGACAACTTGGATACAGAAAAGAAAGCTCAAGGAATTTCTGATCATTTCAGGAATTATAGAAGCAATACTTACCATAGTAAGTTTAGAGTTAGGAATCTAAAATGAACAATATACAAAACTGCAAATGGATTTTCAACTGTCATGCGGTAGTCCACGTAGACAGATCATTTGCACAATTTAATAACCATTGAATACGAAGGGTTATTCACCAGGCATGCGGTAGTCCGCGTAGATAGGTTATTCCCATAGAATAATAAAGAATGGAATAAAAAAAGGATTTCACCATGCACGCGGTTGTCCGCGTAGACAGGTTATTCCAACAGAAAAATAAATAATGGAATAACAAAAGGATTTCACCATGCATGCGGTAGTCCGTGTAGACAGGTTGTTCCAACATAATAATAAAAAATGGAATAACAACCCTTACGAGTATTGAAAGAAAATAACTCTCTTCATGAATACGAAATAAATAATACTACTTACCAATACAACAAATAATATCCCTTAAAAATATTGAACGAAGATAATATTCCTTACGAATACGAAAAATAATATTGTAAGCGAATATGAACTAAATAATACCCCTTATGAATACAACAAATAATATCCCTTAAGAATATTAAACGAATATAATATTCCTTACGAATACAAAAAATAATATCGTAAGCGAATATAAAATAAATAATACCCCTTACCTTAGTAGAAGATTGAATACTGAAGTAGGGTAGTAGCAGAAAACTCCTCTTCTTTCTCTCTATAGTTTCTCTCTCTAGAGTTTCACTAAATTCGTAAGAAATAATGAAGGAATGAGCTTCTATTTATAGGGAAAAGGACTGAATAGTAACTAATTAATGAACGGCCTAGATTAATTTACTTTTAAACGGACGGTCCATATTGATTTACTATTAAAACTTAAAACAACGGTCCATACTGATTTACTCTAAACCAGCGATCCATATTGATTTACTATTATATCTTCAACCAATGATCCATATTGATTTACTATTATAACTTCAACCAATGGTTCATAAAATTAGTAAATCTTCCCATGGAATACTAAGTCAAACTTACAACAAACGCCTCATAAAAAATCTCTATATTTATATCAAAAATTGATTAAATATTTACCACAAATAACTTATCTTTAATCAACACATTTTTTAATGTTTCAACAATTATTCATCATTAATATTATAACTCACAATATTTAACAACCAGATCATTCCCAGGAAAGAAGGGGCTTTCCGATAAGGATTTCTCCCTATTGGCGCGCAATTAGATGACCAAACCCCTTTCCTCGATAGAACTTTCTAGACATCTTCAATAATACAAATAATAATATGAATAACATTGTCGTCTCAATTATTGATTTAATAATATAAAATATTATGCAGATGATACTGTGACAATAATTGAATTTAATAACATGAGATCTTATCACGGCAATTCTCGTAGCAATAATTGAGTATAAGCGAGTGACTTCTTACGTAAGCATCAATAATCAATACCGTAGTACTACTACTCTGCAATAGCGTATTCTTCGTTCTTTTACCACCGGGTATTTTAACAGTTTAACGATAAAAATTTGGTCAGAAAAAGAAACCAATTTTGTTGCGAATAGTAACTCATGAATAGTAACTCATGAATAGTAACTTGTGAATAGTAACCCGTGAATAGTAACTCGTAAATAGTAACTCATAAATAGTAACCCATGAATAGCAACCCCGACATGAAAAGGTAAAAAATTTCATAAGAAAGTTTAGACCAATATTATTTATGTCATTTTCTAACTACGACAATACTTCCGTTGTGGGGTCCACCAATGATTATGTCGATTCCCCGACCAAACGAATATTCCCCGACACAACGAATATTTTATATCAACTTGCATACTTTGCAAAATTTGTAAACATTACCCCAACTTTAACATTATATCAAATCTACACCATAATATTCCAAAATAATAATTAGAGGAAATTCCATTTTATTTTAAATAATTCGGGGTCTTACAGCCTAGGCCTGAACCAATCTTCCCAATCTTGTCTTTATTTCCCGGTATCTACTCTATATTTTTCGTCTCTTTCGATGGAAAGGCGAGCGTTTTATTACTTCTTTTAGTGAACGGTTTTATCTCGATTACCATTGTCTGCCTCTGCTTACTGAACTCGACCACCGATGAAATCAAAGTGTTACGATAGCACCTCCGAGCAATATCCAGGTCTCCCTTAACCTCACTGACTCCGTTTGGTATAGGAAATTTTAGTCTGAAGTGGGGTATGGAGGTCACCGCCTTCAAAGTCATCAACATTAGTCTACTCAGAATGGAATTATACATCGAGTCCACATGCACCACAAAAAAACTTGATGTTTACCTTAACCTGTTGTAGAGATGTACCGAAGACAACTAGTAATTTAATAGTCCCAGCCATAGGTACACAGTCATTCTTTGAATCATCTGAATGGGGCTCTCCGCCTCACCTCCATCTTACACTACAAAAAAAAATGGGCTTCAAAGACAACCGATTTTCGTTGCTAAAGGTGCCAAATTTCGTTGCAAAAGGGTTTTGGCAACGACTTTACTGTCGTTGCATCTTTCGTTGCGCAATGAGCGTTGCTAATTGTTCCGCAATGAACGAATTTTTTTCGTTGCCAAAAGTAATACATTTTGCAACGAAATATGGCTTTCGTACAGAGACATCGATCATTTAGTAACAAAATGTATTGTTGCAGAATAATTAAAATTTCGTTGCTAAAAACCCCATTTCGTTGCAAAAACCTGCTAATTGGCAACGAAATGAACTCTTTTTTTTTTTGCAACGACCATGCATTTTCGTTGCAATTGATACCATTTTGCAATGACATTTTTTAAATCATGATAAATTATGAAAATTGTTGCTAAGCTTGCTTTCGTTGCGAGAATGTAAACTTTTTAGCGATTTTTTTCGTTCTTGATTATATTATTTAGCAACGACATTATCTTTGAATCGAGAATCGAAAATGTTTGTTGCTTGTTATTTTTAAATAGCAACAAAAGTCGACGATTATTAACGACATTATATTATTCTTAGTTTCTTTATATGTGCAACGAAAGTTGATATGATTTACAACGATAAAAAATGTTGCCTTTTATTTTAGTATTAGCAACAATATCCTCTCCGTTGTTATTAGGTTAATTTTTCGTTTGCCAAATATTATATTTTTAAAGTTATTAGCAAACGAAAATTTGTTGCTAAATGTATAAAAATTATTGCTATATTAAAATTATTGAATTATTGCCTTTTCTTTTGTTATGTAAAAGAATGTCAAAATTATTTTATAAACAAAAATTATGTCTCAATAACCATAACAAATTATGACAGATATACAAAAAAACTAAAATATTATTAATTAAATAAAATCATCTGATACATCGATACATGATAATTCATCATCTTTACAATCAAACTTTGTAAGATGTTGCTAACAAAATGGAAAATAGCTCAAGTCACATATATACAAATTTTCTACCATTGATTCATGTAAGTGTACAATTAAGCAAAGATAAAAAAAAAAAGTTTAGTAAAGATAATGATCTATGTGCCCCTAGTTAACGTGATTTTGGTACTCTGGATAATGGTATACCTGTAAGAGTACAAGCAATTTGCTTATAATCCCGTCTAAGTATGGTGTCAGGATCTCTGGTGTACAACTTTCGCTAAAATTTAGCACTGCTGAAGCAGCATGCACCTGCAACATACAACAAAAATGTTAATGGATGAAATAGATTATATTAGCAACAGTGAAGGGAGAAAAGACTAACACGATCCTACAGAATCAAGGTACAAATTCAAGGCTCCAACATAATACAATTCACAATCCTAATGAGCAATGTCATGATTGTTATGAGAGGATATCTCTCGTTGGTTCAGATTTTACACAGGTTGAGTAAATCCAAAATTGTCACAAATAATTGCAATGCTAAAGAACATATACATACAATTCTCAATGAAATGCGCATAAAGACCAATCAATATATCCCACAAACTTGAATTCGGGGATTTTGATAGTCATCCATGGTTCTTGACTAATCTTGGCGACACCAGGATGATGATATTTAACTTGCAAAGTCGGGACCCAAATCGGTGGACAATTAACTTGTTGCATTAATCGTTGTCCACCGCATGTACACGAGGTCAGAATCTTGAAATGAGTTCAAAACCATAGACACCACCGGTTCCAAATTTTTACTCATTACCTTTATGGATCAAGAGAGAGAAAACTACATTTTAAAAAACAGTAATATCGGAACATAATGAAACATTTTAGTCAGTCTAGCCTATCAAACACAAAGTCAACATCACACAAGTATGTACACTTATAGGGACTCTTCATAATCATATAGCAGGAAAACTCAATGAAGTTTAATGCTAACTATGAGAGGATGACTGGGAAAAATAACAAAATCTGGCAAACTCATACTTGTTATTTTTAAAATAAGGGTTTAAAGAAAAAAGTATGATTTGTAATCGCAAGAGGAGGTATGGGGGTTCACTAGCGGCATGTAATGAATGAAAATCTATCACAACAAAGACAAAAAGAAATTGTCTTTGGTATAAACAACAATCGAAAGGTGCAAATGAATTAAAAAATATATTTATCTAATTAAAAAATAGCACATACTCACATACCTTTATTGAATTTTACGCGCTCTAGAAACATGTCCGATTTTTACGCTTAACGAAAATCAGAAGCAATTAGCACATCACATAAATTACCACAATTATCTTTGATGTATTATGACATATTTACAGTATTTAGAAGCGAAGAATACTTCAAAACCATGTGCAATGCATTTATCATAAGCACAAATATTGATCGATGGTGTGCATACTCTGTTTCAATGGACAATCAACGCATTTGAGTCCATTACACTTGAGCCTCTTTGTTTTTATGCCCAAACAAGTTCATTACCACCTGTGAGAAGCACAAATCTACTTGTAGAATTATTATATTAGTGATGCATTTTACATTGTAATTATACAATATACATATATTTAATTAAAATAATAGTTACTTTTTAACTTTGGACTTAATAATTAACCATACTATTGGTGATTGTATTATGTTTATACTTTATTATATATTTTATGCTTTTATGATTTTTATTGTAATTTTACTGATTTTTTATATGATATTGAGCGAATAATTAATTTTTGTTTTTAGAATTAAAAATTGAACAATATGGTTGTATTTATATATATTCATAGTAGAAATATCTTAATAATAGTAATAATAGAGTAATATTAGATAAGATGATTTTCATTATGAAGTAGTTTACTTCTAAAACTAAAATATCTAGGCAGTAAAAGAATCCTAATTCAATTCCAATAATAATACTTATATTTTATTAATAGTAATAGATAGAAATAAGTGTTAGAATTTATGCCCTAGAGGCCAATTATTTGATATAATTTCTTAACGTTTTGATATTATATTTGATTGAATAAATGAATGATTTTATTATGGTTTTATTTATTTGCGTTATATAAATGTTAACATAATAAAAATCCTTAGAATAGTGATACAAATTATATAGTTTCAAGTATATGACTTGAACATGAGATTATATAATTATAATTAGTATCATTATTCTTAAATGTCCTAATCGAGTATCATTGTTGATGGGACAACAATGATGCATTGAGACTAAATATGTGGATTGACTAATGACCAAATCTCATTGGTCATAAATATATGAGATATTAAGTCGATGCGTAGAGTACATGTTGAAGAATCGATTGTCTTGGACGGACCCACCATGAGAATTCTATGTGGAGCATTATGCAAAGTGTCATTAGCAATTCTCATAGTGACAATGATGTAATGGTCCTCGACACGAAATCACTATATTACTACTACGAGAATTTATGTACTTTGATATCATCAAATGTCACCTTTAATAGGGTGGACTATAAAGGTGATTATTTGGTACATCATGAATCCTGTGAGGAATATGAGTGATCTAGATGGAATTTAACCCTCCTATTTATTAGGGGTGATATCCATAGGCCTCTTGATTGAGTAGGACTATGAAATGCATGGCCATGCTCAAATAGTGATTTGTTTCATATAGTCTACTCATTGATCAAGAAAAACTCAGATTAAATTATGAAGAGTATGACACATTCCATGACTCGAGTTTAATTTAGGATATTAAGGTTAAAATGATTAAATTACATTGAAACATTGGTCACTAAAAGGTTGCATCGAATCATCGATCTTATTATTACTTGGGTAGCGGTGATGCATTACTAGATGTCATTTCTCGCTTATAATTTTATAATATGATTTTAAAATTATTGCCAACGTGATAATAACCTATAGGGTCACACCATAGAAACGTAATTTAAAGGGAATAAATTTAAATTTTAAGGATTTAAATATATTAATATGATTAATATTATTTAAATCACGAATTTAAATTAAAAGGAAAGTTTAGTATATATGTATATTAATTAAGTAAGACTTAATTAAGTTATATATATAAATTCGGATTTTATGAAATTAGGTTTTGATTAATTCCTTTTAACTACTATATATAATATATATAGCGACTACTTAGGGTTAATTTCATAACTTGAAAACCCTAGCCGCTCTTAGAGAGAGACTAGAGAAAAACATACTGATTTCATAAAGGTTCCTTTGGTGGCTAATCTTATGAAGTCCCTCTTATTGCGAGAATCGTTCGACGGTTAGATGCGGCGTTAAATGTGGATACCATAGAGACATAGTTTTGTGAGGAATTGCGTTAAGGATTCGAGCACATCAATTTGATTCTCATTTTCATATTCTAGTATAATCTCTAAACAAGCTGAGTTAATTGTTTTTCGCATGGATCCTATTTTTGGGTTTGAAAATTGCTTTGTATTATTTTATTTCATTTCGCGTTCTTGTGTAGAAATCCTACAATAAGGTCAAATGATCATCATAAGAAAATTCTTTTAATCTGAAATATAATATTTATGTAATACCGAGAATCATACTTAAATTCCAATAACTATACTAATAATACAATATCTATAACTACTTTTGGGTTAAACGACGAAAGACCAAGGTCGATGAAACCAAAGTTGTCCTATTTTATTCTTTATATATATATATATATATATATATATATATATATGATGTGGTATGGATTCATTCAGGAAGTATAAAATAGCCAACTAGTAATAAGCTAGAGGAGCAAGCTAGTGGCGGAGCATAGCTCAAATGGAATTTCAAGCTTGTTAAGCAAAACCACAAACTAGATCGATTATGACTAATGGTAACGGAGAAGAAAAGAGGCGAGTTTTAATTCCATAGTCAACAAGTAAAGGCGCATAATCTTATAATCAAACCCGAACATAAAGTAGAAACTAATTCCAATTTACATAAGTAGGGCGTGAACAATTGAACTTAAGAACAAAATATCAACAACAAAAGCACAAACTTGACACCTTAGAAATTTCGACCCTCGGCAATTTGAGCAAGTCTGATGAGTGTAGCATGATGTTTACGCCACTCGGGAGCATCCAAATAAACCGACAACACTTCATAAGCAATGAATAATAGTATTCCCACCCAAAGCCATCGCTAAAAAGTAGAAACAAAGAATATATGCTATCTGAAGAATCACATAGAAATGATATTCAACATATGTACTAAATGTGATATGACAAAAATCATGCCAAAATTATCTTTCGACGTCCCTTCTCAAGTGCTCGATATAATGAATATCAACTGCATGATCTGACATGACTAAAAAGTTATCATATATGCTAGAGAGAAATCAAACGTAAAATGACCATCCAAAAAAATTTACGTTTAATATGTAGGTGCATAAAGAAGACGTGCTGCTTCCATCCTAAATATTTGTGGAATGTGATGAGTTTTAAAAGCGAGAATATTGAAAAATGCCATGTCCACATAATTAAGGCTAGATTTCTAGAAGACGGGTTCTCAAAATAAGCTTAATTGCAAAGACAAGTAGTTGTTTTGAAACATATTCACTATAGGTATGTGTAGTATTTTACATCCTATAATTGTAAATCGATAGAAGCTTTACCAAAGCTAACATCGAAGCGAGAGGATAGACTATAAATCTTGAATGTTCAAACTTTAATGCTTAGCCTAACATTTGAAAGTTTTGCAAAGACAAGTAGATAACTCTTTCTCAACAAAGATATCGATCGATTATAATTATCAAGAAAAGCCAAAGACCTAAATAATTACTCATATATGAATATTATGCTTTGATGGCTATCCCCATTTACTATAAGGTCATTATATAAAGTTTACAACAATCCCTTCTCAATCACAAAGTGAGTGGGGAGCATATATCTATCCTATAGATCTTACAATGCTAGCAACATGTATTGGATGTTTCTTTATGATGTTCAACTTCAGAATTAGAGATGTGATGCGTGTAATTAAAGCTTCAAGGCTTTTACTATGCACAATAACTTACATTTAATAACCTATTAATGGTGCGAATATCTATAAACAAAATAACATAAAAGTTGAATGGTAATTGAATCTCTACAAGAACAAAACAGCCAATGGAGGTATAAATGGCAGAAGAAATTATCAAGTACATGTACAAGGAATGCACTAAATCCACTGTTAAGTTAGCTATCATTTTTGTTGATCAAGTTGTCCGCTACAAAACATAAGGGAAAAGCTGGCAGCTCCTCCCTTCCTCTCTGCTGTTCACCCAACTTCAAGATGATGTGTTTTAACCCGAGCTGCAGCCTCATATAACAGCTGCCACATGTGTTTCTTGTCATTCCCAGATTCAAGCATTGCTTTTCTTTCTTCTGCCAGGGATTCCTGACTCTGTTTGAAGAGAAATTCTAAGTTTACTCAATTCTATTCAAATTCAATTATAGCCGACTCGGTGAATGAATTGTCGCTTGGTAAAATCTTGAGGCTAGGATTTGATCACGCCTTTGCATATGACTTCAGCATAACAACTTTCAGAATGGAGAATAGCGTGAGATATACGTCATCAATGACAAGTTTATATACAATTTTCAACGGTGAAGACAAGAGCAGCCAGACCAGAACATTATTTGATATTTACACTACAGATAACGAATTAATATACAAGTACATGGAAAGTCTATATTGACAGCTGAAGGAGCTTATACTTGTTGAGCTTCCAGACAGTGTGTCCTGGTAATATATTTTCCAGAATTATGAAAAGTGCTTCAGAATCAAATGTTACCCTTGAGAGCCCAAACTTTAATATGAACTACTATTGCTACAAATAATTTTTATGGAATGCCACTTCTTTCGTCTAGAAAATAATCAAAACTCACAAATTGATTATTTTCAAAGCATAGTTACAACCACATAGAGACAGACTTGAATTCAGGAGTCAATGCACATGTGGAAGAGTATTGACTATGATGTCAAATAATTATTTACTAGTACCAATCAAGCATTAAAGATTCATTACCCGATTTTACTCTGGTGTTACCATTATGAGTAAATGCTAATATCACACACTTGCTACCAGTTTCTCACTACCAAGAACTAATAAAGGATATTATTTTGGTGAAAACTCTTAGAATACAAATAGTGAACTTGTTTATTTTACAAATACAGTTTAATATAAATAGGGGAAAGTAAAGTAAAAACAATAGAAAAGGCCCTCGAGGGGAAAACATTATCATTGCCAAAGACAAAGGCTATGAAATGGTTATTAAATTTCCCAAACAAAATGTTAATCAAGCTAGGTTAACCTCATTTTGGACAAATATAAGGAAATTTCCAGCAATCAGAGCAGGGGCAATTTTGGAGACAGCAAGGTTAACTGGATAGTTGAAGGGTGGTATGGCTAAAACAACCCCCAATGGAATCTGCAGTTCATAGTTGCAATCTATTTTCAACAAAATATTCTTTTCTAAATACGAAACTGAAAATTATAATCAATTGAGATGTTTTTCAAAAAGGACAAATATTAGTAAAGAAAGGAGGAAAAATAAAAACATAAAAGTGGAAACTTTTAGTCAAATGGAGGTAATAATATATTGAAATCATTGAATAATTTTGAGAAGAAAAATAAAAACATAAAAGTGGAAACTTTTAGTCAAACGGAGGTAATAATATATTGAAATCATTGATAATTCAGATACTAATCAATCTATGTAATGTTTATGAGTTAAAAATGAACAACATACTGGAAAAGAGCCAAAAATGTAAACCTAAACATCAAAATCAACCTCCTCGGAGTTTATCCACACCACATCATACCAGTTCTAATTATCACCCAGAATAAAGAAATAACAATTCTCAAAACACCAAACACAAAAGGGGAAATATTTACAACAATTTGACCGGAATTTTACATCAAGAGTAGACATAAATACATCAAAACAGTCAACTACATTCATATAGAGGCAAATACAAGTTTTAAAATTACAAGCAGTCATTTTCTTAAATGGGTACAAAATTAATCAAAAACTTAGACATTGCCAAGCCATTCAAAATTATTTAGAAATTGTCAAAAATAACAACACCGCCATTCGTGTATTCATGTATATATCAATGTATTTAGAGAGAAAATTGAAGACAAATATTTGTCCCTATATTAAATTGCACAAATTAAAGACTTTAGAACTCACAATTTAAGGAACAAGAAGTAGTGATAAGATTCCATCCTGGCTCGGAGTCGGAGATGAGGTTCCATCCAGATTTTGGTAACACGTGCGATTAGGGCAGAAACAGAGATGAAAAATTGAGATCTAGGGTTCTGGCTTTTGGGTTAAGGGCTTAGGTTAGGGCAGAAACAGAGATGAGAAATTGAGATCTGAGAATCTGAGGGTCTGAGGAATGATCAGATGAGAGATCGAGATGAGAGATGTTAGAACTCAGACGAGAGATGAGAGATCGAGCGTTCGACTGTTAGAGATCGAGAGAAATCGGGGCTGAGAAATGAAATGAGAGTTGAGAGTTGAGACTAATTAGGACTAATAGACTATTATTATTTTACGTTAGCTTTATTCGGTTATCTTTAAATAATAATAATAATAATAATAATAATAATTTCAAAATAATAGTAATAGTAATAATAATAATTTTGAAATAATAAAATAAAAATATTAATAATAATAATTTCAAAATAATAATAATAACAATATGATAATAATAATTTCTAAAAATTTAAAAAAGATTATATAAATTATAAAAATATTTTTATATGAAGGCGATGTGTATTTAAAAATAACATTTTATTATTTTATTAATTTAAATTATTTGAGCAAGGATAAATTTGAAAATAATTTTTTATTCTCCATTAAAATAATAAAAAAAAACAATTTTCATACATACAAATCATGTAGAACAAACCCCAAATACAATTAATTTTATAAAATTAATTATTATTATTATTATTATTTTGAAATTATTATTAATACTATTTTATGAAATTATTATTAATACTATTATTATTATTATTTTATGAAATTAACATTTTATAAAATTAATTGTATTTGGGGTTTGTTTCCTACTGATTTGTATGAAATTTTTTTTTATTTTAATGGAGAATAAAAATGATTTGTCAAATTTACCCTTACTCAAATAATTTAAATTAATAAAATAATAAAAATATTATTTTTAAATACATCAACTTCATATAAAAATATTTTTATAATTTATATAATCTTTTTTAAATTTTAAAAATTATTATTATTATTATTATTATTATTATTATTTTAAAATTATTATTATTATTATTATTATTATTAGTAGTAGTAGTAGTAGTAGTAGTAGTAGTAGTAGTAGTAGTAGTAGTATTATTATTATTATTCTTATTATTGTTATTATTATTATTATTATTATTATTATTATTATTATTATTATTATTCTTTATTATTGTTGTTATTATTATTATTATTATTATTATTATTATTATTATTATTATTAGTACTATTATTATAATTATTATGATATAATTATTATTATTATTATTATTATTATTATTATTATTATTATTAGTATTATTATTATTATTATTATTTATTATTATTATTATTATTATTATTATTATTATTATTATTATTATTATTATTATTATTATTATTATTATTATTATTATTATTATCTTAATTTAAGGCAATATTTTAATTATCGTTGCAAAAAGTTGTATAAAATATCTGTGAAAATAAAAATTGTTACTTGATGAATATGGTCCATTTTAGGCAACGAAATATATGAACAAAAAATTTTTTGTTGCCCACGATGAGGAGAAATCAAGTGGTTAGAAATTTTGCAATGAATTTCTAACAAATTTTGTTTCTAAATTTTGCAACTACTTATGAATTTCGTTGCAAAAAGTGAAAGCCTGACACACTCTGCAACGAAGGACAAGCGTCGTTGCCAAACATACACTTTTAGCAAGGACTTATAAAGTCGTTGCTTGAAAAATCGTTGCTAAAGCCCAATTTTTAGCAACAAAAAAACTTACGTTGCCCACGATGACGAGAAATCATGTGGTAGAAAATTTTACTGACGAATTAAATAACGAAATTTTTTCCCACCAATGAATTAGTGTAACGAAATTTTGCAACGACTTATAATTTTGCAAAAAGTGAAAGCTTGACCTGATATCTGCAACGAAGGACAAATTTCGTTGCTAAACATATACTTTTAGCAACGACTTATAAAGTCGTTACCTGAAAAATCGTTGCTAAAGGCCCATTTTTTTGTAGTGTTACGCCACTCCAAATCCAACATTTTGTATGCGTTGGCATATAATATGTCGACAAAAGACCCATTTTCAATCATGATTCACCTCATGTCCATCGAACTGACTTGTGTCGTGATCACCAATGCTCCTTAATATGGCTCAATCGATTCAAACGGGTAATCCTCATCAGAAAAAGATGTAATCGTGCCATGGTACAGTCGATTCTTCCAGACAGGTTGCTCAGACACAGTTAAAACCGAATTTAACACCCCACGTCGTTTCATCTCGGTCACCTTCTTGACTAAACGACCTGTTATAACATCCACCATCTGTAGGGTCTTGACCTTGTTACGGTTGTGGTTCTATTGAGGATTCGCACTCTGCTCTTGATTTATGCCTTTTTTTTTTCCTTCTCGAACCTTCTCGCCCATCGACATATTAGACTAGCTCACTGTTGGGAATATAATAAAAGATTAGAAGAGTGTTTAATTAAGGGGGAGTTTGATTAAATCCCTAATTAGATTCCAAATATATATATATATATGATTTGATGATGAAGCATATAAGTGACTTAATATTGAAGCTTATAAAGTATATTTGTATGAATAAGTTTTGTAAAGTCTTTAACTAAGATATCTATATACAAGGACTTAGAATAGTATGATCAAACTTGTTAGGTTGATCCTTATCACGAATCGTGTAATTGATAGGATCATTGTAAAAGACTACTTTGTAGGAAAGAAGAATTGATCGCAGAGTAAATCTACATGTTCTTAATGTATATTTGAACAAGTAGGTCATGTAAAGTCCTTCAAAAGAATTGATGTACAATGACTTAGATTAGAAAGATCAAATAATGTTAGGTTGATCTTATGGGAATTAATCGATGTATAGATGATAGGATTTCAATCGAAAGGTTACTAAACCAGGTTTTTCAGATTATGAAGATATTTAGCGAGTCCATCTTATTAAATACTGACATCGGAAGATTTCAAAGTTCACTTGGATCACGAACAAAGACTTCATTTCATGAAGTGAACACTTAATATAATAGATGTAAGGCTCATCTCCACAGAGAAAAATCGTGTTTGCACAATAGAAGAAGATTGTAGAATTCACTCTATCTTGCAAATAGAAAATTAGTTTGGGAAGAAAGTAAATGATCTTAAAAATTCAAAATGAACACGAGAGATGAAAAAGGAGTTAAAGAAGTCATTAAAACATTATTTGGAAAGATCAATCAATCGACTAAAAGAATCAACAAAAAAATAGAGTAAAGATTGCTCGGTAAAAAATGATTGTGGAAAACTCCAAGCAGACACTAAACAAAAGCAATATCTGAATATTAATATCTAAGATCGTTCAGTAAGATCAAGATCGTAAAAAATCGGCGTTAAATGCGATTAAGCCAAATATAAAGTCTTGACTACACAAATTAGAGGAGATCATCGAGCTCAAACTATGCAATAGATATTGTGATGCCCCCAAATTCAGACACTCATATCTCAAATTTGGTTCATCACGTTCTAATTCTAATAATAATAAATCAAATCTCACACAACAGAAAATAGAATAATTTATGTTGTCATAACATAATTATTCTCGTCCCAAGGTCTCGAACCGCTACTACAACATCTTAATTTAAACATAACTTGTTATATCTTAATAAATAAGTCTCCATACAACATAATAATAATAAATTCCTAACATTAGGAAATAAAACTATTCTGAAGCCTTCTCTTTACCCTTGTCCTTGCCTGAGGGTTCACCACGTTTTGCCTTAATCGAAAGTTTTAAGGAAAGCGAGGATGAGCAACAAATTTTCCCAAAGAAGTAATATCGTAATAAGGGTGAAACAGATTAAGTTGTTTAAATCTCAAGGTATGACTGT
Source organism: Panax quinquefolius (assembly GCA_020205615.1). NCBI lineage: Eukaryota > Viridiplantae > Streptophyta > Magnoliopsida > Apiales > Araliaceae > Panax > Panax quinquefolius. Next base: position 29,050,909 of record CM035157.1, read on the forward strand.
GAATAATAGTTCAGGAATTATCAAAAATTCTCAATAAAGGTCTCTATGGACAGAAAGATATCAATAAGATTCAAAAATACATCATGTCAAGGTTCAGGAATAATGAACACTACGCAGTCACTAAAGACTACGAACTTCTACTAGAATTAACAGTATTATACTGAAAATTCAATAAAACTAGTATAATAGGTGATCGACCTAAGTACCCTATTTTATGCATAACTTTTAATCATACTCATGTGCGCACGTCGGTCTCCCGACAATTATATAGTTTTCCCTTCAAGGAGGGTTGTTCATCTCAGTCAACTATAGGAGTCCGCACCAATTCAATTTGGTTTGGATAGCTTTCTAACATACGATAATAGTCTAGCCGAATCAATGGCTTATACAGCTTTTATAATGCATTTAAGAACGATAAGTTCAATGCTTGCAACAACATCAAAGTATACAAATAATTCTCGAACAGTAATAGATATTTTCTCGAGAAAATATGGTTGATATGTCAACAATTTGGATTATATAATACATACAGTGTAAAGAATTTAGGAAACTTGCATTCAATATGAGAATCAAACGAAGTTAGAGAACCTTGCACAAAATCCAAAGTTGTGTAAGTTAAGAGACTTGCCTCAAGCGTAGTTTACCACTTATAGCTTATCCACACTTTGAAATCCTATTGCAACGTAGTTATGTATAGGATATTGATTAGTTACGTAAATTTAATACTCATACTTGATATGTAAGTTTAAACGTATACATAAGAGTCAAACTTAGTCTTATAATTCCATACGTACGTCATCACATACCTTACATACATATAACACAAAATCGGTTGGTAAGACACTATGAACTCAAATAACATAGTTAAGTAATCATCTTTTGACTTAACGTTTGAAAGTTTAAAATACTTATCAAATATATGATTCTATCATTAGCATTCTTATTGATACTTGGAATATCGCATTTAGACATATATTACAAGTTAAGACAACAATGCAAGCATGCATCAAATCGCAGATCACAAACCTAATAGCAGACTACTGCTGCGGTGGCATGACTACACCTAGTTAGGCTTAGGGATGGCGCATTAATCGAGTCATCCCCTGGCTTAACCAGAGTTGAGCTTTGCACTTCCTGATTCTGTCCCATTCTTTAACATACTAAGACATTGGAACTTATCATGCATACATGCTAGAGGACTTTACATACATGTATGACCATTCTAAGTTTATTTTTACATATCATGCTCTTAGTTTGGGATTTCTAAGGAAGTAGGGCTAAATAGGGTAATGAAATCACAAGGCCTACCATGTCAATCATATATCTACATAAAGAGATCACATAATCTGCAATACACATGCTTTCAAGTGTTCACGTCATTTATTCATGACTAGTATTGTTTATCACTATAAAACATGTTTAAACTCACGCTTAGCTAACTTTCATTATATCCAACACACATGAATCATGTTTAGAGACACAATGAATATACAAATGCCATCTTAAATCTCCAGAACTTAACTACTTATACAAATGCAACTTAGTTGAAAAGATATCCGAGTTTGCTTTTGAAACCATTTCAAGCCAAGCGAAAATACACCTTAGTACATGCATATCACTTTGAATCACATCTCATGTGTAGTTAGGCCATGTGTGCAAGCTCACAAAATCAGAACATAAAGTACACAAGTTAATTTTGTCAAAGTCTATCTTTCAAAACTATCATTTCCCTTAGTACATATATACTAACACAATCCAAATCATTCATGCTACGTCGTCGAGGAACCTAAATCCATATGTTGAACTTATTTCCATGCATTCCCAAATCATATCATTATGTTAGAATTCACTAAATTTGAAAACAGAAGTCAGAATAATTTCTTGCGGTCCAGTAGCAATTTACCCGATTCTGAATCATAGGGGCCTTGGTAAGTGCCCTCTACTATGGGCGATCGAGAATGGCCTTTGCTTCGGTAGAATCCAAACCCATATCTGAAAAATCTCAATTAGCATGCTCCATATCAATCAAATTATATTTATAACATACATATAAGCTCAGATACCCCATATATGACAACTTATAATTCAATTAACAAATGATTACAAGAAATTCTAGAATTCTTCAATATCAAAGTAAAAACACTGATATGTTACCTTTATGATATGAAAATGCTAACTTTCGCTTCCAACCTCCAATAGCTTACTAATTCAGTACCCTCACACTCTATAAGGACTAATCAGCAGATTTTGAGAAATGAATTGAGAAGAAAGAAGCTTTAATTTATAGAAAATGGATTACACAGTCCATGGTTTTGCCTACCATTACAAACCAACTGGAAGGAGAAGAAAATGATGGTTAATGAAGGTTTGGTAGCATAGTGTAAAAAACTGTGATGACCACTCCCCATTCATCATTAGCTACTAACTGAGTTTGATTTCTGTTGCAAGAAATAGACTTAGGCCATTGGCCTATTCACGTGAAGAAGAAAGCGACTGTTATATTGGGACAAGGCTCTCAGTAATTGAACAATGGTTAATAACTTAATTCCTTTTGCGTATACAACACAATTTTAATGAGATAATATTGCTACATTGTGATAAGTTAGGGTATATATCTATACCCATAATTATATAATCCATGTACATTTGTCTAGTACATTTAATACCATAACATGTATGGACACAATTTAAATTATTTACTAATAACCCAATATTTCCTTTTATTATTTACTTACACATAAGTATTGTAATAAATATTTTAATAACACATATTTATTTACTCTCATATTTTAGAATACACATTTATTTGTTCCTAAACCATAATGAGGTAACAAAACTTATCTAAATCAACTTTATGATTTACTTACTTTTACTATATAGTTTTGTATAGCATTATTCAAAAGTAAGTGTCACACCTCATTTAATCTCATGCAATAAGTAATTATATGGTACTACTACCTATATTTTACTATATTACACATGGTGGTACATCACAATATTAAATAATAATGTTCACATTAATAATGATGGTAACTTGTCCACTATTTTACCCATTCTTTATTAATTCTAATAACCCATCTTTGTAATTCATGCTCTCAGTCAAAATTATCTTTCAAGTCTTACTACCGGCATTTAATCATTTGGTTTACAATCTGATGGGCGTATTGTTCCACTCTGGAAAATTCTCAGACTTAGTTACTGCTAAAATTAGTTCATATCCTAATTTAATTATTCTCTTCATTTAATTGATAGTAAACTTATTTTTATTATCTTTCCACACTAGGCAATCATCATGAGCTTTTCATTAAGTTTTTTACCAATTCCACCATAGCACATAATTGCCACATACTTAATTACTATATATCCTGTGACACACAACATTTATTTATATTAAAATAAATATGTGGCTTTCATTAATATATTTATTAATAATATTCGAAATTCTCTGCATTTACGGATATAAAGTAAAGATTCATGAAGTAGGAGTATATGTCGAGAGAATATACTCGATGATAACTAAGTATATCTCTCACGAAGAAGAGATCTCTAGAAGAAGTCTAAAAGTCATTTGCAAGGATATTCTACCATATCACTAAACACATAAGAAATTGTAGAAAAATCGGGTCATTGTATAAGAAGCGACTGTTGCACTTGTGAACAAATCACTCTCGGAAGACACTATTAACTTCATAAGACATATTAAGTACCAAAAAAATAGAGAAGAACCTGTATAGCCAAGTCAAGCATCATGAAGCTATAAGAAAATAGAAGAAGAGATAAAAGGTTCTAATATTAGTGAGGATTCAGAATAAAGGACTACAACATCCCTCACCATACTATTAACAAATCGAAAAGAATAAAGGAAGCGAAGAGGTCAAATCGATCATAAGTTTCAATCTTGTAACTCTTGCAACAACAACGAATCGTAAAGCTCATCTCAGGTTTAATAATGAGACTAACAAATGGAATGTTGCAAGATGATGATCTCAAGGCATCAGAAGATATTCTTGGAAGAAAACAAAAAGATATTTATCGGCTAGTTAGCCGAAACCAAAATTGTCGAAAAAAGCCGAGAAAAGATATTTGACTAATGTGACAAGTCATAAGTTGGAAAGTACACTGACGCAGAGCCTTAAAAATTTAACATTAGAGATATCAAAGTATCTATGAATTAAATGCTCCAACAGATACTTCTCAATGGGAAGATTTTAAAAAAGTATAAAAGACAGCTTCATTCAAATTAAGAAGATGATGATGCACATTAAACTTCCACACATGAGAAGAATCATCATTCGAGATGAACATCAAGCTAATTAAGAAAGATCGTACAATAAGGAAAAATCTACGAACAAAAAAATGTTCATCACTGCCAAGTCCAAAGAGAAAGCAAGATTAATGAGATAATCTTGACAGCATCTCAACTGATCACAAGAGGCTGATGAGAATACATCAAGGTCAGAGCCGCAGAGCTAGAGACCAAAAGAGCTAAAGAAGCTTAGAAGAAAATGAGCGGTAGTCAGTAGAGCAAAGAGATTGGAAGACACGTAGGCGAAGATCCAAATCTAAAGAATCCATTTAGTTGATGCTGATGAAGTCAAAGTGGCAAATCGGAAAACAAACCTTAAGAAACACTCTACACTTCTTCAGGAACAATCAGAATCACTCAGCTGAAGATGATGAACACAAGTCTATGATTCTAAGATTGTTCAAAAGCTATTAAACACAAAAGATAAGAAGAACATTAGTTAAAAGCTTAATAACACATCAACATTGATCATAAGTAGCTGTTGATAATAAGAAGAGATCATGCCTCAACAATAGAGTTCAACAAGCACCAAGAAGATGATTAACCATGCTGTTAATTTCCATAAGATGAAGACCATTTAAGAAATCTTAGCAACACCTCTACAACACTTCTCCAATCAAGAAGAAGGGTAGGATGATCCTGGTTTATGTGATTGAATTGGGTCAGTGGATTCCGGTCATTGTGACCGAAGCAGGGTTGGAGTATCCTTGTCTTAGGGACAAGATATCCAAATCTGTCGGACTTGAAGAAGTCTAAGTGTCCTTGTCTGTTGAGACTAAAATATCCAAGTTTGCTGGGCTTGAAGAGGTCTGAGTGTCCTTGTATGTTGAGACTAAAATATCCAAGTCTGCTGGGATTGAAGAGGTCTGAGTGTTCTTATCTGTTGAGACTAAAATATCCAATTCTATTGGGATTGATGAGGGCAATGTGTCCTGGTCTTGGTGACCGAATCATTTAGTGGATTCCCTGCTCGTTGAGCAAAAGAGTGGATTAGGAGTTGTTCAGTCTCTGAACCACTTAAAATCTCTTGTGTCTTTTACATTATGATATTTACCTTCTACATTATATAATTTTTATATCTGCCGTGTAAAATATTTAATGGGAGTTTTCAAACTAACATTCTTCTACGTATAGATAATCTTGATTAATTAATTAATTGGTAATTCTCAAATAAGTAATTATGATAGAGTTTTTTAAAGGGATCTATTCATTCCCACTTTCTAGATCCATATTGTGCCTTTGGGAAATTACACTCTCCATTCTAATCATTCTTTTCCATTAGATTCTTTAGATGTCGGTAGTCCTCAGAAGTATGTCATGTGGTCTGATGATAGTTGTAATACCGGTTATGGTTTCCCCTCCACGGACGAGTGTCAGTTGGGCATGGTTCAAAGGAAATCTTTTCCCTAATTTCATCTAAAAAAATTTCTCAATCAGTATTGAGTAGAGTATAGACATTGTTGATTCTCCTATTTGGGAAAGGCGGTCTGACTCCTCCTGATCCTCTATTATTAAAATTCCTCTTCGACTCGATTTCCAATCTGTTATTATTTTTCCTATCTCGATATTTTAGCTTGTCACAGGTGTGTACTCCGGCTTGGACTCCCATTACCACCTCGATAATGATGAAATTTTCCTCCGATCGTATAATTTGGACAAGTCCTTCGTGGTATTGAACATCATGTCCTTTACCAGTTTCTTGACCTCACCACGTCCAACCCGATGGTAAAATATCTGAGGGCTTGAGGACCATTCAAATCCATCACCCTACCAACTACTTCTCAGAATCTATTCACATATTGGCTCAAGGTTTCATTTGAATATTGTTTTATCTGCATCAGGGAAGCAGTTGGTTTTCCCCTCCTTTTGTTACTCCTGAATCAGTTGTGGAATCTATCACATATTTCTTTCTATGAGGTGATAGAATATGTAGTTATGACGTCGTCCACTGTCAGTCCTTTTTCAGTGTGGTGACAAACATCTGACACTTAGCAGCATAGAAATGATCTTAAAACCTCACGAGCCGGTCATATGCTTGGGTATGGTTATAGGGATCACTACTGCCATCGTAACTCTCCAGATGCAGAACCTTCTTGGTGGGATCGACCCGAACCCAATTGATTTCCATGGTAAAGGGTGATGTCAGGTTAATCGGTGCCTTCTTTTCTTGGTTGATCGCTGCCAGCATTTGCTCCAATTCAACTACTCTCTGCACGAGGGGTCAAATTTTCCTTTCGGAGGGATGGCCTACGCCGACCTTGAGTGTGTTTCGGAGAAGCCACCCTTCGTCTTCATCCTGACCTCCCTCGATCCTCGCTACTTCCTTCTCGAGAATGGCTCATTCACTATTCCTTTCATCTTAGAAGCCGTC